>CM028344.1:7146218-7469218 GCA_016618105.1 Dendrobium huoshanense | reverse complement strand
ATTGTAGAATTAGGAGAAATGGTTTTAGAAAAACCATCTCTTATTCCATCATTGTTAACAAGTATTTTGAAATTCCTTGCTGTCTTTGCTGGAGTCAAAAACGAAATCTGCTCTATCTCAAACTTCTCCTTATCTGCCTCTATAATTTGTTGAAATTCAAAAATAAAATTTTGAATTTCCAAAACTTCAGCAGCATTTGGATTATCCATAAGAATAACAGCAATCTCTTTCTTTCCTTCAATTATATCATCCATTTCAAAATGCCTTGCTGGACTTGTTGGAGAAAAAATTAGATTGGAAGTAACAGCATTCTCACTTGGCTCTTTCATCAAACCGGTAATAGTAGTAACAACCTTATCTACAGCAACCAAATCTTGAAAAGAATTGAATTCAAAATTTGAATTCCGAGATTCAAGTTGTTCAATATTCAAATTCAAATTATGGCAAACCGGTTATTCATCTCCTTCCTTGATTTCAGTAACTTTTTTAATTTGGCAATTGAAATCTGCAACTTTCAATGGTTCGGTCGCCAACTTTTGATCATTTGCATTCTGATCTACCAAAGGTTCAACAATTTATTCTGATTCAGTAAAAACAAGTTCTTCTCTTCCTTCCACAAATTCTGTATTTTTGGAAATATGGCAAATAGATTCAGGTTTTTCTTTGGCTGAAAATGTTGAGTCTAGTAATTAGGTTGTTAAGCCTAAGTTAATGTCCCAAAGGCTACCAAGAGGGGGGTGAATTGGTAGTTTAAAAAATTTTAGACCCTCTTTTAAAATTATGTTGAACCGAAATAATTGTTTCTTTTAAGTTTTGTAGAAAAAGTTTTTCAACCACAGTGTTTTTAAGACTTAAAAAATAAAATGCGGAAACGTAAAAACTGTAAAGTAAATGACACCAGATTTATAGTGGTTCGGTCTATAACCAGACCTACATCCACTCCCAGGAGGCACCCTCCGAGTATTGCACTAATACCACAAAGTGACTCTCCTTTTGCACCCACAGCAAGGCGGAGAAGCCTTTACAACACACTCTTTTCACCACTACCCGATGCGGCAGAGAACCGTCTTACTTTTACACAATCCCCAGTGTTGGCAGAGAACCATCCTTCCTTTCACACTCTCCTAGTGTGGGTAGAGAACCCTTCCGTCCTTTCACACTCTCCTAGTGTGGACAGAGAACCCTACAGCTGTTCACACTCTCCAAGTGTAGGAAGCGATCCTTTCGGCTATTCACACTCTCCAAGTGTCGGCAGCGAACTGGATCTCCTTGACAGATCTTCTCACAAGAAATCTAGAAGGAAGAAAGAAAAGAGTGAAGTAATCCCAATTCACAAGTAGAGATTCTTACCTTTGAACTCCAAGTGAAGCCTTCACGCTCCAGTGGTAGGAATCCTCCTTTGAATGCACTCTCACACACTCTCTTTTGCTATTCTCTCAAGAGGCACAAAGATCAAATGACAAAAAGATTGAGTGGCAGTCTAATTTGGACTATTTATTCAAAAGACAAGAAAAATCATCCAAAAACTGCAAATTTTTAATTTTGTATGCAGTGGATCGTCCCGTACGATCGTGGATCGTTCTGGACGATTTTACTTAAACAATTTAAAACGACCCTATTTGAATATGTGTACGAAATGTCTTTGTACAGCTGATCGTCCGGTACGAATGATTATTACTAGGTCGTTCTAGAAAACTGCTGAAAACCGTTCTAAGTCGGTTAATCGTTTGGACAAAAATTTGTTCGCTTGGATGAAATTTTTACAGATACTAGATCGTCCTGGATGATAATTAATTTTGTCTGGACAAAAATTTTACAGAGAGCAACTCGTTTTCTAACGATAATTAATTTTGTCTGGATGAAAATTTTACAGAGACCAGATCGTCCTGGACGATAATTAATTTCGTCTGCATCAAATTTTTACAGAGAGCAATTCATTTTCTAATGATACTTAATTTCGTCTGGACGAAACTTTTATAGAGACCAGATCATCCTGGATGATAATTAATTTCATCCCAGACGAAAAGGACTTAGAAAATTTTTCAAGCCAGTTTCTACTCGTTCTATGTGCTCAATAGGATTAACTGTCTGATCGTCCTGTATGATCTGATATCGTCCCATACGATCAATATAAAATTTTTATGATCTCCTTATGTGTGTGTGTGTGCATGTTTTTATTCACTCAATTACAATCACTCCCGTTCAATTTAATTTCAAAGAAGTACAAACTTCAAATTTCACAAAGTATCTCATTTTGAATTTGATTTGAAGTCTTCATAGTTTGTAGTCTAATTTTCCTGAAATGTTAGTACACACTAGAGCAAATACAAATATTCTAAAATTGTTAGGAGATAACTACACATTTGAATAATAATGTTTGGAATCATCAAAACTATACAAGTTGTAAAAATGTAAAGCATGCAAATAGCAACTATTTTAACAATCTCCCCCTTTTTGATGATGGCAAAAAAATTATTGTTTGTATGATTTCAATTTAAACAAATCTCCTTAACTCCCCCTGAATTGATGAATACATGAAAATAAGGAGGCATTTTGAAGCATAGAATAAATTGTTTGTTTTTTTTTATTTTTTTTTATTTTTAACAAAAGTCATCAAAATACAATTCAAAATGCAAACAACCAAAACATACAAACACAATATTTTCTCCCCCTTTTTGACAACAATAAAAAGTGAAGAAGAAATAGACAAGAAATGTAAGTAATTATATGAAATTCATTTGAAAAATTTAATCTAAATTGTGATTGACATAAGGTATGCAATATAAAAATAATAACATTAGATAAATCATCGAAATTCATAGAATTTAAGAAGTGATATAACATTATAAGTAAGAAGAATTTATCAAAAACATGATTCAATTTAGACATTTGAATATAGAAAATCATTACAAGAGAGATGAATAAAAATTCTATATTTCAAAGTTCAATAGAATATAAATGAACATAAGATTAATTTGAATTAAGAGATTGAAAGAATTTGGAAAGAAGAGAATTACCATATGTGGCGCTTTGCGCATCTTTTTCAAATTTTGGCACATTTTTGTGCATCTTTTGGCATTGGACTAATTTTGTGCTTCTTTTTCATATTTGCGAACCTTTGCGCATTCCTTTTGATTTTTTTTTTTGTACTCTTTGTACAATTTTCAAGAGTAATTGAAATCAATTATTTCCAGGATCAATAATCTAAAATTTCAAATTTTTCTAAGTGCATAAATATCACTTGAGCAAAGAAATACAAAATAAGAAAACATCTAAATTGCAATGATAATATTAACTTTTATGTAGTCTAAATGAATAGAGATGAGATTAAAAAATTCTAATTATGACAAGTTATATACAAATTTTAAAGTTAGAAAGATAAGATTTTCTAATATAATTAATCTCAAATCACAATCTAATTTAAGCACAATTAGGATTAAAAAGACTAATGAAATTCATAAGAACTAAACACATTTCAAAAACAATCCAAAATCAAAATCAACTACAACATATATTGATATTTATGAAAAGGATTACAGGATCATTTCATAATATCAATACAAAAGAAAATACATTAAAGTTTAAAACAATGAAAAACTAACACTACTAGAACAAACACTAGAACAAACACTAAAGCAAACACAAATACAACAAACATAAAGAAAAATCATCGCTCATTCTCTATTCTTCTGGAGGAGGAGGAGGAATGACAGACGAAAAAAATTCGTACATACAATCAAAAGTTAATTCGTTTTAATGTCAGTTGAAAACCGTCCCCTACAAAGAAACGACGTATGTTCGTCTGGACGATCAAAAAGTTTGTACGGACGAACTTCACATTTAAAACTGTCTTATTCACTCAACCACTGCATTCAATCGTCCTGACGTTTGAGAGAGAGAAAAAAAATTTCGTCCTGGACGATTATAAGATCGTACAGACGAACTAAATTAAAAATTGCTCTCAAAACGTTTCATATCACGCAACTTAATTTTACACACATCGTCCAGTACGAAAAATTTCGTCCCGGATGATTTCCACACATTTTTGGATTTTTGAATTTTTTATTGAAGAAAAACAAACAAAACATTCAAAACACAGAAAACAAAGATAAAACCACAGACTCTAAAATAAACTCAATCAAAACACTCAAAAATCACAAAATTCAAAATAAAAATCAAAAACAAATAAACTATGAAAATATAAATATCAATGTTGCAAAAACTTTTTTATTTAAGCATTCAAATCAATAACACCAAGCCTTATTCTTAATGTACTGAAGGTATCAAAGGCTAAAGATTTTATAAAAATGTCTGCAATTTGATTTTCAGTTGAAACATGTGTGAGTTCAATTTCTCCCTTATTGCAAATCTATTTTTCAAGGCTTATGTTTTGATGATTGACAAACACTGTCTCTCTTGGACTGCTTGTTGCTTCTAACTTTTCAGGAATCGAAGATCGGACGATCAAGATGAAGCCAATTCAGAATTGCGTAGGTTTAGGGTTGTGTTAGTCTGTACTTTTGATTTTTCACTTCTTGAGTCTACTTGTAATGATCAAAGAGACTGATGCTATGTAACCCTTCAAACACACACTTGAGAGACTTAGAATTTCTGTTTTTACTCATATCAGCCAAGATGATTTTTGGATCGGCCTGGACAATCAGCTTAAAACAGAAAGTCTAATTAAGGATTCTTAATTAAGACAGTCATCATTAACAGATCGTCCTGGACGATACGTGTATCGGCCTGGACGATAAGCTCAAAACAGAAAGAAATAGCCGCCATAGTCAATTATGGTATACTGTATTTTTAAATTATCTGTCAGGACGATCCTAGGATCGGCCTGGACGATATTCACAAATTATGCCATAATTGTTCACAAAATCAAGGGAGTAATTAAGGATGATTGATATGATCATATCGTCCTGGACGATCGCAGGATCGGCCAGGACGATCCAGTCAAAAACCTTAAGTTTCTTTAGGACGATCAATATCGGCCAGCACGTATCCAGGGCTATTGCCAGGACGATTTTCCTCTGATTTGAACTGATCGGCCAGGACGATCGTGAGATCGGCCGGGACAATCAAGCCAATTTTCAATTGTCCAGCTTTACATCCAGGGCTATGCTCTGGCTGATCTTCATTGATTTGTACTGATCGGCCAGGCCAATGTCCATATCGGCCTGGACGATATTGTCGGCAACTTGCAATTAATGAGCTCCTTTGAAGCTCTTCTATTTAATAGCTCTTGTTCAATGTTTTTCAAGACCTTTGGCTGCTGCCTTGACCTGAGAAGACCTTGAGTAGAGAAAGAGAGAGAGGTGAGAGAGAGGATCTTGTGAGGGGGAGCTTGTGAGGGGATTCACAAGGGTTGCTTCAAGGATCGCTCTACTTCGTCTTCGTCTAGAGTTTCTCGTCGGTGGAAGGGTCGGTAGAGGTAAGGAGTTTTGCTTTTGGTTTTGGTTCTCTGTCAACTTTAGGAGGAAGCAAAAGGAGCTAGGTTCTCTGCCTTGCCGGGGTAGCAAAAAAGATATACTTGTGAGGGCTTCTCCGCCTAACCGTGGGGGCTAAAGGAGAGTCACTTTTTTGTAGTGCAATACTTGGAGGGTGCCTCCAAAGAGTGGACGTAGGTCGAGTCGACCGAACCACTATAATTTTCTGTGTTCCTTTTCTTGCTTCCGCGCTTTTAATTTCCGCATTTATTTTTGTGGTAATTTTGATTTATGCAATTTTCTTTCTTTGTAAAAAGAGTTTTTAAAATACCAATTCACCCCCCTCTTGGTTAGCTTGGGACTAAGTTCATAAGGCTTAACATCCCTAATGAAATTTCAAGTGGTATCAGAGCGGGATTCAAAAATTAAAGTTTGAAAACTTTTTGAATTTTGATCCATGGCTAACTTTGGGAATCGCAACACTACGGAAGGGTATTCCATTACCCGACCTCCCCTGTTCGATAACCTACCTTTTGATTTTTGGAAAACTCGCATGTCAACGTTTTTATAATCTACTGATTATCGCATGTGGATGCTTATTCAAGAAGGTTATTCTCCACCTTCTCGTGAAATTAATGGTGTTAAAACTGAAGTTGCTTTTATTGAATGGACTTTTGATGAACGAGATTTAGCTCAATTAAATGCGAAATGTTTGAACTATTTTTTCTGTGCTTTGAAATTTGAGGATTACATGCTTGTTTCAACTTGCAAAATTGGTAAAGAAATTTGGGATAAATTGTGCATCACTTATGAAGGTACTAATGAAGTTAAACAATCCTGTTTAAACATTCTCTTGCATGACTACAAACTTTTTCGTATGAAACCTCATGAATCGATTTCTGACATGTACACTAGGTTTACTCAGATTGCTACTTCATTTCATGCACTAGGAAAAGAACTTTCAAACTATGAAAAAGTTAACAAGATTTTTAGATGCTTGCCTTCGTCTTATGATGCTAAAATCACTGTAATCACTGAATCTAAGGATTTGAATACCTATTCTATTGATAACTTACTTGGCTCACTCATTGCTTACGAGCAAGGGGTGAATCAAAGAAATGTTGATGTAGGTGAGAAGAAAAAGAAGAAAACAATTGCATTGAAGGCACACAAATTGGATTCTGAATCTTTTGGGTCTGAAAGCGATGACGTTGCCTTCATTACAAGGCAATTCAAAAGCTTTCTAAGGAAGAAACAAAAGCATCACCAAAGTTGGAGAAAAGGTAAGGATCATAAACATATTAAAGGATCTTCTGATGTTTTTTGTTTTGAATGCAGGAAACCTGGACATGTGAGAACCGATTGCCCTACACTTCAAGATCATTCAAGCAAAAAAAAGGAAAAAGGTGAGGAGAAAGCTAAGTTAAGGAAGGACAAGAAGAAAATCCAAAGAGGTTTCTGGGCAGAATCTAGTACTGATTCCTCTGAGACTGAACCAGAGGAAGAAACTACAAACTTATGTTTCAGGGGAGAAAATTCAAGTGATGAGGAAGAGGTATGTAAACCAACCTATGATGAATTGTTTGAAATTTGTGAAAAAATCCATGCATCATACAAAAAACTTCAGAAGACTCATGCTAGTCTAAAATTAAAACATTCAAATCTACAAAAAGAGCATGAAGTTATTCTCAAAGATCATGCAATGATTGATTCAAATCACATGACTCTTCTTGATGAATTTGATGAGTTGAACAAAAAGCATTTGGAATTAATTGATGAACATAATACATTGAAAGATTCACATACATCTCTTAATTCTGATCTTAAAAAAATCTAAAGAAATTGAGAAAAATTTGAGGATTGACAATGATGCATTAAAAAGAACTAACTTGAGGATTCAAAATGATTTGGAAATATGTAAGAAAGCTAGGATGACACCAACTCCTAATCAAAAGCCAGAATCTAGGAAGAGGCATTATAACTCAAACCATTTAAGAAACCCTTTTCCTGTAGTTAGATGTTTCTCATGTGGTATGCTAGGACACATCTCACACACTTGCACCGTTCACCATAGTACACATTGGGTGTGGAGACTTAAGATGCATATTTCACAGCATATCATATCTACATTGCACTCTAATTTTCTTAAGAAGGGGCCCAAACTTGTTTGGGTTCCTAAATCTGACTGTTGTTGAGTTTTGCAGGTGTTCTCTCACCAAAGACCTCGTAGAGCATAAGATAACTGGACATAAGAAGGCTCGCAGCTCAAAATTGCTTAAATTCGCTGCTTTATCACGTGCTTGAAATCTTTAATTATTGTGTGTCTTTTATTTTATTTTATTTTATTTTATTTTTTTGTGCTAGTTTTTGTGCTCACTTTGTGTTATTTTTAGTTTGCTTTATTATTTTATTTTATGTGTTTTTTTTTTATTGTTCTTTAAATTTGGCCTTCCATATGATGAAACTTTTCAAGCTTTTAAATATTGGAGTTTTGGAGATAGGATTTAGCTTTTCTAAATTGATTAAAGGGAGTAAACTGTTGATATTTTCCCTTCTTCTGATTTTGTTTAGTGGCATGATTTTCTTCTCTAAAACAAAATTCTAAACTCAGTTTAACCAATGGCTTTTCATCTAAGATCTTTTCTTATCTTGCTACATTAAATTATGTTATGCATAATTGCCAAAATTCTTAGATATCATTCAAGCTTTTGAAATCTTGCCATTATATTTATCACGTGATTTTGATTTTGTGTTGTGGATTGTTCTTCCCTATGTTAGAGAGAGAGCTCCTATTCTCTAATATTTGGAGGATATACTCACAATTAAGTCTTCTTTCTTTAAGGGTATATTAAAGAGTTTTTAGCTTGCAAGGTTTTAAAAAGGAAAGAGGCCAATGAAGCCAAATTGAAAAGAAAGCTATATACACAAAAGTGTATCAAAAATCAAAAGATGCTCAAAGAGCCAATCAAAGTGATAAGAGGCATAAAATAAGCCCACTAAATGCAAGCTATCCTCTCTTTGGTAAAACTCTTAAAACTTAAAAAAATTGATTATGTGATACTTTCAAAGACTTGATTTCAAATTCCATGGTTGAGAAAAATTACTTTGGTTTATTAAATATGAGATGTTTTCTTTGTAAACAAGTCTTGAATGGATCTTCTTATCCTATTTTGTTATTCTGAGTTAGGCCTCTGTTTTCCAAAAGAATTTTGTATCCTGAAGGATGTCCGATCTAGGGTTAACAGAATCAGATATTCTACCTTCTTCTAATTGGGATTTGTTAAACTTCTTGATCTCTTGGAACTCTAAAAGTTTAATTTTTGAAAAGAATTCTCATATGATGCCTCCATAAAACAAAAAAAAAATTAGAAAAATCAAAATCCAAAAATATTCGTTGTTTGGTTTTCGTTGTGTTTTATTTTTCTGTGTTTTGACTGTTTTTCTTTTATTTTATTTTTGAGGGTCTTGATCATCACCATTCTTCTCTTGATTTCAATTTCAAGTCACATCGGCCTGGCCGATCATTTTATTATCCTGGACGATGTGACAAATTTTCTTCAAAAATCCATCTACTGAACTTTTCTGTGCTTAATATTACTCATCATCCTGGATGATACTATATCGTTCTGGACTATTTGATCGAACTCATGGTGATAGTCCTGGCCGATAGTATATTTGTATGGCCGATGCATTCTATGTGCATCATCCTGAACGACACACTGGATCATCCCGGACGATCCACGTGTCAGCAAGTTTTGATCTTTAAATTCGGCCCCGAACGATCCATTATTGGACAATTGGCCGGGCCGATCCACTGTTCGTCCTGGACGATAAATGTGGCAAGCATTTTAAATATTTTAACTTCGGCCGGTACGATCAATTATTGTGCATCATCCTGGACGATACACCTAATCGGCCCAGACGATCTGCTTTTTCCACGGTCGTCCGGATTGACTCCTCGGGCCGATCGCCTGTGTCTAATCGGCCTGGCCGATCTCTGATCGGACCGCCTTTTTGACCAATCGGCCTGTACGTAATTATTGAACCATATCGGCCTGGACGATTGTGCGATCGGCCAGGACGATATGGCTGTTTCTTTAAATTCAGTCCATTCCAGCCATGTTTTTTCACTTCCAAACCTTTCTCCTCTTGTGATTTTTCTTAGTGCTCTCAATGGCTGGTGGGAAACGCGTCCGACAGACTTCTGGGAGTTCCTCGAGGGAAAGGATTGGCCCTCGTTTCCGGTAAGCAGAAGATGAAGTCGCCTATCATCGTTACAAAGAGTGTGGAATTACTGTCTCCAGAATCATCAATCCTGTCCACATCTCTTACCCGGTAATGGATCTTTTCACTCACACTTCCCTCTACTTCATTCTGTCTCTTGCCTTCCCTTTTAATTCAGAGTTTTTTCGAGAGTTTTTTGTAAATCTTTGCATCAACCCAACTTTCAGCAGCCACCTCCTCAACCTCCATCTGATGATCAGGATCCCTCGTTCTTTTAGTCTGTGCTTTTTGTTGTTTGTTTCCTGTCTTTATGTAGTTTGCTTGTTAGTCTTTTGTGATGTTTTTATGTTATTTTTAGACCCTCTTTTTGTGATGATAAAAGGGAGAGTAGGGTGTGGTAGGAAGAAGATGTTATAACTTTGATTCTCTAATGAACCTTTTTTTTATTTTCATACTTGTGTTTGCCATTATCAAAAAGGGGGAGATTGTTGCAAATCTATTTTTCAAGGCTTATGTTTTGATGATTGACAAACACTGTCACTCTTGGACTGCTTGTTGCTTCTAACTTTTCAGGAATCGAAGATCGAACGATCAAGATGAAGCCAGTTCAGGATTGCGTAGGTTTAGGGTTATGTTAGTCTATACTTTTAATTTTTCACTTCTTGAGTCTACTTGTAATGATCAAAGAGACTGATGCTATGTAACCCTTCACACACACACACTTGAGAGACTTAGAATTTCTATTTTTACTCATATCGGCCAGGATAATTTTTGAATCGGCCTGGACGATCAGCTTAAAATAGAAAGTCTAATTAAGGATTCTTAATTAAGGTAGCTGTCATTAACAGATCGTCATGGACGATACGTGTATCGGCTTGGACGATAAACTCAAAACAGAAAGAAGTACCCGTCATAGTCAATTATGGTATACTGTTTTTTTAAATTATCGGCCAGGACGATCCTAAGATCGGCCTGGACGATATTCATAAATTATGCCATAATTATTCAGGAAATCAAGGGAGTAATTAAGGATGACTGATACGATCATATCGTCCTGGATGATCGCAGGATCGGCCAGGACAATCCAGTGAAAAACCTTAAGTTACTTCAGGACGATTAATATCGGCCAGCCCGTATCCAGGGCTATTGTCAGGACGATTTTCCTCTGATTTGAACTGATCGTCCAGGACGATCGTGAGAACGGCCTGGACGATCAAGCCAATTTTCAATCGTCCAGCTTTGCATCCAGGGTTATGCTCTGGCCGATCTTCATTGATTTGTACTGATCGGCCAGGCCAATGTCCATATCGGCCTGGATGATATTATCGGCAACTTGCAATTAATGAGCTCCTTTGAAGCTCTACTATTAAGAGCTCTTGTTCAACATTTTTAAAGACCTTTGGCTGCTGCCTTGACCTGAGAAGACCTTGAGGAGAGAAAGAGAGAGAGGAGAGAGAGAGGATCTTGTGAGGGGGAGCTTGTTAGGGGATTCACAAGGGTTGCTTCAAGGATCGCTCTGCTTCGTCTTCGTCTAGAGTTTCTCGTCCGTGGAAGGGTCGGTAGAGGTAAGGAGTTTTGCTTTTGGTTTTGGTTCTCTGCCAGCTTCAGGAGGAAGTACAAGGAGGTAGGTTCTCTGCCTTGCCGGGGTAGCAAAAAGGAGGTACTTGTGAGGGCTTCACCGCCTAGCCGTAGGGGCTAAAGGAGAGTCACTTTTTTGTAGTGAAATACTTGGAGGGTGCCTCCAAGGAGTGGACGTAGGTCGAGTCGACCGAACCACTATAAATTTCTGTGTTCCTTTTCTTGCTTCCGCGCTTTTAATTTCCACATTTATTTTTATGGTGATTTTGGTTTATGCAATTTTCTTTCTTTGTAAAAAGAGTTTTTAAAATACCAATTCACCCCCCCTCTTGGTTATCTTGGGACTAAGTTTATAGGGCTTAACATCCCTAACGAACTTTCATCCCTTGGATACATGATCCCTTATGAAATGATGCCTTATGTCAATGTGTTTGGTTCTAGAATGTTGAATAGGATTTTTGGAAATACAAATAGCACTAGTATTGTCACAATAAATTGAAATAGTGCCTATAGATAATCCTAAATCAATCAACTGCTATTTTAACCAAAGTACTTGTTCCACACAACTTCCTAATACAATGTATTCTGCTTCTGCAGTAGATAGTGCTACTGAATTTTATTTTCTACTAGACCATGAAACTAATGAATTGACATGTTCCAGAAGTACTTTTCCTATCCACTCTATAGCCTATAAAGTCAGAATCTGAGTAATCAATAATTTCAAATGAAGAGCTAAACTTAGGATACCAAATCTCTAAGTTTTGAGTTCCTAGTAAATATCTTAAAATCATTTTCACTGCTGTCAAATGTGATTCTTTTGGATCTGATTGAAACCTAGCACATAAGCAAACACTGAACATAATATCTGGTCGGCTAGCAGTCAAGTAAAGTAAAGATCCAATTATCCCTCTAAATTTCTTTTGATCAACAAATTTTCCCTTAAGGTTCTTATCCAACTGAACTGAGGAACTCATTGGTGTACTAACAGGTTTAGCATTGTCCATTTCATATTTTTTGAGGATGTCCTTAATATATTTAGTTTGACTAAGAAATATACCTTCCTCAAGTTGCTTAATGCTAAATCCTAGAAAGTAATTTAAATCTCTCATTAGACTCATTTCAAATTCACTACTCATTGTTTTAGAAAAATCATCACACAAATTTTTATTTGAAGATCCAAAGATGATGTCATCCACATAAATTTGAACAATAAGTATATCCTTTCCAAATCTCCTTAAAAAGAGAGTTGTATCCACACTTCCTTTTTCAAAAGATCTTTCAAGTAGGAAGGTGTTCAACCTCTCATACCAAGCTCTAGGCAGTGGCGGAGCCAGAAACTTTTCATAGGGGGGGCCTAATTTTTTTTTTTAAATCCCCTCAACTTTTTTCATCCGGGCTTGGGACCGGCATTGGCAGTTTTAAAAATTTTGTTTTAAAAACAATAATAAATATAAGATGAAGTACACTTACAATTTATACCGTCTGGTATTCATATTTTGAAAAAACTGAATAATAACATCATTCTCAATACAATCTAAAATTTTCTTTTCAATATAAGCGATTAAAGTATCATTCATCCACTGATCTCCAATTCGATTGCGAAGTCAATTTTTTATGATAGTCATTGCAGAAAACGCTCTTTCAACTCCTGCTGTTGCAACAGGTAATATTAATGTCAGCTTCAATAGCCTAAAAACAAGGGGATATAGTATTGCCTTCCTGCTCTGAACCAATTTTTCATCAAGACTTCCTATATCTTTTAACAATGAAAATTGAAGATCAAGCCGCATATCCATAATATAAGTTTCCAGCTGATTATCAAGAGTCATCAAATCGAAAGGAGTGAAATCACTTGGATATAAATTTGCCATTTGAATTAACTTCTCTTTGTTGAATGCATAGAACGAATTTGATGGATACAAACAAGCAATACAAAAAAGAAGTTTAGTATTAGCCTCTGTGAAATGATTATTTAACTCTTGAAGTTGCATATCAAGTGTTGTGTAAAGTACATCAACTTGGTAATGATGTAAATTTGTCATTTCTTGAAGTCTACGTCGCGGTCGTCCACGGGCAACCCATTTATCATCTAGATTTGGAGTGATAATATTGTGTTCAACACAAAAGGAAGTCACCTTTTTAATGAATTCATCCCACTTCTTATCTCTCATGTCTTGTAATCTATTTTTTGAAATTTGAACTAAAGACATGGCATTCACGATGTCTTGATCTTTTCTTTGCAAAGCTTCTGATAGTTCAGCAGTGATTCCAAGAATAGCTTTCATTAAGTGCAAGCAAAAACAGAAGTCAAATGACTGCATTGAATCTAATAAAGCATAAGCCTCTCCTCAACAAGAATAGAGAAGAAACTATCACCAACATCTTCTTTTATGTAGTCTGTAATTGCAAGAAAAATAGCTCTACAAATATCTTTCTGAATATCAGGGGCAGTTAATTTCAAATTCTCAGGTGCATTCTTCAGTATAAAACTACTTATATCTTCATTATGGTTAGCTAAAAAATTGAAGCAGCTCAAGAAAATTTCCTTGATTTTTAGAGTTAAAACTCTCATCATGCCCTCGAAAAGCCAAACCTTGTCTTAATAAGAATTTCACACAATCAATAGATGAATTTAAGCGAACACGGTATGCATTTGTAGTTCGATCAGACTGCACATGAAAGGCAAAGTGTATATTTTGATCTTGTTTCATTAAATCCTCACAATTTTGCCTTGCAATATTATGAACACTATTAGGTCCTCCAATATGAAGATCAAATATATCTGGTTTTTTCCAATTTGAGATTCCATTTCTACGAAAGGCCTCATCATCTTCTTTTCCTCTCCCTTCTACTCCAAAAAGATAACAATACAAACAATATGCTTTATCCTTCTGAATACTATACTCTAACCAACTAGAGTATTTATCAAACCACCTCGGATTGAAATGTCGATCTTTCATTCCAAACTTACTTTTAGGGAAGTCATGATTGCGAGGCTGACATGGCCCTTTTTGCAAATATGATCTTCGAATTTGATCATGAATGTTAAAACTAAATTCAGAAATATGTATACGTAATCCAGGATCTGATTGAAGATTCTCTATATCTGTTAACGTGCTTTTTGATGATTCACCAATTGTTTGATTCCTTTTATTTCTTTGTTCATCTTCATTTTTTTCTAAATCCACTGTTGGTGTTGATGCACAAGAATGACAAGATTGAGAGGTTTTCTTAAAATACTTTTCCATAATCTTTATGCAAATTCAAACTACCTAAAACAAATAAAACTCATATATATTATAAACTAAAAAAAAACAAAACTTATAAACTACAAAATATGCAAACGAAGCATCAAACTTTGCAAAACTTATAAACAAATTTACGGAATAGAAACAGAACCATCAATTGAACATATGACATAACTAAAACATGCTAACAATACCTTAGCTGATAAAGGCATAAAGCTCGAAGTTATTGATCACGAGCTAGAAAGTAGCAATAGATGAACAAGATCAACCTGCATATAACGGAATAGAAATAGATAACTATCCAACCTTCAAATAAATGTTTACACGGTTTTTCTTATTAAATTATATAATTTATACAATTCTTCTTAACAATTTTATACACAATTCATATAAACTTAAATCATATGAAGCTATGGAGCTTGTGCATTACTACTAAATCATAATTAAAACCAGTTATGTAGTTCTTTTTGATAAATTAAAATTTACCTTAAAATTCTTTTGTTCTCACTGATTTGGTAAGCAAAAAAAAAAATAAAAACGAGTGAATGTCACCAGCAATCAGAAGTAATCCAGAACCAGAAGGTAGCTGTTTAGGAAAAGCATTAGATCAACATCAAACATCAAAAATCAGATTTTTACATAAAAAAATCAAAAACCTAAAACACAAAACATTTTAAAAACCTAAAATAGAGGCGAATCTGTTTTGATTCGTTAAGACCGAAGCAGAGGAGTATTAACAAGCAAGGATATGCAGTTTTAAAACTCAAACTATCATAAACCCAAAGTTACCCGGTGAACAGCCGAACAAATCTTGGAGGAGGCAGTCGAGCGTGATGGCTGGATCAAAAGCGGAAGAATGTGCGCAAAACGAAAGAAGGATGACGAATCTATCTTTGTACGCGCGCGAAACGGAAGAAGAGAGACGAAGCTTGAGCTCTGACCTGCGAGAGCGACTGAGCGAGAGTGAGAGGTGAGAGTGTGCTGGCTACATCAAATGCATAAGATTGTGTGTGAAACGAAAGAAGGAAGACAAACAAATCTACCTCTATGCCGAACGAATCTATCTCTGCGCACAAAACGGAAGAATCAAAAGAGACAAAGCTTGCGCCGTGACCTGCGAGAGCGAGAGCTGCCTTCTCCAAATTGTGAAGCCGAAGAGTTTTAGGGCAGCGAGAACCTCTGCCCGATGTTTTTATTTTTTTGCGGAGGGGGCACGTGCCCCCGCGGGACCCCGCTTATATCCGCCGTTGGCTCTAGGTGCCTGTTTCAATCCATATAATGCCTTTTTTAACTTGAAAACATGATTTGGGTATTTAGAATTTTCAAAACCTGGAGGTTGTTCTACAAACACATCTTCCTCAATTATCCCATTTAAAAAGGCACTCTTGACATCCATTTGAAATAATTTAAAATCTTTAAAACATGCAAAGGCTAGTAAAACTCTAATTGCTTTAAGTCTAGCTACAGGGGCAAAAGTCTCCTCAAAGTCAATTCCTTCAATTTGATTATACCCCTTAGTAACTAATCTAGCCTTATTTCTAATGACTACTCCTGAGTCATTCATTTTATTTTTGAACACTCACTTGGTTCCAACAACACTATGATCTTTTGGCCTTGTAGTTAATTCCCAAACTATATTTCTTACAAATTGATTTAACTCTTCTTGCATGGCCAATATCCAAAATTCATCAGAAAGTGCTTGATCAATGTTAGTGGGTTTAATAGTTGAAATAAAGGCTGAATGATTGACTTCTTTGTTTAATCCACGCCTAGTTCTAACACCCTCACTCGATTCACCTATAATCAATTCCCTTGGGTGGTTTTTAGAAAATCTCAAATTTTTAGGCAAAGGGTTTTCTCTTTCCAAATTTTCTTCCACATTTTCTTCCAAATTTATTCTATCAATCTTTTGGGAGTTTTCTTCAATCTCTTCTTCAACAACATTTGGCTCTTCCAAATTTCCAGATTCATCAACTAAAGTTCTTTTGTTGAATACCCTATAAGATTTTTCAACACTTGAATATCCAACAAATATTCCTTCATCTGATTTTAGATCAAATTTTCCTAAGGCATATTTTCCATAATTATGAATGAACACCTTGCAACAAAATACATGCAAATGAGACAAATTAGGTGTTCTACCTTTTAGCAACTCATAGGGTGTTTTATTCAAATTTGATCTCATATTCACCCTATTCAGAACATAGCATGCAGTGCTAACCGCCTCAGCCCAAAATTATATAGGAAGTGAGTATTCTGCCAACATTGCTCGGGCGGCTTCTATTAATGTTCTATTTTTCCTTTCAACTATCCCATTTTGTTGAGGGGTTCTAGGTGAAGAAAAATTGTGATCAATCCCTTTTTCTTTACAGAAATTTTCAAATCTTTCATTTTCAAATTCTCCTCCATAATCACTTTGTATAGAAATTATTTAACTCCCTAGTTTTCTTTGAATCAAAGTAGAAAAATTTCTGAATTCCTCAAATGATTCACTCTTATGAAAAAGAAATCTAACTCAAGTGAATCTTGAGAAATCATCTACTATAACAAATCCGTATACCTTCCCTCCTAGACTTACAATTCCTACAGGTCCAAAAAGATCCATGTGTAGAATTTCTAAAGGTTTACTGGTACTTAGATCTTTATTGGACTTAAAAGAGGACTTCACTTATTTTCCTATATGACATGCATCACAAAGGTGGTCCTTAGTAAAGTCTAGTTTTGATATACCTCTCACTAAGTTCTTTTGGGTAATTCTCCTAAGGTTTTTCATACTAGAATGACAAAGTCTCCTATGCCAAACAAAAAGTAGTAGGAGATTGAATACAATTTAAATCTAGCATGTAAACATTGTTTACCCTTTTTCCATTTAAAACATTTTTCCCATTTAGGCTAATTATGCAGCTAGTAGGTAAAAATTTTATATTATAGCCCTTATCAAATAGCTGACTTATGCTTAACAAATTATGTTTTAAGCCTTCAACTAATAACACATTGTCTATGAAAAAGTTTTTTAAATTTCCAATCATACCTTATCCAACCACTTTCTTTGTGGTTTTATCTCCAAGTGTAACCTTGTCTCCATTCCTGGCTTCCAGGGTTATGAATTGAGCAGTATCTCCAGTCATATGCTTTGAACATCCACTGTCCAGGTACCATGTGCTCCCACGAGATCTTGTGTGAGAGCACTCCTGCAAAATTCTCAAATGTTAGACCTGGGAACCAAAACAAGTTTGGGTTCACCTTTTTGAAATTTATAATCAGATGAATGTATGGTATGTCTAGGTTTATGCATCTTAGTTCTCCACACCAAATTAATTTTCATCTTTAAAGTGTAGGTGTGAGATATATGTCCCAAAAATCCACAATTATTACATTTAACATTAGGAAAAATATTCCTAAGTTTTCCTCCATATGATTATCTTCTAAGGGATTTCATGAATTTAGGATAATATTTAGAATTTGAAAAATCTTCATGTTTAGGGGGGTTCCTATTATCCTCGAGAGCTCTTATTGTGAGTTTGTAAAATGAGTTCATATCTTCCAAGATTTGATTGGTATAATTGATTCTATATATCTTGCTTTCAGATTCATCCTTAAAATTCTTAAATTCTTTTTCAAGTTCAGCATAGGATGTTTTTAAATTTTCAACATTTTTATTCAAGTCATCATATTCATCTAGTAATTTCATGTGGTTGTCATCTATTAAAGCATGATCTTTCCTAAGGATTTCATGTTCCTTCTTGAGCTCTTCCAGTTCTAAGCTTACACTAGCATGCATCTTTTTCATTTTCCTATATGCATCATGCATGTGTTCAGAAACTTCAAATAATTCATCATAGGTTAAGTCACATATCTCTTCTTGATCTAAGTGATCTACATTGTCTGCCATCAAGCAAAGATTGGTAACTTCTTCTTCTTTTTCAGTCTCAGATGAGTCTGAAGCTGAGTCGCTCAGAAAGCTTTTTGAAACTTTTTTTTGCCCTTCTTTATCATTGGTTTTTCCTATACCTTCTCCTTACTAGGAGTGGCTTTGAGTTTTTGGCAATCAGTCTTGATATGACCTAGTTTTCTACATTCATAACAAATCACTTCATTAGAAACCTTGCCAGTTCTGTTATACTTACCTATATTCCATTGCTGACGTCTCTTCTGCTTCCTCTTTAAAAAGCTTCTGAATTGTCTAGTCATCAATGTAATATCGTCTTCATCCTCAGGTTGTGAGTGTTCACTTTCTGACTCTTCCACTTTCAGTGCAATATTCTTCTCCTTTCGTGGTTAACCTGCATCAATCTTTCTTTAACTTACTCCTTGCTCGTAAGCAATGAGTGAATCAAGAAGATTGTCAATGGAGTAAATGTTGAGATCTTTAGACTCTGTAATTGCAGTAATTTTAGCATCATAAGCAGTAGGTAAACATCAAAGAATTTTATTGACCATTTCAGCATTAGTTAATTCCCTACCAAGTGCATGCAAAGAAGTGACAATTTGTGTGAATCTTGTGTACATGTCTGAAATAGATTCATTAGGTTTCATGCGAAACAATTCATAGTCATGTAACATGATATTGAGTCTTGATTGCTTAACCTCATTTATCCCTTCATAAGTTATACAAAGTCTATCCCATATGTCCTTTCCGCTTTTGCAAGTGGAACCCCGCATATAGTCTTCATATTTTAAAGCACAAAAGAAATTGTTTAAACATTTGGCATTTAATTGTGCTAAGTCACATTCTTCTATTGTCCAATCTGCATAAGGTGTTTCTACCCTAACTCCATCAACTAATCTAGTTGGTTTTGTGTAACCTTCCTGGACTAGCATCCACATGCGATAATCAAGTGACTGTAAGAAAGTAGACATGCGTGTTTTCCAAAAATCAAAAGGAATATTGTCAAACAGTGGAGGTCTAGTGATAGAGTAACCCTCAGGTGTGTTTCGGTTTTCAAATGTAGCCATCTACGTTAATCAAAAAGTAGTTCAAACTTATGATTTTGAAACGAAGCTCTGATACCACTTGTTGAGTCTAGTAATTAGGTTGTTAAGCCTAAGTTAATATCCCAAAGGCTACCAAGAGGGGGGTGAATTGGTAGTTTAAAAAACTTTAGGCCCTCTTTTAAAATTATGTTGAACCGAAATAATTGTTTCTTTTAAGTTTTGTAGAAAAAGTTTTTCAACCATAGAGTTTTTAAGACTTAAAAAATAAAATACGGAAACGTAAAAATTGTAAAGTAAATGATACCAGATTTATAGTGGTTTGGTCTATAACCAGACCTACATCCACTCCCCGGAGGCACCCTCCGAGTATTGCACTAATACCACAAAGTGACTCTCCTTTTGCACCCACAGCAAGGCGGAGAAGCCTTTATAACACACTCTTTTCACCACTACCCGATGCGGCAGAGAACCGTCGTCCTTTTACACAATCCCCAGTGTTGGCAGAGAACCGTCCGTCCTTTCATACTCTCCTAATGTGGGTAGAGAACCCTTCTGTCCTTTCACACTCTCCTAGTGTGGGCAGTGAACCCTACAGCTGTTCACACTCTCCAAGTGTAGGAAGCAATCCTTTTGGCTATTCACACTCTTCAAGTGTCGGCAGCGAACCAGATCTCCTTGACAGATCTTCTCACAAGAAATCTAGAAGGAAGAAAGAAAAGAGTGAAGTAATCCCAATTCACAAGTAGAGATTCTTACCTTTGAACTCCAAGTGAAGCCTTCACGCTCCAGTGGTAGGAATCCTCCTTTGAATGCACTCTCACACTCTCTCTTTTGCTATTCTCTCAAGAGGCACGAAGATCAAATGACAAAAAGATTGGGTGGCAGTCTAATTTGGACTATTTATTCAAAAGATAAGAAAAACCGTCCAAAAACTGCAAATTTTCAATTCTGTACGCAGTGGATCGTCCCGTACGATCGTGGATCGTCCTGGACGATTTTACTTAAACGATTTAAAACGACCCTATTTGAATATGTGTACGAAATGTCTTCGTACAGCTGATCGTCCCGTACGAACTAAGTTCGTCTGGTACGAACAGTTATTACTAGGTCGTTCTAGAAAACTACTGAAAACCGTTCTAAGTCGGTTAATCGTCTGGACGAAAATTTGTTCGTCTGGACGAAATTTTTATAGAGACCAGATCGTCCTGGACGATAATTAATTTCGTCTGGACGAAAATTTTACAGAGAGCAACTCATTTTCTGACGATAATTAATTTTGTCTGGACGAAAATTTTACAGAGACCAGATCGTCCTGGACGATAATTAATTTCTTCTGGATGAAATTTTTACAGAGAGCAACTCGTTTTCTGACGATAATTAATTTCGTCTGGACGAAAATTTTATAGAGACCAGATCGTCCTGGACGATAATTAATTTCGTCCCGGACGAAAAGGACTTAAAAAATTTTTCAAGCCAGTTCCTATTCGTTCTATATGCTCAATAGGAGATAACTGTCTGATCGTCCCGTACGATCTGATATCATCTCGTACGATCTGATATCGTCCTGTACGATCAGTATAAAATTTTTATGATCTCCTTATGTGTGTGTGTATGTTTTTATTCACTCAATTACAATCACTCCCTTTCAATTTAATTTCAAAGAAGTGCAAACTTCAAATTTCACAAAGTATCTCATTTTGAATTTGATTTGAAGTCTTCGTAGTCTGTAGTCTGGTTTTCCTGAAATGTTAGTACACACAAGAGCAAATACAAATCTTCTAAAATTGTTAGGAGATAACTACACATTTGAATAATAATGTTTGGAATCATCAAAACTATACAAGTTGCAAAAATGTAAAGCATGCAAATAGCAACTATTTTAACAGAAAATACCTTGGAATTAATTTGCTTTTTCACAAATTTTTTCTTGTTATTGTTTTTGAACTTCACATGCATCCAAGGTCCATAAGGATTATCAATATGACTTGCGATGGATGGGATATCTTTAACATTAGGACAGAATGAATCAATATGTCCTATTCTCCCACATTTGAAACAAATTGATGATAGATTTTTGTATTCAAACTTTTGAAAAAAATCTACCATGCAAACCTTCTACCCAAATACCATAAGGGAGTTTAGAGTTCAGACTAACCTGAATTCATGCTCTAAAAAATTCTCTTCTCCCCCATCTAAACATGTTACCATCCAATAATAAAGGGGTCCCAATTCTAGAGATAATTCTAGTGATATTGGATTCATCCCAACAATGAAGGAGTAAGTGAGGAAGACGAACCCAAATCGGAGAAGAAACTCCTTCCAATGAATTAGGAGAGAAGTTAGGAGACCACTTGTCTAATCCTACAGGAAAGCCTCCAACAAACCATGGACCTCCATTAAGAACTTCTTCCATGCCTTCAAGAGACTGAAAGGAACATAGTAGCCAATCAAGTCCAAGCAAAGTTATGTGAAATCCTCCATATTTCATCCATTGCTTCCTTAATTCAATAGCACATTTTGATAAAGGAAAAATTTTTCCAAGTTTTTTAACAACCAATGATTTGCTCAAAACTTGAATATTGGATTTTTCCTTATCCATGTCAAGTTTAACAACATTGGCATCTTCAATCTCATCATGAATTTTACTCAAATTAATTTTAATGTGTGGTTTTTTTATCCACACATTAGAATTATCCAAACTTGAAGAGATAATTGGATTTTTTATATTGACAATACCCTTGCCAATATCCTTTTCATTCTTCAAAACATCAATAAAATTGCTCCTTGAAGAAGAAGCCTTCTTGTCAATTGCTCCAGAGATAATAACCGATAAAGGTGATTTTGGTATCTTATTTGAAATCGAAATTACCTCTTTCCCTTTACTTGAATCCGACAGTGGCTTGTGCTTAGCCATCAAGCCTCCCTCTTTGATAACAAGAGGAGATTCCAAAACCCGAAGATTGTGAGGGGAGATGCGTTTGAAGGAGAATCTAATTTTTGAATCCAACATAATTGGACTCGCGGTCGATAAAAAAGATTTGGTGTTCTGGTCATCCATGGATGATCGGCCACCTTCTTGCATCTCCAACTATGGCACCCGAAATCTTAAAATTCTCTTTCCAAATCCTCCTTATTTTGTGGAGCTCCTCTCTCTTCTAGATAATCTCTTTGATATTTTCTACTCTCTTATAGTGTTAAAAACATTTTTGTGTAAAATAAAAATATAAAAATTAATGGGATCTCCCTATAGTTTTATAGATATCACTTAATAAGAGACTAAACTTAGTAGATAAATATTAATTTTCAAATCTAACAAAAAAATATATGTCATCATCAAAAAGGGGGAGATCATTTAATTTGGGAGCCCAATCTTGTATTTTGATGATTACAAATATTATTGGTTATTTTTTTCCTCCTACTTTTTATATTGGATATATCTTTTCTTTGTGTACTAAAATTTTAGGTACAACTTACATTAAACACCACCAAAGGATCAGGGCTCAAGACTTAGTAGTGTAGGATTCATATTTTGTAAGAGTCTATATTTAAATATTTTCTTGAGTCAATGTATTATAAAAGTTGAATGGTAGCTTAGCAATAGTAAATACAAACATAAGGGGGGTGAAAATAAAAATATTCTAATTTTTCTATAAATAATATTATTTAATCATTTATCATGCAACAAGATCTATTAAAATAGAAATTAATTAAAATGCTTTATTTTAAATGAAAAATAATTTGAAATATAACTAATCTACAATGAATAACACGTTATATTGGATGATCAGATATAATCAGAAATCCCACCGAAAAATCTAAGTTACCTAATATAGTCAATTTTAAATTTTGAAATTTGAAATATTCATAGTATTTGAAATATTTTCTACTATACTATCAATCAATCATTTACCTAATTAAGTCCGTTAATAAAGGGATCAAATTAAATTAGAAATATTTGATTTAATAATTGATCGTACTATATAATCATTGATTGCACTGTATAGAGGAGTCTTTGGATAATATTTGACTCGTCCAATATGATCCACAAATCATAGTTTATGAAAAACTCGAAGATTCTTTGGACAAAATGTGTTCATCCAGTATAATTATGATATTTAATTAGAGCTAATCGTATGATACGATTATAAATCATAATATACGATCTTTGAAAGAGTAAACTAATTGTACTATTTGATGGTCATAATCGTACTATACGAGCAGTTACAAAAAAATTAAAAATTAGAGTTTTTATTGAAGCCTTGTATTTAAACAACTCTTAATTAGTTTTGAAAGGTATTTTGGTCTTTTGGTTGTTTGAAGAATTCTAAGAGAGTTTTTAGTGAGGGCTTATCTTATTGAGGGAGCTTGAAAAAAGAGAACATAAAGCTTGTGAGGGAAAGGGGGACAAGTTGTGTGTGAGGAAGATGTTGTGTGTGAGGGACAAGTAGTGTGAGAGGGGATTTCATGCAGTTTCTCCAAGCAAACTTCTATCTTAATTCCTCCTTGTGTCTTTTTTGATCTTGAGGGAAGCTTTGCTGAAGAAAGTTTTCAAGGCTAAAGATCACTGGAAACTCTACCAGACCGAGAAAGGTGAAATTGATTTGATTCTCCACCGCAATATAGGAATGTGAAATTGATTATGCTCTCTATCTTACAGAACAAGGTGAAAGTGATTTGGTTTTTAGCCACACTATTGGTAGAAGTGATTTGTGTACTGACTTGTCCACCTTTCTGTGGATGCAAAAGGAAAGTCACTAAATATTTTAGTGCAATACTCAAAGAGGAGGAATGCAAGGAATGGATGTAGGTTATTTAACTTAACTATTATAAATATGGTGTGCTCTTTCTAATTTTTTCTAGCACACTATAAAACTTCAATATATATATATATATATATATATTTTTTGAAGTTTTATTTTCTCGCAAATTTGTGTTAAGATTCATTATTATTGTGTTATGAAAATATTTGATATTTTAGTGGAATCAACTTGTGCTAGAAAAAAAAAATAAAATTTTGAAAAAAAAAACTTTGATATTTTTTTCTACAAAATTAAAAATATATATATATATATATATTTCATCAATTGCTTTCACTTACTTTTATGTAATTTGATTTAAAATTTTCAAAAAACTATCTTTGAGAGAAAAAAAATTAAAACACTAATTCTTAAGTCTTTTGGTTGTTTGAAGAATTCTAAGAGAGTTTTTGGTGAGGGCTTGTCTTCTTGAGAAAGCTTGAAGAGAGATACTTAGAGCTTGCAAGAGAAAGGGGGGAAGTTGTTTGTGTGGGAGAAGTTATGTGCGAGATGAATTCACTTAGTTGCTCCATGCCAACTTCTATCTTGGTTCTTCCTTGTGACTTTGTTGATCTTGAGGGAAGTTTTGTTGAAGAAAGTTTTCAAGACCAAAGATCACCGGCAATTCTTACTCACTAAGGAAGGTGAAATTGATTTGGTTCTCCATGCACCAGAGGAAGGCAAAAGTGATTTGGTTCTACGTTTCACTAGAGGAAGGTGAAAGTGATATTGTTTTCACCCGCATCGTTGGTGGAAGTGATTTGTGTATGGGCTTCTCCACCCTTCTATAGGTATAAAGTAGAGTCACTAAATATTTTAGTGCAATACCGAGAGAGTAAGACTCCAGGGAGTGGATGTAGGTCATTTGACATAACTAATATAAATCTGGTGTGCTCGTTCTTTTATTTTCTTATGGAACTTTATTTTTTCTTGAACATTTATTTTCTTGCGAATTTGTATTAAAATTCATTATCATTGTGATACAAAAATATAAATATTTTAGTGGAATCAACTTGTGTTACAAAAAAAAATTCCTTTGATATTAATTTTTCTTCAAAATAAAAAAAATAAAATATATGTTTCATTAATTTCCTTAGCATACTTTTATGTTATTAGATTTAAGTTTTTTAAAAAATTTTGAGAACACCAATTCCCCTTGGTGTGCCTTAGGCAGTTATAGTAGTTTTACAACACTTCCTTAAACTTTCATTTAACAACTTAACATTAATTAAACAAGATTCTAATTAATATAAATAAGCCTTTTTGTAATTGTAAAATAAAAATAAAAATCAATATGATTGTTTATTGGAATAGAGAAACAAAAAAATAAATTATTGAACAGACAAACTTGAATCAAGCATAAATATTCCGAATAGTCAACTAGTATATTCGTTAACTAAATTATAAACTAAAATGCCATAAGTTATAGCTCACACTTCAAAAAGCAATAATAATATATCAAATGAAAAATTAATAAATTTATAAAAAAAAAAGAAACCTAAATTTTATATATATATATATATATATATATATATATATATATATATATATATATATATATATATATATATATATATATCAACAAAAATTATAATAAATAAATATATAATATATTAATTTTAAAAATTTATACTTGAATAAATTTTAATTGACTAGTACATTATTTTCAATGAGCTTAATATTAAACCTTTAATAAATTGTCTTATCCACTCTTAAGTGTTGCTGCATCCTGGAATATTTGTAGCGGTAGAGAAATATAAAGTGTAACGTCTTAGCTTTGCACGAAGATCAAGCACAAATATAGATAAAAAGAGAAGGCACAACATTTATTATAGACACTAAGATTTTTATGTACAAAACCGGCGATGGGCGGAAGTCTGTCATCGAGTAGAAATCCAGTGATGGGTGGAAGTTTGTTGTCGAGTAGAAGTCTGACAAAAGTTCGGTGATAGGTAGAAGTATGGCATCGGATAAAAGTCTGACTAAAGTCCAGCGACAGACAAAAGTCCAACATCGGGTAGAAATTCGATGATGGGCAGAAGTCCGATGTCAGGTAGAAATCTTGTGACATGAGAAAAATTGGCGTCTGGTAGAAATCCGACAAAAGTCCGATGACGGGCAAAAGTTCAGCGTAGGGTAGAAGCCCGATAAAAGTCCCGCGAAGGACAGGAGTCCAGCAACGAGTGGAAGTCTGACGTCACATAGAAATCCCGCTACGAACGAAAGTTTTACATCAGGTAGAAGTCCGATGAAAGTCCCGTGACGGGTAGAAGACTGATGATGGGTGGAAGTCTGGCGTCGGTCGGTGGTCGTGATGTTGTCAAGGAAGAGCTTGGGGGCAAGAGAAATCTCAGGTTTCTATTCCTCTCCTCTCTTCTTTTGCTTGTTTCTTAAGGCCCCACCTTCATGAGAAATGAATGGTCTATTTATAGTACTGTGAGAGTGGCATGTCGAGTAAATAGAAGGAAGATCAAGAGTAAATTGGGTATGGTTTGAATGGACGGCCAATGTGGATTCCCTCGATCGTGGATCATTTATTTGATATTTGAATAACTTAATGATATCTGAATTAGACGATTTTAGGCTCATTGGATTCGTCATGTAGAGCCCCTCGATTCGACTAAAGCATGTCATGTTTGGAAACCTTTTGGTAATCCAAATTATAGTTTGAACCTTCCGAATGTGCTTCGGGTCTTTGATTTGAACTCCTTGAATTTGGTGTCGTTGGGTTTACATTTTCTGAGACATTTATTTCAACTATAAGTTTGCTGAAATCGGAGTTTAGATGGTCTCTGATTTAATTTATGAAGTTTCCAACTTGATATTAATTATTTCGAGATTCGTGCCCGATCAAGATAATGTTTTTATGATATATCAAGTGTGAATAAAAATAATAATTTTTTTATGGACTTTATTGATTCACTTACTGTTTCAATGTAAACTTATGCTTAAAAAGTAAAGGCCAATTTATAAAAAGGAGCCGATTTTAAATGTAATTTAGCTTAAGGAGTGCAGCAGAGGAAAAATTTAAAAAGGAGCAAATATGAATTTTAATTATCCGATTTCAATAGAAACCAGGACTTCAATATCCGATATCCGATTTCTATTGAAACCGTAATTACATTCCATGGTTTCAACAAAAAACAAAAAAAATCTTTCCAAAGAAACCGTAATTCCATTAACCAGTATCTTAATATTTTTTCCCTAATTTCATTCCACGTTTCAATACTAATATATAAATATTTATATTTATTTATTAAATATTTAAATCATTAGATTATATTAACATTATTATTTATATTTATTTATATAAAATAAATACATGTATATATTTTATTTTCATTAAAATATCCGATTTCAATAATTAATTTTTTTATTTTTTATTCATTAACTTTTTTTATTTATTTATTTACATTGTTTCAAATCAAAAACAAATGGTTTATTTAAATATATATAAATATATATATATACACATGTATTTATTTATTTATGTCACTTAATTTTTTAATAAAATATAGACAATTAAACTTTTTATGTAAAAATTATGATGTTTTCACATATTTAATATTTAAATCTTTTTAATATTTAAACTTATTAGTATATTTTGAAAATGAATTTCATTTTTTATTAAATATTTTAAAAACTAAATATTGTAAAAGAAATTAAATTTATTTTTTTTAAATAAACTAGTAGTTTTTTATTTTTAAAATTTAAAATTTATTTTTTATTTATTAAATTTTTTATAGAAAATTTCCCTAAGTTGAAAGTCAAGTATTAATTTAATTTATTAAAATGTTTATACTTGATATATCATTAAAAAATTAAATCGCAGTCCATCTAAACTCAGATTTCAACAAATCTATTGTCGAACTGAATGTCTCAAAAATACGAACTCAACGACACAAAATTTAACTCAATCCGAGCCCAAATGAGTCGAAATCAAAGACCTAAAGCGCATTTGGAAGGTTGTATCGAGCGGCTCAACGAGACGAATCCAACTAGCCCAAGATTGTCGAATTCTGATATCATTAAGACATTCAACTGAATTTATTAGAATTTCATGTTTATAAGAATTAAAATGTTTATATTTATATTTATATTTATATTAAAATGTTTATTATAATATTATAACATAAACATTTTTAATATAATTGTTTCAGAATTTAATATTATAAATTTTAAATTATTAAATATTTAAGAAAAATTTTAATATAAAGTTTAAAAAGATTATAAACATTTTTAAAATAATTTAAAAAGATTATAATCTAATTTTTTAATATAATTTTTCATTAAAATTTTTAAACATATTAATTATGTTAAATTTATTAAATATTAACAATTTTTTAAATAATTGATAATGTAAAAATAATAATTAATATAAATATAAATTTTATTAAGAAACCGGTCAAAAAATTTTATTAAGGAAACGGATATCTATTATCCGATTTCTTAAGAAAAATATTTTTTTATTAAAGCTTTAAACTAAATAATAAAAATCTTTTTATTAATAAATATCAAAAAAAACCTATGCTTTGAAAATCGGACCGGTCAAAGAACCGAAAAAAGAAGAGGTTAGCGATTTGATGGTTCGATCGGGGTCGAACCGGATGACGTAATAAATATTTCTTATATTTTAATATTATAATAATGACATAATTATTTATAAATATATAACAAAAGTTGAACATAATTATAATATAAAGGCATATAATATAAAGGCATAAAACATAAAAAGTAAATATTATATAAAGTAAAAAAGAAAAACATGTTGCCCATGAACAACCAATATAATATCCCATATATTATTGAATCTTGTGGTTGGCAGAATCGTCATTGAATTGTTATTCCATTCCTCCAACATGGAATCACACAACATCATGTTAGGCTGGAATTTCTTAAATTAATTTGTTAGTTAAGATGAGTAAAAATTACAGAAAATTATTTAAAAAGAAGTAGCTTCAAGCAAAACAACTAAAAGAAGTAGCAAGCATCAACTAATCCTACAATAACAGCTAATAATCAGCGTTAAACATCTTAATTAATCTCCTAAAGCCTCCAACGGCAACAACAGCTTTCAGGTTACAAATTTTAAATCAAGGCATTGCATCTATAAAACATACGGCCAAATGCCAATCTCCATAATGCAACCATTCAAACTTTGAGTAAATGTAAACAATACACATATAAAAACAGCAAAACTGGATAATGCAACCATTCAACCATTTGCAACCATTCATTCTCACAAAAGCTGGTAATGCATACTCACCGGAGAAGATGACGCCGCAAGCAAGCAGGAGATTTTATTTCTTGAAATCTCAGCCGTTCGGAGCCGTAGAAGATGACGCCGAAGCCGCGAGAAGTTGACGCCAAGGCGGTGGAGCGAGGGCCGCGATACGAATACGTAATAGGATTTTTTTTCTCCGTGTGCCTTTGTATACCTCCGTGACTGTCGCTTGTCCGATACGCCGCTCAGATGGCATCTGAGCCGTCGCTTTTCCTTTTTAGCGAACCGAACGGTTAAATGAAACCGGTGCCGGTTCGACGGTTTTACGGTCGGACCGCCGGTTCGAGCGGTTTCGAGCCGGTTTTTTGCGGAAACAATTATATACAAAACTGTAACCGGCCGGCCGGCTGGTTCCTGGTTCAGCCGGTTGAACCGGCAGGTCCGGTCCGGTTTTAAAAGCCTCGGAAAAAACTCGGATAATAGATATCACAGAGAAAACAAAATTTATTAAGGAACCAGATATCTATTTTTCAGTTTCTTAGGAAAAAATATTTTTTTTATTAAAGCTTCAATATGGATAACGAAGTTCCGGTTTTAATATAAATCAGGAACCGGATGATGAAGTTCGGATATTTAAAATCCGTATTTGCTCCTTTTTAAATTTTATGATTGACGTGCTCCTTAAACAAATTTAAACTTGAAATAAGCTCCATTTTATAAATTGGCCAAAAGTAAACCCCATCCCTTGGGAATATATACTACCCTTTGACATGCGAAAACTGCCAACTTCGGAATGTCTGAAAGAGGTGCAAATATAATGCTTTTCTACATGCATGTTTAGCGTAATAGAGATTATTGAACAGCAAAAAAAGATCAGCTTAATATTTTAAATTTCTTTTATTTTTCTTTAGAACATTCTAATAAAAATAATTAGCAAGGTTTTTAATATTTCTAAATTTATTTTTAAATGTGTATAACATTAATTTCATACTTAGCGTAAAATATAATAAACCTTGTTCCTTCGGCTTTTTTCCAGTGTTATTCCATTAATTTTTTTTCTTTAGAGGGCGCTCAAAAAAATGTCGTCAGTTACGGTCGTTTCAACTTGTAATTTGCCATTTTCTATTAACTACCGGACAGAGCGCGATAAAATAAATAAATACAAAAAAAAAATAAAAACACGTATATTAGAAAAAGATTGCATAAAAGAAGCCGAGCAGAAGTTTTGGAGTTAGTTGAGCCGCGAAATCACCCCATCCCTCTCCGTTATCGTCGGCAGCGCGTCTCGTATACATTCCCGGGTCGAATTCTTCTCTAAGCCTTCTAATTTCTGCATCAACCCAAATCTCCTTCACGTTTATGCAAAAATTTCACATCCATTTGAGCGATTTTTGAGCTCCAATGGAAAGACATCGACATTCTTTATTCGCACGAGCTGCATTGTGTTATTCTTGAAGATGCGTTGTGTTATTCTTTATTCTCAAAAGCCGGATCAATTTTTATTCTGCCAACATTTCGCGAATTGGAAATTTTGAGCTCCGTTAATTCCATTTTTTCTTATAAGCCTTCTTTTCAGGAACATTTTGACACATCTCAAAAGATTCTTCGGCGTGAAGCCCAAGTTTTCATCTGTAGGGTAGAAATCGGGTGCTGATTCCTGGCATCCTCATGGCCTTTTCCTCTTATCTATAATTACATACGTTCGTCCTTTCCTCTCATCACCTTCGTGCAAGAGGGAAGGAATTTCATCGCAGATAAAAGGATGACTCGGGCTGAGAAAATTAGGGATAAGCTCCGGCGAGAGAAGCTCCGATGGAGCAAGATATATACTTTCAATTGTGCCCGAGCAAACCCTGAGCTTATCGATTTCGCCAATCCATTCAATGGTCTTCAAGGCCCCGGCTTCTCCCGCAAGGTGCAATGTAACCAACCGAGCCTCCACCGTCGGAAACCTCTCCATTATCCATCCAATTACATTTCCACGACCAAGTACAACATCATAACCTTCCTGCCTAAAGCCATATTTGAACAGTTCCGGCGTGTCGCCAATCTCTACTTTCTCCTGGCTGCCGTCCTCTCCCTCACCCCCATTGCACCGTTCTCGGCTGTGAGCATGATTGCTCCCTTGGCGTTTGTAGTTGGGCTGAGCATGGCTAAGGAGGCCGTCGAGGATTGGAGGAGGTTTATGCAGGACATGAAGGTGAATAAAAGGAAGGTTAGTATTCATAAAGGGGATGGGAACTTTTGTTACAAGAAGTGGCATAAAATCTTTGTTGGTGATGTAGTGAAGGTTGAGAAAGATCACTTTTTTCCTGCTGATTTGCTTCTGCTTTCCTCGAGTTATGAGGACGGGATATGCTATGTGGAGACTATGAATTTGGATGGGGAGACAAATTTGAAGGTGAAGAGGGCATTGGATGTGACATTACATTTTGATGAGGATAAAACTTTCAAGGATTTTTATGCCACCATTAGGTGTGAAGACCCCAATCCTAGTTTATACACCTTTGTGGGAAATTTGGAGTATGAGAAGCAGGTGTGTTCCTTGGATCCAAACCAAATTCTTCTTAGGGATTCAAAGCTTAGGAACACATCTTACATCTATGGAGTGGTTATTTTCACGGGTCATGATAGTAAGGTCATGCAAAATTCAACAGAATCACCATCAAAGCGGAGCAGCATTGAGAAGAAGATGGATTACATCATATACATTCTGTTCACCCTGCTTGTTTTGATTTCATTGATCAGCTCAATTGGCTATGCAGTATACACTAAGTTTGGAATGCGGAATTGGTGGTACCTTCAACCAGAAAATGCTTCTACTTTGTACAATCCATTAATGCCTGCATTATCTGGCATATTTCATCTTGTGACTGCTCTCATCATGTATGGATATCTCATTCCAGTTTCTCTCTATGTTTCTATAGAGGTTGTGAAGGTCTTACAAGCTATGTTCATCAACCAGGATATTCAGATGTATGATGAGGATACTGGAAAGCCAGCTGAAGCCAGAACCTCAAATTTAAATGAAGAGCTTGGGCAGGTTGATACAATCTTATCAGATAAAACAGGCACATTGACCTGCAACCAGATGGACTTCCTGAAGTGTTCTATTGCAGGAGTGTCTTATGGTGTAGGTTCGAGTGAAGTTGAAATTGCTGCTGCAAAGCATATCGCTTCAGAATTCTCTGGTTCTCCAGGGCACAATTGCTTCCCAGCAGATTATTGGGATAACAATGTGGATGACTCTTCAGTAATTCAATTGGAGGATGGTATTACCTGCAAGGTTGTCAAGGATCCAAAACCTAAGATTAAAGGATTCGGCTTTGAGGATGACCGTCTAATGCAAGGCAATTGGGTGAAGGAGCCTAGTCGAGGGACCCTTCAAATGTTCTTCCGGGTTCTTGCAGTTTGTCACACAGCAATTCCGGAGCATGATGAGGAAAATGGCACCTTCACATACGAGGCGGAGTCACCTGATGAAGGGGCTTTTCTTGTTGCTGCGAGAGAATTTGGCTTTGAGTTCTTTAAAAGGACTCAGTCAAGTGTTTTCATCCGAGAAAGCTATCCAAATCCATTGGAAAGGTCAGAACTTTAACGAATGCTGATTTTACTAAATCCTATCTTCCGGCAAATTATTCTACTGAGATTCTTTGTTTCTGCAGGGAATTTAAGATTCTGAATCTACTGGAATTCAATAGCAAAAGAAAACGAATGTCTGTCATTGTTCGGGATGATTCTGGGCAGATAATTCTTCTCTGCAAAGGCGCAGACAGGTTTGTTATTTTTATTATTTAATTTTTGCTTTTTCCGGCATTTATACTCTCCTGCTTCTACAACCATTAAAGAGAGAAAAATAAAATGAACTTTTGCATCTCAACATGAATTGTTAATTTTTGCTGTCTCATATTTTAGGAGCTTGATTAGTTATTTTTAGTTATTCTTGAAATGCATGCAGCATCATTTTTGATAGACTGTCAAAGAATGGAAAAATGTATGAAGCGGATACCATGAAGCATCTAAATGAATTTGGAGAAGCAGGCCTGCGCACCTTAGCTTTGGCATACAAAGTTTTAGATGAATCAGAGTACTCAACATGGAATGCAGAATTTCTCAGAGCAAAGACAGCTTTTGGACTTGATAGAGATGCTCAGCTGGAGCAGGTTGCTGATATGATGGAGCGGGAATTAGTCCTTATCGGCGCAACTGCTGTTGAGGATAAGCTACAAAAAGGAGTAAGTATTTATGATTATTTTACTAATTTCTTTTATTCTTTCATCCTCAATTGTCATTTATTGTTTTCTATAGGTTCCTCAGTGTATAGACAAACTAGCACAGGCTGGTTTGAAGATCTGGCTTCTAACAGGAGACAAAATGGAAACAGCCGTAAACATAGGGTATTCCTTTTTGACTTTGGATTAGAGAAATTTTACACCTAGCACATTTGTTTTCCCTTACCTCATGAGTTTTTAATGCTCACAAATTTTTGATATTTGCAGATTTGCATGCAGCTTGCTTCGATTAGGATTGAAACAGATCTCCATATCAACAATGAATACGGATTTTCTGGACCAAGATGCAAAGAAGGTAAAAACTTTTTTTCTTTGAAGTGTTGATAATCTCTTCTGGATGCTGCCAACATTGTTAATTTATAGCAGGCTTTTCTTTCATGCTTGGTGTCTGAACAGACTATCAAAGATAATATTTTGCTGCAAATCACCAATGCTTCTCGAATGGTCAAGCTAGAGAAGGATCCTCATGCAGCATTTGCTCTAATCATTGATGGGAAAGCTTTGAGTTATGCTTTGGAGGATGATATGAAGCACCATTTTCTTGGTCTAGCTGTTGATTGTGCTTCTGTCATATGCTGTCGGGTTTCCCCAAAGCAGAAAGCACTGGTATTTTTGTTCTTAAATTATTGACACCACGACTTTAGTTGGCTAAAAGATAATTTCTTTCCAATTTGTTGCAATCCTTCTATTCTAGGTAACACGTCTTGTGAAAGAAGGAACAGGAAAAACTACTTTAGCTATAGGAGATGGTGCAAATGATGTTGGTATGATACAAGAGGCTGATATTGGCGTTGGAATCAGTGGAGTGGAAGGAATGCAGGTTTGCCAGTTCGTTTCGTGATATTGCTTGTTGAACAACAGTTAGTTTCTCAGTTGATAACATGAATCTTTGTTCATAACGCTTCTTTTGAATGTCCGACTTGCATGAAATTTAGTTTCTAGGCTTGCAAACCATTCTTTAACGGTTTGTGCTTAGTACAAATCTCCTGTCTGTTCTGGTCCTAGTTCAAAAACCTTTTTCCTTGCTGGAGAATAGTCTCATAATGCTTCAGCGTTCTGCAGGCTGTGATGGCTAGCGACTTCTCTATTGCTCAATTCCGTTGCCTGGAAAGGCTTCTTGTTGTCCACGGTCATTGGTGCTATAAAAGGATTGCACAGATGGTAAGCAACAAGATAATTATGCTGCTACAACTTTTATTCACAGCTGTCCAAACATGCATGAAAATATATTTCAGTGATACTTCCCTGAACTCTTAATCTGAATGCAGGTATGCTATTTCTTTTACAAGAATATAGCATTTGGCCTCACTTTGTTTTATTTTGAGGCATACACTGGCTTTTCAGGACAATCAGTTTATGAGGACTGGTACATGATATTATTCAATATCATTCTCACATCATTACCGGTCATATCACTAGGAGTTTTTGAGCAAGATGTGTCCTCTCAAGTATGCCTTCAGGTCCGTTTCATTTCAACCTGGTTGTCTTTCGAACATGCAAATTAGAACATTTGAATATTCATTTTAATTTGAATCAGGAACAACTATTTTTTATTCTTTGAATGATTAGATTGATTTGGTGGTATCTTTTTAAAAAAATCTTTTGTTGGTAATTAAATTTGTGATGATAATGTTTTGAATAATCTTCACTTTAATTTCTAAGGGAAAATGCAATGGATCTGAATAGTCACTCTTTACCACAAAAGCCTTCTGAGTAGAATACAATTATGAGTTGTTTTTATCTTGCAATGTCACATAATTGGCTGTTAATTGTTCCTTTATAGTTCCCAGCTTTGTACCAGCAAGGACCCAAGAATTTGTTCTTTGATTGGTCAAGGATCATTGCATGGACGGCAAATGGTCTCTACTCATCCCTTGTAGTATTTTTCATCAACATCAGCATCTTCTACGATCAAGCGTTCCAGTCTGAAGGGCAAACTGCCGACATGGCTGCCATGGGAACCACCATGTTCACTTGCATTATCTGGGCAGTAAACTTGCAGATTGCCCTCACTATGAGCCACTTCACCTGGATTCAGCATCTCTTTGTGTGGGGAAGCGTCAGCACGTGGTACCTATTCCTGTTTGGCTATGGATTCATGTCACCAGTCATCTCTGGGAACGCCTTTCACATATTAATTGAGTCCCTTGGCCCTGCTCCAATATACTGGATCACAACCTTCCTTGTGGCAGCAGCTTGCAACATTCCTTACTTTGCTCACCTCTCCTACCAAAGATTGTTCTATCCACTAGATCACCATGTGATTCAGGAGATTAAGTACTTCAAGAAGGATCTTACGGATGACCAAATGTGGACAAGAGAGCGATCCAAAGCGAGGCAGGAAACCAAGATTGGTTTCACTGCAAGAGTGGATGCCAAAATTAGGCAGCTGAAGGGGAAGCTCCAGAAGAAAGTATCATCATTGGGAGTGATTCCTTGAACTGCAGAGTAGATCAATTCTTGTGCGTTTTTAAGGAAGAAAAGTTAATGGTGTTATTTTTGTCATATAATCTTTATGTATAAAACATAGGTTATAATTAATTGCTTAAAACCAAGCAATGAGTATTCTAGTGATTTTCATGTTGAGGTTATGCTTGTGTCCCCATGTGGAGCCTGAGAAGTTTTTGTTGTATAAACATGCTGAGCCAAGTGCCTAATATATGGGAACGGATACATGCTTGTACAACCACAGCCGCTTCAATTTTCGGTACTTTTATCATTTCTCACGCACTAAAGTTATGCTTAAGGCCTTCTTGTACTTTTATGATTTATGTTATCGTTGAGAAAATATTTAACTGATATTGTCTATTCAATAACTTCGTGGCTTGTGTCGATTGTGAGAATTTCTGCAGTACAGCAAGTTTTTTAAACCTATAGGATTTCTCAAGTAGAAGCATATATTGCTCACCTGCGCCAACCACGTAAACTGATATTTATAAAAAGCCAGTTCGAAGTTTATTATTCTCAGCGCACGGAAATAAATAATGTCTTGCTCTTGAAATGATCCATTGGCACGTGGGATAACCTTACTAGGGCATTCTTATGGATACCATCTCAATGTAACAGGTACAATATTATGGCGGGACACAGAAATATAATGTCTTGCAGGAAAATTTGAGGAATGGGCTTTTTATTTTTGTACCGGTTATTCTTTCATTTCATAGATGTTTAAAACTAAACAATCAAACCGTTAATGAAATGATGCTTGGAAATGAATTCAATGATATTTAAGCTGGAACGGGCCAAAGAAATTCGAGATATGCGTAATTTCGTTTCAACATGTTGACCTCAGCAGCAGGTTTAAAAAAACATACATAAAACTCATTACGTACCTGCTGAAATCGGCGCCCCATCCCTCTGCAACGGCTCTGAAATGCCGCTTCTCTCTGACATCTACTAAAGTCCTGCAATCTCCCCTTCGGCGTCGTTAAAAAGGAGGGAAAAGCGATATGTTTTCCTTCTTCCCACGCTCGACTCCAGCAAACTGAAAGCCTCATTTATTTCATTTGATGCAGTGCAACCTTGTGAACCGGACTAATGCAGCCATCTCATACTATACATAGTGAAAATTAAAAAGAGGACTAGAAGAAATATACTCTAGTTTATAGAGGAATTCTATTCCTTGTTTCTCCTTTTTTCTATTTCATTGTTTTCTTGCAAGTTTCGGATACTCTTGGTTCAGATAGCAAATCAAGTTGGTATCAGAGCAGTTCTTCCTTGTGAGGCAATGGCAGATGGAAATCCTTGCAATGCGCTTGGAGAAGACCAGAGCGTAGAGGCCCTGTGGAGGGAACAACCCAGATTGGCTCAGCAGTTGGAGAAGCTTAACGCCAGCTTCAACAGATTTATAGTAGAAGTTTGGCAAGCACTTCAACTTAATAGAGGACGAGGTCCAGAAAATCCAGTGGCTAGACGCACTGTGCCAGAACCAATGCAACCTGTGCACGGAATGGGATGGAGACGACAAGAGAATTTGGCTTAATCGGCTGGTTTGGAAGAAGAAAATGATCCACAGTAGCGATTTGACTATTCCGACTCCGATAATGACAATTTCGCATTGCCGAATGGGAACAGGAAAATGCGGGATCGTTATCAAAGGCCTAATGGTGAGTTCCATATCAAACTCGGCATCCCCTTCTTTGATGGCAGGCTGCATATAGAAGATTTTCTTAACTGGGGGAGGGCCACCGAGTCCTTTGAATATATGGAGATTCTGATTGAAAAACAAGTATGTAGCGTGTATATTGAAAGGGGGTGCGAGCGCGTGGTGGAAACAACTTCTGCAATCTCGATGGAGGGAAGGAAAGGGGGCTGTCCACAGTTGGTTTCGCATGAAATAGCTGCTAAGGGGACATTATCTTCCTACATATTACGAGCAAATGTTGTACATACAGTACCAACATTGTGCGCAGGGGAATCGTAATGTCACTGATTATACTGAAGAATTTTATAGTTTAAGTGCGAGGAACAACCTCAATGAATCAGAAAACTTGTTGGTAGCACGGTATATTGGCGGATTGAAGTATAATTTGCAAGACAAATTAGAATTAAATTCAGTTTGGTCCCTCTCGCAGACTGTTAATTTCGCCATGAAGGCTGAAATGCAAGTGAATCGCCACTCTCGAAGCTATTCCAGTCGTTGGCAAGCAATAGAGTCCTCCGGCGAACAATGAGTCGCCACCCCAATGAGTAAGCCGTAGATCGCAAGTTCCAGAATTGACCCCGCGAAAACACCAGCAGGTGACACCAAGCTCGTCCAGCCGAAACCCAGAACTAATCCTTACGCAAAACCCACCACTTATAAATGTTTTCGATGCTTCCAGCCGGGCCACAAATCTAATGAGTGTCCAACTTGACCTTGCATTCAGTTGGTAGAAGGGGAAGAAGAAAGCTACAAAAATCAAGTTGATGATGATAGCGAAGCTGTAGTTGAAGTGTTGGAGACGGACGAGGGTGATGTGGTTATTTGTATCCTGGAGAGGTTATTACTAGCCCCTCGCCAACCAATTAAGTCATAAAGAAATGTAATTTTTCACACCCGATGCACAATTGAGGGAAAAGTGTGTGACCTCCTTATTGACAATGGGTGTACGGAGAATATCGTCTCTCGCTCACTCACTCAGGCATTGTTGCAGATCAATGGTTTATGATTTTGATGATAGCAAATATTTTTATTTCTCTACAACTGCCTTATGTACTAACATTTAAGGTTCACACGATCGGACTGTAATTTAGAATCAGCTCAAAATTGGGTAGACTAGGTCTGAGTCAGTTTGTACATTTTTTTCCTTTCTAGAGTCTATTGTATTTGGTGTGGCTCCTAGTGTTTTGTAGCTTGGAATATTTTTCTGTTGTTCTCTAAAAGAAGAAACCCTAATTAGAGCATCCTCATTAAGGCAGCCTTCATGAGCCGATTGGCCTGGACGATAAGCTCAATTCAAAAAGATTCAGTCGCCATGATTAGATTAAGTATTCATTGTTTTAGGAAATCGGCCAGGACGATTTAGATATCATCCAGGACGATCTAACTCAATTATGTCTAAATTGATCTGTTATCTTTGGAAAGCATTAATGGTTGATTGATACGATCACATCGTCCGATACGATCATAGGATCGGCCAGGACAACTGCCTGGATGATTTACATTGGCCAGAATCTATTCAGGGTGATGATCAGGACGATTAAAATCGGTTTTAAACTAATCGTCCAGGATGATCGTGAGATCAGCCAGGACGATGTAACCAATTTTCTTCTGATCGTCCCAAATCATCTCGGGCTTATGAGTTGAATTTGAACTGATCGTACAGGACGATATGCCTATCATCATGGACATTAATGTCAGCAACTTGCATTAATAAGCTAATTTTGAGATCTTCTATTTAAGCTATGACATGACACTTTGTAAGTATCTTTGACAGCCATTGTAGCTTCGTTCTTGTGGGGAAAACTTGAAGAGAAAGCTTGAAAGGGAGTGAGGAACGGGTGAAGTCTGAGAGAGGGAGAAGATCCTGTGAGGGGGGACTTAAGGGAGTGTGGAGGGGGATTCCACATGGTTGCTCCGGCAGGCTTGCATCTTAATACCGTCAGATTCAAAGCTTGTATCGAGGGAAGTTCACCAAAGAAGAAGTTCACTTTGGTGTCAAAGGACCCGACAACTTCCCCACACCGAGGAAGGTGGAAGTGATTTTGTAAGGGCTTCTCCGCCTAGCTGTGGGAGCTAAAGGAGAAACACTTATTTTAGTGTAATACTTGGAGGGTGCCTCCAAGGAGTGGACGTACGTCAAGGTTTGACCAAATCACTATAAATCCGGTGTGTTCTTTCTTATTATTTGTTTCCGCATTTGTTTTATTTGTGGTGATTTTGGTTTGTACTTTGCTTAATGTTTCTTCTTTATCAATTCACCACTCTCTTTATTTAGCCTTGGGCCAGTTCTATAAGGCTTAACATCCCTAACGAACTTTCAAGTGGTATTAGAGCGGGATTCATAAAAACTAAGTTTGAAAACTTTTTGAATTTTGATCTATGACTAATTTTTGAAATAGTAATGTTGCGGAAGATTATTCAATTACCAGATCACCTTTATTTGAAAATATGTCATTTAATTTTTGGAAATTTCGCATGACTACTTTCTTGCAATCGATTGATTTTCGCATGTGTCATATGATTTTAACTGGTTATTCATCACCATCACGTATTGTTAATGGAGTTAAAACGGATATTCCTTTTAATCAATGGAATACGGAAGAACAAGTAAATGCTCAATTGAATGCAAAATTTTTAAATTGATTTTTCTATGCTTTAAATTATGAAAATTTTATGTTAGTATCCATGTGCACTACTAGTAAGGAAGTTTGGGATAAACAACACACCATATACGAAGGCACTTGTAAAATCAAGCAATCCAAGTTGAATATATTAATGCATGATTTTGAACTGTTTTTCATGAAATCTTTTGAAACGATCTTAGACATGTATACCAGGTTCATTCAAATTATAACATCATTGCATGCCTTAGGAAAAAAATTTTAAATTTTGAAAAAGTTAACAAAATTCTTAGTTGTTTACTTGAAAAATTTGATGTCAAAGTTGTTGCTATTTGTGAATCAAAAGATTTGAATGATTATTCTATTGATAATTTGATTGGCTCACTCATTGCCTACGAGCAAAGTTTAGGTTAAAGACTTTTGGATGCAGGAAAAACTATTGTTCTAAAAGCTGAAGATACAGAAAGAGATAACTTAGTTGGTGACGAATGCAATGACTTGTCAAGCAAATCACAAAGCTCACCAATGCATAAGAAAAAGTGAAAAATAGGTAAAAATGGTAAGGATGGTCATATTCCTTCTGACGTTATTTACTTTCGATGTATGAAGCCTGGACATATGAAAAATCAGTGCCCAAATTTAAAAATTCTTCCTACGAAAGAAAAGGGCAAGGCGAAACAAAATTTAAACTGGGGAAATAATGAAATAATGAAAGGCAAAAAATCTTATGGGCAGATCTAATTTCTGAAGCATCGGACCAGGAGAGAGATAATGGTTAAAAGCCTTTCGTATTTTTGTGTTGTATTTTTGTTTTTATATTTTTCATTTTTATTTTATGTTTTTATTTTGTTTATTTTTTGAATTTTTCATTTTCGTGAATGTTTTTTCTCTGATCAACACACACATTCACTTTTCTAAAAATGAAAAATCTACTTCATGTTTTTTCTTGAAATCTTTGGTAAGTTGTGTTTGACTTCTCTAAAATAGTCAAAGGAAAGAAACTCATATTTTTGACTCTCAATCTCTATTTCCTAAAAGAGGTTATTCTACTTTTGATTTAAAATCTTTTTCATCTTTTAAATTAGTCTTTGAAACTGAATTTTTTTTCTCCCTACATTTTATTTATCGCATGGGGATCTTTTGCAAGTTGTTGAATCTAACTCATAATTTTCTTAATCAAAAATTTGCTTTATCAATAGGATGCGTTTACTTTTGTTTTTAAGACTTCAGAAAGGTAGCATATTAAAAAAAAATTGGCCAATGATGCCAAAAATAAAAGATGCACAATGACATCAAATTGAAAAATATACACAAAAGTGTTTCAAAAATTAAAAGATGCGCAGTGCGCCAACCAATTTTCAAGAGGCATAAAATGAGCCCACAAAATTTAATGCTAACCATTCTTGTACTTCTTAAAAGCTTAAGAAAATCCTTGATACTTTTGATACTTGAGTTTGAAAATCTTGATTGTTTATTCAACAATTTGTGCATTTATCATATATTGATATATTTTATGGAAGGAGTTTTTGAAAAATGATTGTTTATATCTCTAATTTATTTCATGATTTAGATATTGAATTAAAAGGTTTTTGAGCCTTTTTAAAGAACTTGAGTTTGGATTATCAAATTCTGAATTTCTAATATTTTCTGGGCTATGTGTTGTCAATCCAATTCTACTAAGTTTTTTGATTAAAACTAAGAGGTAACTTTTTCATTTTAAGAATATTTGTTTTTCACTAGATCAGGAAACACTTTTTTTCTTTTATTTATTTTGTTCTTTGTGCCTCCTCTCTTTTTGATAATATTAAAGGGGGATAATGTAATGTTGAATTCGTATCCTTTTTTCTCCAAAAATTAAAAACAACAAAAATATTTTTTATCTCCCCTATTTTTTTAAAGGGGTTTATTCTAGTGAGGGGGAGATTAGGATAAATTATTTTTTTTTTAAATTCAAATTGAATTGTTTGCCATCATCAAAAAGGGGGAGATTATTGCAGATGAATGGTTTATGATTTTGATGATAGCAAATATTTTTATTTCTCTACGACTGCCTTATGTACTGACATTTCAGGTTCACACGTTCAGACCGTAATTTGGAATCAGCTCAAGATTGGGTAGACTAGGTCTGGGTCAGTTGTACATTTTTTTCCTTCTTGAGTCTATTGTATTTGGTGTGGCTCCTGGTGTTTTGTAGCTTGGAAGATTTTTCTGTTGTTCTCTAAAGATTTCTATGTTTGGTAACATCGTCTGGGACGATATTTATATCGGCCTGGACGATCGGTCCAAAAGAAGAAACCCTAATTAGATCATCCTCATTAAGGCAGTTGTCATGAGCCGATCGGCCTGGATGATACTTGTATCGGCCAGGACGATAAGCTCAATTCTGAAAGAATCAGCCGCTATGACCAGATTAGTTATTCATTATTTTAGGAAATCGGCCAGGATAATATAAATATCGTCTAGGATGATCTAACTCAATTTTGCCTAAGTTGATCTGGTATCTTTGGAAAGCATTAATGGTTGATTGATATGATCACATCGTCCGGGATGATCATAGGATTGGCCAGGACGACTGTCTGAATGATTTACATCTACCAGAATCTATTCAGGACGATTGAAATCGGTTTTAAACTAATCGTCCGGGACGATCGTGAGATCGGCCAGAACGATATTACCAATTTTCTTCTGATCGTCCCAAATCGTCTCGGGCTGATGAGCTGAATTTGAACTGATTGTACAGGATGATATGCCTATCTTCCTGGATGATAATGTCGGTAACTTGCATTAATGAGCTCATTTTGAGATCTTCTATTTAATCTATGACATGACACTTTATAAGTGTCTTTGGCAGCCATTGTAGCTTCGTTCTTGTGGGGGAAACTTGAAGAGAAAGCTTGAAAGGGAGTTAGGAACGGGTGAAGTCTGAGAGAGGGAGAAGATCCTGTGAGGGGGGACTCAAGGAAGTGTGAAAGGGGATTCCACACGGTTGCTCCAGCAGGCTTGCATTTTAATACCGTCGGATGCAAGGCTTATATCGAGGGAAGTTCACCAAAGAAGAACTTCACTTTGGTGTCAAAGACCCGGCAACTCTGTCGCACCGGGGAAGGTGGAAGTGATTTTGTAAGGGCTTCTTCACCTAGCTATGGGGGCTAAATGAGAGACACTTGTTTTAGTGTAATAATTTGATGGTGCCTCCAAGGAGTGGATGTAGGTCAATGTTTTTACCGAAACACTATAAATCCTGTGTGTTCTTTCTTATTATTTGCTTTTGCATTTGTTTTATTTGTGGTGATTTTGGTTTGTACTTTTCTTAAAGTTTCTTCTTTACCAATTCATGACACTCTATATTTAGCCTTGGGCCAGTTCTATAGGGCTTAACATCCCTAACGAACTTTCAGGCATTACAACTAAACTCAAAAAAACCCCCAACCATACAAGATTAGCTGGATCAAGAAAGGTATGGAAGTAACGATGACAGAAATGTGTTTGATTACATTTTCCACTGGGAAACTATACATGTGCGAAGTTCTATGCGACGTCATTGATATGGATGTTGGTCATGTTATTTTGGGAGGGCCATGGAAGTTCGACATTGGGGTTGTTTATGATTGTAGACTAAATACATATTCATTTGAATGGAAAGGTAAAAAAATTTGGTTACTACCGTTCAGCCAAGATTCTAAATCGAGTAGCAATGAGCCAAATTCAGCACTTCAGTTGGTGGGTGGACGTACCCTGTTAGCCACGGGGCAAACATAGAATGAAATTATAGCATTAGTGGTGGCTGATACCCAACCTAGTTCCCTTACTTCAGTGACACCTAACCCTTTCTAAAATCTGTTGAAGTAGTTTGAAGACATTGCGCCAGCTAAGCTGCCTGGGGGACTTCCGCCATTGTGTGACATTCAACATCAAATAGAATTTAATGTGTTGCAAATCTATTTTTCATGTCTTATGTTTTGATGATTGACAAACACTGCTTTTCTTGGATAGCTTGTTGCTTCTAACTTTTCAGGAATCGACGATCGGACAATCAAAAAGGAGCCAAGTTCAGGAATGCGTAGGTTTAGGGTTGAGTCAGTCTGTACTTTTGTTTTTTACCTTTTGAGTCCTCTTGTAATAGTCAAAAAGACTGATACTTTGTAACCCTTCACACACACACTTGAGAGAATTAGAAATTCTGTTTTTACTCATATCGGCCAGGCCGATATCTTTGATCGGCCTGGACGATCAGCTTAAAACAGAAAGTCTAATTAAGGATTCTTGATTAAGGCAGCCAACGTTAACCGATCGGCCTGGACGATACGTGTATCGGCCAGGACGATAAGCTCAAAACAGAAAGAAGTAGCCGCCATAGACAAGTATGGTATAGCATATCTTTAAATTATCGGCCAGGACGATCCTCGGATCGGCCTGGACGATATTAACAGATTATGCCATAATTGTTCAGGAAATCAAGGAAGTAATTAAGGATGATTGATACGATCATATCGTCCTGGACGATCGCAAGATCGGCCAGGCCGATCTAGTCAAAACCTTAAGTTACTTCAGGACGATCAATATCGGCCAGCCCATATTCAGGGCTATTGTCAGGACGATTTTTGTCTGATTTGAACTGATCGGCCAGGACGATCGTAAGATCGGCCTGGACGATCAAGCTAATTTTCAATCGTCCAATCTGGCATCCAGGGCTATGCTCTGGCCGATCTTCATTGATTTGTACTGATCGGCCAGGCCGATGTCCAGATCGGCCTGGACGATAAAGTCGGCAACTTGCAATTAATGAGCTCTTTTGAAGCTCTTCTATTTAAAGAGCTCTTGTTCAACGTTTTTCAAGACCTTTGGCTGCTGCCTTGACCTGAGAAGACCTTGAGGAGAGAAAGAGAGAGAGAAGAGAGAGAGAGGATCTTGTGAGGGGGAGCTTGTGAGGGGTTTTCACAAGGGTTGCTTCAAGGATCTCTCTGCGTCGTCTTCGTCTAGAGTTTCTCGTCCGTGGAAGGGTCGGTAGAGGTAAGGAGTTGTGCTTTTGGTTCTGGTTCTCTGCCAGCTTCAGGAGGAAGCAAAAGGAGAGAGGTTCTCTGCCTTGCCGGGGTGGCAAAAAGGAGGTTCTTGTAAGGGTTTCTCCACCTAGCCGTGGGGGCTAAAGGAGAGTCACTTTTTGTGTAGTGCAATACTTGGAGGGTGCCTCCAAGGAGTGGACGTAGGTCGAGTCGACCGAACCACTATAAATCTCTGTGTTTCCTTTTTGCTTCCGCACGTTTAAAATTCCGCATTATTTTCGTGGTGTGATTTGGTTTATGCGACTTTATTTCTTTGTTTAAAAACGAAGTTTTTAAAATACCAATTCACCCCCCCTCTTGGTTAGTTTGGGACTAAGTTCATAGGGCTTAACATCCCCATCGAACTTTCAAGTGGTATCAGAGCTTATTTCAAAAATTAAAGTTTAAAAACTTTTTGAATTTGATCCATGTCTAACTTTGGGAATCGCAACACTACGGAAGGGTATTCTATTACCCGACCTCCTCTGTTCGATAACCTACCTTTTGATTTCTGGAAAACTCGCATGTCTACTTTTTTACAATCTACTGATTATCGCATGTGGATGCTTATTCAAGAAGGTTATTCTCCACCTTCTCGTGAAATTAACGGTTTTAAAACTGAAGTTGCTTTTACCGAATGGACTTTTGATGAGCGAGATTTAGCTCAACTGAATGCTAAATGTTTGAACTGCTTTTTCTGTGCATTAAAATCTGAGGATTACATGCGTGTTTCAACTTGCAAAACTGGAAAAGAAATTTGGGATAAATTGTGCATTACTTATGAAGGCACTAATGAAGTTAAACAATCCCGTTTAAATATTCTCTTGCATGACTACGAACTTTTTCGTATGAAACCTCATGAATCAATTTCTGACATGTACACTAGGTTTACTCAGATTGCTACCTCATTGCATGCACTAGGAAAAGAACTTTCAAACTATGAAAAAGTTAACAAGATTTTGAGATGCTTGCCTTCGTCCTATGATGCAAAAATTACTGCAATTACTGAATCTAAAGATTTAAACACCTATTCTATTGATAACTTTCTTGGCTCACTCATTGCTTACGAGCAAGGGGTGAATCAAAGAAATCTTGATGCAGGTGAAAAGAAAAAGGAGAAAACCATTGCATTGAAGGCACACAAATCGGATTCTGAATCTTCCGGGTCTGAAAGCGATGGAGTTGCCTTCATCACAAGGCAATTCAAAAGCTTTCTAAGGAAGAAACAAAAGCATCATCAAAATTGGAGAAAAGGTAAAGATCATAAACATAGTAAAGGATCTTCTGATGTTATTTGTTTTGAATGCAGGAAATCTGGACATGTAAGATCTGATTGTCCTACACTTCAAGAACATTCAAGCAAAGAAAAAGAAAAAGGTGAGGAAAAAGCTAAGTCTAGGAAGGACAAGAAGAAAATCCAAAGAGGCTTCTGGGCAGAATCTGGCACTGATTCCTCTGAGACTGAACCAGAGGAAGAAACAACAAACTTGTGTTTCATGGGAGAAAACCAAAGTGATGAGGAAGAGGTATGTAAACCAACATATGATGAATTGTTTGAAATATGTGAAAAAATCCATGCATCATATAGGAAATTAAAGAAAACTCATGCTAGCCTAAAATTAGAACATTCAAATCTACAAAAAGAGCATGAAGTTTTTCTCAAAGATCATGCAACGATTGATTCAAATCACATGGCTCTCCTTGATGAATTTGATGAATTAAACAAGAAGCATTTGGAATTAATTGATAAAAGCAATGCATTAAAAGCTTCACACACCTCACTTAATGATGATCTTAAGAAATCTAAAGAGATTGAGAAAAATTTGAGGATTGAGAATGATACATTGAAAAGAACTAACTTGAGAATTCAAAATGATTTGGATACATGTAAGAAAGCTAGGATGACACCAACTCTTAATCAAAGGCCAAAACCTAGGAAGAGGCATCTCTACTCAAATCATTTAAGAAAACCTTTTCCTGGAATTCAATGTTTTTCATGTGGCATGCTAGGACACATCTCACACACTTGCACAGTTCACCGCAGTACACATTGGGTGTGGAGACCTAAGATGCATGATTCAATAAATACCACATCTGCATTGCACTCTATATTTCCTAAGAAGGAGCCCAAATCTGTTTGGGTTCCTAAAACTGACTGTTGTTGAGTCTTGCAGGAGTGCTCTCACCAAAGACCTCGTGGGAGCATAGGATAACTGAACATAAGGAGGCTTGCAGCTCAATTGCTAAAATCCGTTGTTTTATCACTTGCTTGAAATCGTTAGTTTTTGTGTGACTTTTATTTTTAGTTTTTGTGTTGACTTTGTTGTTGTCTTTAGTTTGCTTATTGTTTGTTTTTGTTTTTATTTTTGGTCCTTATTTTTGGCTTCCGTATGATAAAAACTTTTCAAGCTTTTAAAAATTGGAGTTTTTTTTGGGAGATAGGGTTTAGCTTTTTTAAATTAGCTAAAAGAGAGTAAACTATTGATGTTTTCCCTTCTTCTGACCTTGTTTAGTGGCATGATTTTTCTTTTATAAAACAAAAAGTCTAAACTCAGTTTAACCAATGGTTTTTTAAGATATCGTTCTAATCTTGCTACATTAAATCATCTTATGCATAATAGTCAAAATTCTTTGATATCATTCAAGCTTTTGAAATCTTACCATTGCAGTCATCACGTGATTTTGATTTTGTGTTGTGAATTGTTCTTCCCTATGTTAGAGAGAGAGCCCCTATTCTCTAATATTTGGAGGATATACTCACAACTAAGTATTTTTCTTTAAGGGTATATTAAAGAGTTATTAGCTTGCAAAAGACAAAAAGGAAAGAGGCCAATGAAGCCAAATTGAAAAGAAAAATACACAAAAGTGTATCAAAAATCAAAAGATGCTCAAAGAGCCAATAAAAGTAAAAAGAGGCATAAAATTAGCCCACTAATTGCAAGCTATGATCTCTTTGGTAAAACTCTTAAAACTTAGAAAACTCATTGATTATGTGATACATTCAAAGATTTGATTTCAAATTCCATGATTGAGAAAAACTATTTTGGTTTATTATTTATAAGATACTTTAGTTGTTAACAAGTCTTGATTGATCTCTTAAAACCTCTTGTGTTATTCCAAGTTAGGACTCTGTTGTTTTTAAGAGATTTTTTGTACCCTGAAGAATGTCCGATCTAGGGTTAATAGAATCAGTTTTTCAATCTTCTTCTAATTTGGATTTCGTTAAACCTCTTGATCTCCTAGAAACTTCAAAAATTTAAATTCAAGAAAAGAATTCTCATATGATGCCTTCATAAAACAAAAAAATAGAAAAATTAAAATCCAAAAATATTCGGTGTTTGTTTTATTTTTATTTTTTGTGTGTCTTTGACTGTCTTTTCTTTTGTTTTATTTTTGAGGGTCTTGATCATCACCATTCCTTTCTTAATTTCAATTTCAAGTCACATCGGCCTGGCCGATATTTTTATCGTCCTGGCCGATAGGACAAATTCTTTCCAAAATCCATCTGCTGACCTTTTTCTGTGCTTACTGAAATTCATCGTCCTGGCCGATACATCATCGTCCTGGACGATTTGATCAAACTCTTGGTGATAGTCCTGGCCGATAGTTTATTTGTCTGGCCGATGCATTCTATGTGCATCGTCCTGGCCGATACACTGGACCGTCCCGGACGATCCACGTGTCAGTACGTTTTGAACTTTAAATTCGGCCCCGGACGATCCATTATTGGACCATCGGCCGGGCCGATCCACCGTTCGTCCTGGACGATACACGTGGCAAGCATTTAAAACGTTTTAACTTCGGCCGGTACGATCAATTATTGTGCATCGTCCTGGACGATACACCTCATCGGCCCGGACGATCTGCTTTTTCAACGGTCGTCCGGACTGACTCCTCGGGCCGATAGCCTGTGTCTAATCGGCCTGGCCGATATCTGATCGGCCCGGACGATTGGACCGCCTTTTTGACCAATCGGCCTGTACGTAATAATTGACACATATCGGCCTGGACGATTTCGCGATCGGCCAGGACGATATGGACGATTCTTTAAATATAGGCCGATCCAGCCATGTTTTCTCACAACTCATCCTTTCTCCTTTGATTTTCTGCTTAAAGTTCTTTCATATGGCTGGTGGGAAGCGCGTCCGGCAGACCTCTGGAAGTTCCTCGAGGGCAAGGGTTGACCCTCGGTTCCGTGAAGCAGAAGATGAAGCCGCTTATCATCGCTATAAGGAATGTGGAATTACTGTTTCAAGAATTATCAATCCGACCCACATTTCCTACCCGGTAATGGATCTCTTTGCCCACACTTCTCTTTGCTTCATCCTATCTCTTATTTTTCCTTTCAATTCTGAGTTCCTGTTAGAATTCTTTGCAAACCTCCGCATAAACTCTACCTTCACAGCCCTGTCCTCCTATGTGAATCGACGCCCTGTCGAAATCACATATCAGGACTGTGTTGAACTTTTACAGCTATCCACCACCGGAGATAAGCTGCACCTTATTGCCCCTGACCCTGATTTTGACTGGTCCACGGCAAACCACTTTCTTCGCCAGACCAATGCCCGTTACCATGTTGGAGAGACTAGCTCTCTAGTCAGAGATGCTAGGACAATCCAACATGTCCTTCGCACCTCTGTCATTCCAAAAGCCGGCGACCGTGTCCACATTACCCCTCTACTTTCCCTCACTACCTTCTACATCATGGCACATAGGGAATTTAACACTGCAGATCTATTCTTTCGTTACATTGATCATCTCACAACAATTCGCGACCCAGGCCACAGAAGAAAACCAAATCTAGCCTTAGGACATATCATAGCCTATGTTCTTGAGACCAAATACCAAATTCAATATCCCAATCCACCAAATTTCCCAACTCTCTTCTACTCGAACAATTCTTTCAGCAACCTTCACAGTACTCGTCTCCACCCGGATGAACCACGGGAGGCTAGAGAGGAGGAGGCTCCCGCTCCAGCTCCCTTTCCTGACCCTGCCCCTCTCCACCAACATTCACCGGTAGATCAGTTGATAGCGAGATTTGATCGTTGGGAGACCAGATTTGATGCATATGTTGCTGCCCAAGAGCAGCAACACTCTGAGGACATCGCCCGCTACGAGCATCACCGCTGAGGACCTAGCTCGTTTTGACAGTTTTCTCACTCACCAGCAGCAGCAGCATGACCAGGACATCGCCTGGTTCAATGCTCAGTTTACTACCCTTGCCAGCTACTTTCAGCAGCCACCTCCACCTCCTCCATCTGATGATCAGGATCCCTCGTTCTTTTAGTTTGTGCTTTATTGTTTCTTGTCTTTTTGTAGTAGTCTCTCGTGATGTTTGTTGTTCTTTTTTACTGTTTTTGGACTCTCTTTTTGTGATGACAAAAAGGGGGAGTAGGATAGGATGTGTGGTTTGTAACCTTTGTTTTTTTTTCTAATGAATCTTTAATTTTCCTACTTGTGTTTTGTCATCATCAAAAAGGGGGAGATTGTTGCAAATCTATTTTTCATGTCTTATGTTTTGATGATTGACAAACACTGCTTTTCTTGGATAGCTTGTTGCTTCTAACTTTTCAGGAATCGACGATCGGACAATCAAAAAGGAGCCAAGTTCAGGAATGCGTAGGTTTAGGGTTGAGTCAGTCTGTACTTTTGTTTTTTACCTTTTGAGTCCTCTTGTAATGGTGTGGTCAAAAAGACTGATACTTTGTAACCCTTCACACACACACTTGAGAGAATTAGAAATTCTGTTTTTAAAGACTCATGTTTGGTATCGGCCAGGCCGATATCTTTGATCGGCCTGGACGATCAGCTTAAAACAGAAAGTCTAATTAAGGATTCTTGATTAAGGCAGCCAACGTTAACCAAACGGCCTGGACGATACGTGTATCGGCCAGGACGATAAGCTCAAAACAGAAAGAAGTAGCAGCCATAGACAAGTATGGTATAGCATATCTTTAAATTATCGGCCAGGATGATCCTCGGATCGGCCTGGACGATATTAACAGATTATGCCATAATTGTTCAGGAAATCAAGGAAGTAATTAAGGATGATTGATACGATCATATCGTCCTGGACGATCGCAAGATCGGCCAGGCCGATCTAGTCAAAACCTTAAGTTACTTCAGGACGATCAATATCGGCCAGCCCATATTCAGGGCTATTGTCAGGACGATTTTCGTCTGATTTGAACTGATCGGCCAGGACGATCGTAAGATCGGCCTGGACGATCAAGCTAATTTTCAATCGTCCAATCTGGCATCCAGGGCTATGCTCTGGCCGATCTTCATTGATTTGTACTGATCGGCCAGGCCGATGTCCAGATCGGCCTGGACGATAAAGTCGGCAACTTGCAATTAATGAGCTCTTTTGAAGCTCTTCTATTTAAAGAGCTCTTGTTCAACGTTTTTCAAGACCTTTGGCTGCTGCCTTGACCTGAGAAGACCTTGAGGAGAGAAAGCTTGAGAGAGACGGGTGAAGTTTGAGAGAGAGAGGATCTTGTGAGGGGGAGCTCAAGGGAGTGTGAGGGGTTTTCACAAGGGTTGCTTCAAGGATCTCTCTGCGTCGTCTTCGTCTAGAGTTTCTCGTCCGTGGAAGGGTCGGTAGAGGTAAGGAGTTCACCAAAGTGCTTTTGGTTCTTGTTCTCTGCCAGCTTCAGGAGGAAGCAAAAGGAGAGAGGTTCTCTGCCTTGCACCGGGGTGGCAAAAAGGAGGTTCTTGTAAGGGTTTCTCCACCTAGCCGTGGGGGCTAAAGGAGAGTCACTTTTTGTGTAGTGCAATACTTGGAGGGTGCCTCCAAGGAGTGGACGTAGGTCGAGTTTTTCGACCGAACCACTATAAATCTCTGTGTTTCTTTCTTATTTTTGCTTTTCCGCATTTGTTTTATTTGTGGTGATTTTGGTTTACTTTTCTTAAAGTTTCTTCTTTCAATTCGCACTCTTATTAGCCTTGGGCGTTCTATAGGGCTTAACATCCCTAACGAACTTTCAGGCATTACAACTAAACTCAAAAAAACCCCCAACCATACAAGATTTCAAGAAAGGTATGGAAGTTGACAGAAATGTGTTTGCGACTACATTGCGAAGTTCTTTCATTGATATGGATGTTTTGTTTGGGAGGGCCAAAGTTCGACATTGGGGTTGTTTATGAAGACTAAATACATATTCATTTTGGAAAGGTAAAAAATTTGGTTAATACCAATTCACGAGTAGCAATGAGCCAAATTCCCTCTTGGTTAGTACCCTTTAGCCACGGGGACATAGAATGAAATTATAAGTGGTGGTTCATAGTTCCCTTACTTCAGGACACCTAACCCTTTCTAAAATCTGTTGAAGTAGTTTAACATGCGCCAGCCCCTGGGGGATCGATTGTGTGACATTCAACATCAAATAGAATTTAATGCTGGAGAGAAACTCCCAAATCTTCCTCACTATAAGATGAGATCCAAAGAACACATTATACTGCAAGGAATCAGTGATGAACTCCTGGAAAAACAACTCATTCAACCGAGCCTGAGCCCGTGTGATGTCCCGGCCTTGTTGGTGCCCAAGAAAGATGGTTAGTGGTAGATGTGTATCGACAGTCGTGCAATTAACAAAATTACAGTGATGTATCATTTCCCTATCCCTCGCATTGACGAAATCTTGGACAAATTAGCTGGAGCATAAATCTTTTCTAAATTAGACCTCAAAATGGATACCACTAAATTCGAGTTCGCCTCGGAGATGAATGGAAGACTGCCTTTAAAATGCGCCAAGAGCTTTATGAGTGGTGGGTTACACATTTAGATTGTGTAATGCTCCGGCGACATTCATGCGGCTAATGAATGAGGTACTAAAGCCATTTCTTGGAAACTCAAGTGTGGTATATTTCTATTACATACTTATTTTTAGCAATTCCTTGGATGCCCATTTACTTCATTTAACTGAAATTTTCAAACTTTGAGAGTTTACCCATTATTCCTTAATATATCAAAATGTGAGTTCACCACCTCCCAAGTGTACTTTCTTGGATTCATTGTATCTGCCTGTGGCGTGGAAGTCGACCCGCGCAAAATTTCAGCTATTATGGAGTGGCCTACCCCAAAGTCATTATTTGATGTTCGTAGTTTCCACGGGCTCGCAAATTTCTTCAGACGATTCATACGGGGTTGAAGCATCCTAATGGCACTAATTACAAACTGTTTGAAGCTAAAATCTTTTATTTGGGGTGCCGAACAACAAAGAAGTTTTGTGTGTATTAAGCAATCACTAAGTTCCGTACCAGTGCTTGCCTTGCTTGATTTTGAGAAGCCCTTCCAAGTAGAAACGGACGACTTCGCCATCTGAATTGGAGCTGTATTATTACAACTCAATAAACCCATAGAGTATTTCAGTGAAAGCTTAGCCCGAGCAGACAAAAAAGGATGGTTTATGAACAATAATTGTAAACCGTGGTGAGAGCTCTTAAGCATTGGGAACATTATTTGCTTAATCAAGATTTTGTGTTATGCAGCGATCACAAATCTCTTCAAATCATAAACAACCAAAAAATGATAAAATGCATGCATGCGAGGTGGATATTATTTTTACAAAAATTTACTTTTGTATTGATGCATAAATCAGACAAATCCAATCGAGTTGTTGACGCTCTTAGCATAAGGGGGGCATTGCTCACATAGCTGCAAATCGAGATTACAGGCTTAGACCACTTGAAGGATCTATATGATGAAGATGTGGATTTCTGCCACGTATGGAGGTAATGTATCAACTCAACACCACTCAAAGATTTCTTCTATAAGGCATGGATTCTTATTTAAGGGAAATTGGTTGTGCATTCCCGATTCATCTTGGAGCCAACAAATTATTCGAGAAGCTCACAGAGGTGGTTTGGCAGCGCATTTGGGTAGAGAAAAAACTTTTCAGCAATTATAAAGCAGGTTTTATTTGCCCCATTTACACAGGGATGCTTTAAAGTTTGTGGAGCGATGTTCTGTTTGCCAAGAATATAAAGGGGTAGCTCAAAACATGGGTTTATACATGCCTCTATCTGTGCCGGACCCCATTTTGGAGGATATCAGTTTGGATTTTGTATTGGGGTTTCTTAAAATGAAGTATGGAGTAGATTCTATTTTGGTGGTTGTCGATAGTTTTTTGAAAATGACACATTTCATAGCATTCAAAAAGAATTTTGATGCAGTCAATGTGGCTCGAATATTTTTTAAAGAGGTTGTGCGTTTATATGGATTACCTCGAAGTATTACTTCTGATCCAGATGTGAAGTTCATTAGCCATTTTTGGTGAGATATATGGAGCCGCTTACATACATAATTTAAACTCAGCTTCGCATATCACCCCCAAACCGATGGCCAGACTGAAGTGGTAAACCATACATTATTTAATATGTTACGGTGCATAGTGTAGAACCGACCTAAGTAGTGGGATGAAGTCCTTGGTCAAGAAAAGTTTGTATACAATTCCATGATCAACTGATCAACGGGGCGCTACTCATTCAGTATTGTGTACAAAAACCACCAAATCATTTCATGGATGTTGCGGTTTTGCCTATATGACGCACAACAGTAGCAACAAGTTTCACTGATCAACATAATTTTGTGCTCCAGGAGGTTAAAGCCAAGCTTATGGAATCTAACAGCCAAGCAGCTGACCTTCATAAACGTGAACAGGTACTCGAACCAGGGGACCTTATTATGGTTGGATTGCATAAGGAGCATTTTCTCTTTGGTAAATACTCAAAACTCAGTCCTCGCAAGATTGGACCAATTCCTATAACTAGGCGCATAAATGATAATGCGTATATAGTTAATTTGCCTCCACATATCCACACATCTTCCACTTTTAATGTGTCTGACATTCACCCCTATAAACCACCAGATGAAGATGATTTACTCAACAATGGTACTGTAGATTCTTGTTAGCAGGAGGGATCTAATGCAGTGCAACCTTGTGAACAAGACTAATGCAGCCATCTCATACTACAGATGCACGTTTCATGAATCCGCCTATTTCCTAGTTTCCATTAGCTACTAACCATTTTTGTCTTTTTTCTATAGTAGTATTATATGAAAGTTCGTTAGGGATGTTAAGCCTTATAGAACTGGCCCAAGCTAACCAAGAGGAGGGGGGGGGGGGGGGGGTGAATTGGTATTTTAAAAAAATTCTTTTCATAAAGAAGTAAAAATCACATAAACCAAAATCACACCACAAAAATAAGTACGGAAATTAAAGTGCGGAAGTAAGAAATAAGAACACAAAAGTTTATAGTGGTTCTGTCAACTCGACCTACGTCCACTCCTCGGAGGCGCCCTCCGAGTATTGCACTACACTCGTGACTCTCTTTTAGCCCCCACAGCTAGGCGGAGAAGCCTTTACAAAGAACCTCTTTTTGCCACCCCGGCAAGGCAGAGAACCTATCTCCTTTTACTTCCTCCTGAAGCTGGCAGAGAACCACAATCAGATGCTGAATCCTTATCTCTACCGACCCTTCTACAGACAAGAAACTCTAGATGAAGAAGAAGCAGAGCTATCCTTGAAGCAACCCTTGTGAATCCCCTCACAAGCTCCCCCTCACAAGATCCTCTCTCTCTCTCTCTCTCTCTCTCTCTCTCTCTCTCTCTCTCTCTCTCTCTCTCTCTCTCTCTCTCTCTCTCTCTCTCTCTCTCTCTCTCTCTCTCCTCAAGGTCTTCTCAGGTCAAGGAAGCAGCAAAAGATTATACAAAAATATTGAACAAGATCTCTTAAATAGAAGAGCTTCAAAGGAGCTCATTAATTGCAAGTTGCCGACAATATCGTCCAGGCCGGTATGGACATCGTCCTGGTCGATCAGTACAAATTCTATGAGATCGGCCAGAGCATCACCCTGAATGCAAATTGGACGATTGAAAATTGTCTTGATCATCCAGGACGATCAGTTCAAATCAGAGGAAAATCATCTAGAGCATCGCCCTAAATTTGTGCTGGACGATATTTATCGTCCAGAAGTAACTAAGGTTTTTGAATAGATCATCCCGGCCGATCCTGCGATCGTCCAGGATGATGTGATTGTATCAATCATTCTTAATTACTTCATTGATTTGTCTGATCAATTAAGGCATAATTGTGAATATCGTTCAGGTCGATCAAAGATCGTCCTAGCCGATTGCCAAAAATATAGAATACCTTAAATATTTATGATGATAATATCTTTCTGTTTTGATCATATTGTCCTGGAAGATACACGTATCGTTCAGGACGATCTGTTAATGACGGCTGCCTTAATTAATAATCCTGAATAGAATATCTGTTTTAAACTAGATCGTCCAGGCCGTTACAAATATCGTCCTGACCGATGTGAGTAAAAACAGAAATTCTAAGTCTCTCAAGTGTGTGTGTGTAGGGTTACTTAGCATCAGTCTCTTTGAACATTACAAATAGACTCAAGAAGAGAAAAAGCAAAGTACAGACTAACTCAACCCTAACCTATGCAAACTTGAACTGACTTAGTTTGTTCGTCCGATCTTTGATTCCTGAAAAGTTAGAAGTAACAGACAGTCCAAGAGAAATAATAGTGTTTGTCAATCATCAAATATGAGCCATGAAAATAGATTTGTAAAATTATAGATTTTTATTTCACTTTTTACTTGCTGGTATTAGTTTAGAAAAGGAGTCAAGCAGACCTCATATATTCATAGTGAAAATCAGAAAGAGGACTAGAAGAAATATACTCCGATTTACAGAGGAATTCTATTCCTTGTTGCTCCTTTTTCCTATTTCATTATTTTCTTGTAGGTTCTGGATACTCTTGGTACAGATAGCACATCATCATTCCACAGTTCCGACTCTATATCTCATGCAAGCCGAGCCTACCTTGCTAGACCTATCCTACGCCAATCTTCCTTCGATCCCAACTGACCTTGTAGACATCCAACCTCTTCAACCCGCCAAAGCACGAAATCAACCTACCTCCACCTTGCATGTATTCAACTGCCAACCTTGCCTTCTCTAGTCAAAACTTTATAGCTAGCCCCAATCTCCACCAAGCCGAAACCCCTCTTCCATGTGCAAGCTAAACCTGAGCTTCACATATCCTCCCTACGACAAGCCCAGACCGGGCCCTAGACCTTGCCAATTAATTTTCTATGTCCTTCCTTATTCAACCTCTAGTCCTCGTAACCTACCCGTGATCAAAGCTTTCCAACCAACCTCCCTCAGGTGTGAGGAAAATTATTAGGTTCGATAACCTGACAGAGCATTTCTCTCTGTTTACAGTAAAAGTGCAGCAGCTTTTTAACTGCGATTTTATTATAGACAAATAAATCTAGATAATTCTCTCTATCTAGTGTCCGCACCTAATAATTTGCCCATGCATGAAGCTCAAATCAAGTCCAACATCCTCTCTATACTTATTGTGGACTAGAATATATGCAGCAATAGAGTTAGGAAGTTTTTGTCTGAGCATTACATGGATATCCAGCACACAAATAAGAGAGAAATAAAAAATACCAGCATTTTTACATGAAAAATCCTGGAAAGGAAAAAAACCACAGAGCCACACCCAGTTGAAATAATTCCACTAGTGTTTTCTTGAGGTACAAGAGGCTGACTCATCCTTATAATTTAGGACAATCAGATTACAATGCCTCAATTTTGAATTAAAATCCAATTACAAACAAGTTGTGTGTTCGAGTTCAATTCAGAGTCACTTATAATTCTGGCATCACTTTGAAATCGGGTAGAGTTCCGACGTCACTAGAAAGTCAGACAGAATTCCAATGTTACTTGAATGTCAGGCAGAATTTTAGACATTACTTGGACAAAATTTCGGCTTCAATTGGGCGTCAGATACAATTTCGGTGTCACTTGGGCATCGGGCAAAATTTCGACATCACTTAGGCGTCGGGCAGAATTCTTGCAGTGTTCAAGGAGGAGTTTCTTCTCTCCTATCCTTCTCTTGTTCTTCTCTTCTTCTTCTTAATTCGGTCCCCTCTCAAGAGAAATGAGGGTTTATAGATTTTTTAAGTGGCATGGCCCGTATATAGGTGAGAGATCAGGGATAAATGGGGAGTGGTTAGATGGAAGGCCGATATTGAATCCTTGATTGTATACCATTTGTTAGACATGTGAAGGTCTTAATGATATTGAAATTCAACGATCTTGGGCTCATTACATTTGTCTCATTGAGCCACTTGATTTGAATATAAGCACGTTATGTTTGGAAACTGTTTGGTAACTAAAATTGTGGTTTAAATTTTCCAACAGCGCTTTGGGTCATTAATTTGGACTCATTTGGGCTCGGATTGAGTCAATTTTGGTGTCGTTGGGTTTGTATTTTTGATACGCTTAGTTTGACTATAAGTTTGCTGAAACCAAAGTTCAAATGATCTCAGATTTACTTTTTGAAGTTTTTGACTTGATTTTGCCTCGAGATTCGTGTCTGATTAAGATAATTTTTCATAATATATCAGTTGCCACCCTATTTTTGGACGTCAAAGCTCCAGGAGTCCAAAAATATATGTCACAAACTTTGGAGAATTTTCCATATGATTTCAAATTTGATCTTGTGTGTAGGAGCACCAAATGATTTTAAAAGTGCCAAAATTGAGTTTGAAACATCAAAAAATAGTCCCGGAGACCCCAAAAACATCCGATTTGGCCTTTTCGGGTGAAATTGGACCCAAAATAGCATAGGTAGCTGAACTAACCGGTCAGCCACCATTGTCACTGGCGGTAGCAAAACCGCGATGCAGTCCACTGCGGTTAGCCTAGCCCTCCCTCCTGGCCCGCACTATCGGCTAGGCCAGCAGCTCCCCCGTGGCCCATGCAAGCTCGCGGTTTTGCTGTCCCTACCCCAAAAAATTTTAGAAAATTCTAGAAACTTCCTTCCTCAAAAAAAAAAAAAAACTATAAATACCCCCTAGGGCTAGGGGGAACTTGCACCTTCTTCTCTTCTCCTTATGTCTTTCTAACAGTTGAGATCTTGTTCTATTTTTTAATAGATGACTTTCCCTACTTAACTCTATGCCCCTCTTCTTATACAGAAGTTGAAACTTTCCCCTCTTTTTCCTTCTTTCTCACCCATTTTTTTTCTTGCTCTATAGGCTTTCCGCTATCTTTCGTCGGTGACTTTTCCTACTTAAATTTAGCACCCCTCTTTAGTATAGAAGTTGAAATGTGTGATCACACATCTATAAGAAATCCCCCAACCAAAGAAGATCTCCCTGTTACCCAATTAGAGGGTTTAAAAAAGACTCATAAGGCGATGAAGAATGATGATGTTATCTCCACAATCACTAACAATTCATTCATTACTTTTAGGAAAAAAATTCATTTTCTTAATGATCTGATGATAAAGATGCTGACAAGATCTGTTTGTGCCCATTCTCCTCCTCTGAGATATGTGATAGTGTATGAATTTAGTCTGTGAGTGGGGCTACGGCTTCCACCATCTCCTAAGTTGACTGATATTTTGATGATCTGCGGAGTGAGTTTATCTTAACTTTCTTATAGATCCATGTCGATCATAATGGGATTGATCATACTTTTCAGAGATCATGGAGTGGTTTTATCTTCAGAATGCCTTTCTCGAATGGGGCATCTTATTAGTGATACACAGGGTTGTATCTCTTTTAGATCAAAGTGGTTAGATATTTGTACTTGAGATCCGTTAAAAGGTTAGATTAACAACTTATGTTTTGTTCAAAATGATTGAAATCTTCAAGAAAAATGGGAAAAGTTGAAGGAGTTACCCATTCCCTTACACATTGGAGCAGAAGATTTATTGAAGATACTAAAACTTCATAATATTAATGCCCTACATTATGAGGTGAATTATTTGAGCAGATATATAGACAAAGAATACTTGTTCAAGGTGGGACTGTCTACTCAAGCAGGAAGATCGCATGTACAAATGCTAAAGAAGTCTGCAAGCAGTTCCCCAATCTTTCAAAATTCATTCTAAATGACTAGAGAGTGAGGGTGATTTGCAGGCATAAAAAAAAAGTGGATGAAATTTTGGCAATCACTAGCAAAGGTCCTTGTATTTTTCCATCCAAGTCATATATTCTAGAAGATGTTTTGAAACATCAGTGCATTAGCCGTCGACGGGCTAAGGAGTTGATGAGTTCACCTTTTATTCTCTCCTTTTGTTTTTCTTCAAAGGATATATCTATTACATAATTATATTTTTGTTGTTTCCATTGGAGTAGAACATAAATTTCAAATTCAAAATGACCAAGACCTTGAATGACTGGAACACTGAATTGTAAAGGTTAAATATCTTCAGGGAGAATATAAGAAGAAATATGATGGCAAAGTCAAGGAGATAAAGGTTATGGAGTAGTAGCTAGCAGAGTGTAGAGCAGAGCTAGCTAACATGATAACTTCAGCCACCTCATAGAATCAATAGATGGATCGTCTATATACAAAGTTGGTGGATGCACAAATAATGATCAACTAGTAGATGAGAGATCAGCAAATACTTAAAACTGAGAATAAGAGGCTCCAAAGTATGCTGTTAGAGAAGGAAGCCCAGCAATTGTCATCTATAGTCATAAAAGAATTCAAGAAATCTTTTGCCTTCAAGATAATTATTGAAGATCATGTTCAAGAATCTCACAATCATATTTATAATGTAGATGTGAAGGCTTTAGAAGCAGAGTGTTTGGAGGAGGGCTTCATAAGAGGTTTTATGAAGGGCGTGCATATAGTGCAGCGTAAGACTAGATAAGATATTGAGGGGTTAACACCTAGCCAGGCTTCTGATGACCTTTCTTCAGACTCTTGTGGTAAAAAACTAGAGAGTGAGTTGTAGAAGACCTTTTTTCCTCCAGGAGGAGGATGATATTGAGATCCTATAAGATTACTCTGATGTTGTTTGTACCATTTCATTTTATTTCTAGTAATGATTGCATGTGTGTTTGGTGTTGATGTTTCCATATGATGAACATGATGTTTAGTGATATATTAAGAAATTATTTATATTTCTCTTTTTTTCTTCTTCTTATATACATATGAAATTGACATAGTTTTATTTCAATGAGAAATATTTTGGTCTTTTTTGACTTGAGTGAATGCGAGAGATATTCTTCTTGGATATCCTGACCTATCTGTGGTTATTAATCAAAGTATTTGATTGAAGATTTTTAACCTATATAAAAGAGGTCAGATCAAATCCCCTTGGAATTAATTATCCGATGAATGAGATACAATATAGATTGTGTATTTCTTGAATCATGAATAAAGAGTTTGAGGGATTTTTATCTTTTACAAGAGAAGATAATATCACAAAAAATTGAATATCACATTACTATATTATATAAGACAGTACAATAGTTTCCTAGTATAACTTAGGGATATAGGGGCTAGAAGAGTTCTACCCTAATCAATACATAAGGGATGTATGAAAAGTTGGCTTAATAATACTTGACGAATACAAAGCATAATCACTTCGGGTAACATAACACAAGATAAACATAACACAATATGAACAATATTATCAACACCTACTGATAATAGTTACAAAGGTTGCTAACATTCCAAGTTTGGGGGAGCATTTTTCCACTAGCATCCTTTAGTTTGAAAGCTCCAGGCTTGATCATGGTTGCCACCAAATGAGGACCCTCCTAGAGGGGAGATAACTTATTGTGCTGAAGGCCTTTTCCAGTGGCTTCTAAACTTCATAGAACTAAGTCCCCAATAGAGATAGTTCTAGGTTTCACCCTCCGATTGTAGTGATGATCAATCTTTTGGTGGTATGTGGTATTCCTAAGTAAGGCTTCATCTCTTACTTATAGGAGAAGATCTAAATTTGTTCTGACTTTCTCCTCATTTTTATTAAAGTCAAAAGTCTAAACTCTATTGCTTAGGACTCCAATATCAATCTATATGATTGCTTCAATACCAAAATAGAGGTTTTATGGGGTTTCTTCTGTAGGAGTTTTGACAGTGGTCTGATAAGCCTAGAGGACATTTTGAAGTTCTTCAACCACTTGCCCCCTAGCCTTCCCTAGGCATATCTTCAATCCTTTCAAAATTTTTTGGCTTGTAACCTCTAGTTTCCCATTTGCTTGAGGATAGGTGAAAGGCGTGTGGATTGAAATTACTAAATGACAAGAGGGGGGGGGGGTGAATTGTGAAAAACTTTTTCTCAATAAAAAGTAACCCTAAAATGGAGTTCTAATCTTTTTGTTATTTTTGAAATTTATAACAAAAACTTAAACAAATTTTCTTCCACAAATTTCACCACGCAATAATTATGAAAAATTACGTGCAAATAAAAGTAAATGACGATAAGGAAAAAACACACCAAGGATTTTTATAGTGGTTAGGTCAAAATATGACCTACGTCCGCTATGAGATTTTCACTACCAAAAATAGTTCTCCTTTTGCCCCCCTCGGCAAGGCGAAGAAGCCTTTACAAACCTCCCTTTCACCAACCTAGCGTGGCGGAGTGCAAAACTCTGTTTTCGCCCTCCTGGCGACGGTATAGAACCTTCTCGTTTTTCTCCCTCCTGGAGAAGGTAGAGAACCTCGAGGTCACGGATGTAGACGAGCCTTTCCCTTGGAGATCCTCCCTCAAATTCTTCTAGGGCCACAGGAGGAGCAAGATGCAGCAAGTTCGGAGCAACCGTGTGATCTCCCTCACACCTCTTCTCCCTCACAACGCTCACCTTCTCCTTCCTCTCTCAACCCTAAAGAACTTCTCTAGAGCTCTCTCCATTGGAATCCCTCTCTAACCACGTTCACCCTCTCTATAATTCTTACTGAAAAAGGACGAGATTAACACCTAAAATGGGCTCCAAAAACCCTTTGATTTCAAAAGTAGCTGTTACTGTTCGTACAGTACGATTCGACATCGTACAGTACGATCTTCGTAAACAGACTTTGTCCTGATACGAAGATGTACGAACAGTTAAAAAAAATTTGTACTGTACGATATAATATCATACGGTACGAGTCACAAAATACTATTCGTACAGGACGATGGTCTGGACGATCAGATGTCGTCTCTGTTCATCGTATTGTACGATTACTATCGTACAATACGATGAGACAAAAACCAAGAGATCGTCCAGGACGATATCCGGGATGATCATACTTCGTCTTTGTTCATCGTAGGGTACGATCTGGTTCGTACAGTATGATGTTCAAAATATAATTAGGCCTGGATTTCATGCACTAATCACGGGTTAATTTAAGTAAGTATTTAAAATATATCGTACAGTACGAACGACACAAAATTACTTACTTAAACTAAACTATGGATAGGGTTTTAGATCTGAACATATCGTACAGTATGAATATATTCATACAGTACGATCTATTCACAGAATCATCCACATAGCTCAAATCGTATGGTACGAATTAAAATCGTACAATATGATCTCTAGAGAAGAAATTCTATTATATTTTGTATTTAAAAACAAACTCCCCCCCTGTGTGTGTGCATGGTTGCTCTTACTCTTATGCATCTTGTGGCCAGACTAAAAAAAAAATAAAAATACAATAAATAGAAAAATACAATATCTGACTCATACTCCTAATCTACCCGTTCTTGAGTCTTCCTTTCATCCTGAGTCACTTGTGATCTTCCTGAAATGTTAGTACTCAAGGACAATAGCAAATAAACTAATATTAATTGAAAAGTTGTTTCAAAACAATCATTATTTGGCATCATCAAAATCTCAAACTCGGGGTCTTGGGTTGCAACAATCTCCCCCTTTTTGATTATGTCAAATAATTTGTTATAAGCAAGTACGAATGACATTTCTTTTGTTTTATTTATTTATTTATTTTTTTTGTTATGTTTTTTTTTTTAAATTAAACACAAGAAAAAAGAAAGATACCAAATATAAGTACAAAACAAAAGGAATGCATTTAACAAACTATAACAAGCACAACAGCAAGTACAACAAACTTTTCCCCCTTTTGACAGCACAAAAAGGAGGAGCAACTAAAGCAGAAAGCAAAAGAAAGAAACTATAATACAAAGACAAATAATCTAAACAGAAGGGTCCTGATCAGTTGGTGGTGGAGGTCGATTCGGTTGAAAATATTGAAAGAGAGCATCGAATCGGTGATCAATTGCAGTAAAGCATTATCCAAACCATTGTTTGAATAGTTGCTATTTGAATGATTTATATTTGTGCAACTTATGTAGTTTTTATGATTCCAAATATTATTGTTCAAATGTATAGTTATCTCCTAACAATTTTAGAAGATTTGCACTTGCTCTTGTGTGTACTAACATTTTAGGAAAATTAGACTCCAGACTACGAAAACTTCAAATCAAATTCAACATGAGATATTTTGTTTATTTGAAGTTTGTCTTTTCTTTGAATTAATTTTGAAAGGGAGTGATTGTAATTGAGTGAATAAAATCTCACACACACAAATAAGGAGATCTTGAAATTCTATACTGATCGTACAGGACGATATTTATCGTACTGGACGATCTGTCAGTTATCTCCTATAGAGCAATTGGAACGAATAGGAACTTGCTTGGATAATTTTTTTTTCTAAGTCCTATTCATCCAGGACGAATTTTAATATCGTCCCGGACGATGGGTTCTCTGTAAAATTTCGTCCAGACGAATTTTACCATCGTACGAGGCGACCAGTGCTCTGGAAAATTTTCGTCCCGACGAAAATAAATATCGTACCGGACGAACAGCTCTCTGGAAAATTTTCGTCCAGACGAAACAAAATTATCGTCCGTGGCGATTGGTCCTCTGGAAAATTTTTGTCCAGACGAAATAAATAATCGTCCAGGACGATCGGCTCTCTGGAAAATTTTCGTCCAGACGAACATATTTTCGTCCAAACGATAAACCGACTTAGAACAGTTTTCAGCAGTTTCCAGAACCGACCTTGTAATAATCGTTCGTACTGGACGAACCTAGTTCGTACAGGACGATCAGCTGTACGAAGTCATTTCGTACACATATACAAATTGGGTCGTTTCAGATCGTTTAAGTAAAATCGTCCAGGACGATCCAGGATCGTACAGGACGATCCACTGCGTACAGAATTGGAAATTTGCAGTTTTTGGGCGGTTTTTCATGTCTTTTGTATAAATAGTCCAAATTAGACTGCCACCCAATCTTTTTGTCATTTGATCTTCGTGCCTATTGAGAGAATAGCCAACGAGAGAGTGGAAGAGAGCTTTCAAAGGAGGATTCCTACCATTGGAGCGAGAAGGCTTCACTTGGATTGCTAAGGTAAGAGTCTCTACTTGTGAAATTGGATTTCTTCACTCTTTTCTTTCTTCCTTCTAGATTCTTGTGAGAAGATCATTCAAGAAGGTCCGGTTCTCTGCCGACACTTGTAGAGTGTGAACAGACGTGGGTTCTCTGCCTACACTAGGAGAGTGTAAAAGGAAGAAGGTTCTCTGCCTACACTTGGAGAGTGTGAACAGCTGTAGGGTTCTCTGCCCACACTAGGAGAGTGTGAAAGGACGACGGTTCTCTGCCAGCACTGTGGATTGTGTAAAAGGATGAAGGTTCTCTGCCGCACCGGGTAGTGGTGAAAAGAGTGTTTTGTACAGGCTTCTCCGCCTTGCTGTGGGTGCTAAAGGAGAGTCACTTTGTGGTATTAGTGCAATACTCAGAGGGTGCCTCTGAGGAGTGGATGTAGGTCTGGTTATAGACCGAACCACTATAAATCTGGTGTCATTTACTTTATTGCTTTTACGTTTCCGCACTTTAAATTTCAGTTTTAACAACACTGTGGTTGAAAAACATTTTTCTATAAACTTTAAAAGAAAATTTTTTTTCGGTTCAACTTTATCATTAAGAGGGTTTAAAATTTTTAAAACTACCAATTCACCCCCCTCTTGGTAGCCGTGGGACATTTACTTAGGCTTAACAACCTAATTACTTGACTCAACAACCATTGCATATTTGTCTCGTGTTGATGATGTTGTTCTTGAATACGCATATCGAGACGAGACTGCAGTTGGTCGAAGCGTGCGACCAAATCATCGTTAGGGTGTGCTGGTGTAGGTGCTCGGGGTGCGGCATGTCGTCGTGGTTGAGCTGGAGCTGCTGCTGGGGCATCTAAGAATTTTATTCACTTTCTCAGAATTTGAAATTTCTCTACCTAATGCATGCAAGGATGTCACGATTTGGGTGAACCTAGTGTACATGTCAGAAATTGTTTCGCTAGGTTTCATACGGAATAATTTATAATCATGCAGTAGAATGTTAAGCCTAGACTATTTTACTTTGTTTGTTCCTTCGTATGTAATGCACAGTCTATCCCAAATCTCCTTACCAGAAACACAGGTATATACTCTCATATAGTCCTCAGATTTTAATGCACAAAAAAAAAAAAAAAAGTTTAAGCACTTATCATTCAGTTGGGCTAACTCCCTATCCTCATTGCTCCATTCATTAAAAGGTATAGGAGTTTTCAAACCATTAACAATTTTAAACGGTGCAATATATCCATCATTTACTAACATCCACATGCGGTAATCTATAGATTGCAAAAATGTAGACATTCTAATTTTCCAGAAATCAAACGGAATGTTATCAAAAAGTGGTGGACGAGTTATTGAATAACCCTACACAGTGTTACAATTACCAAAATTCGACATGATCGTTTTTTTTTTCAAGGTTTTCTAAAACACTATTTTTGAAAAAAATAAGCTCTGATACCAATTGAAATTACTAAATGACAAGAGGGGGGGTGAATTGTGAAAAACTTTTTCTCAATAAAAAGTAACCCTAAACAGGAGTTCTAATATTTTTGTTATTTTTGAAATTTTATAACAAAAACTTAAATAAATTTTCTTCCACAAATTTCACCACGCAATAATTATGAAAAATTAAGTGCAAGTAAAAGTAAATGACGATAAGGAAAAAACACATCAAGGATTTTTATAATGGTTCGGTCAAAATATGACCTACGTCCACTCCCCGGAGTCATCCGCTCCGGGATTTTCACTACCAAAAATAGTTCTCCTTTTGCCCCCCTCGGCAAGGTGGAGAAGCTTTTACAAACCTCCCTTTCACCAACCCGGCGTGGCGGAGTGCCAAACTCTATTTTCTCCCTCCTGGCGACGGTATAAAACCTTCTCGTTTTTCTCCCTCCTGGAGAAGACAAAGAACCTCGAGGTCATGGATGTAGATGAGCCTTTCCCTTGGAGATCCTCCCTCAAATTCTTCTAGGGCCACAAGAGGAGCAAGATGCAGCAAGTTCAGAGCAACCGTGTGATCTCCCTCACACCTCTTCTCCCTCACAATGCTCACCTTCTCCTTCCTCTCTCAACCCTAAAGAACTTCTCTAGAGCTCTCTTCCTTAGAATCCCTCTCTATCCACGTTCACCCTCTCTGTAATTCTTACTGAAAAAGGACGAGATTAACACCTAAAATGGGCTCCAAAAACCCTTTGATTTCAAAAGTAGCCGTGTTCGTACTGTTCGTACAGTACGATTCGACATCGTACAGTACGATTCGACATCGTACAGTACGATCTTCATAAACAGACTTCATCCTGGTACGAAGATGTACGAACAGTTAAAAAACAATTTGTACTGTACAATATAATATCGTACAGTACGAGTAACAAAATATTATTCGTACATGACGATGGTCTGGATGATCGGATATCATCTCTGTTCATCGTATAGTACGATTACTATCGTACAATACGATGAGACAAAAACCAAGAGATCGTCTAGGACGATATCCGGGACGATCATACTTCGTCTCTGTTCATCGTAGGGTATGATCTGGTTCGAACAGTACGATGTTCAAAATATAATTAGGCTTGGATTTCATACACTAATCACGGGTTAATTTAAGTAAGTATTTAAAATAGATTGTACAGTACAAAAATGTTCGTACAGTACAAAAGGCGCAAAATCACTTACTTAAACTAAACTACGGCTAGGGTTTTGGATCTGAACATATCGTACAGTATGAATATATTCGTACAGTATGATTTATTCACAGAATCATCCACATAGCTCAAATCGTATGGTAAGAATTAAAATCGTACAGTACGATCTCCAGAGAAAAAATTCTATTATATTTTGCATTTAAAAACAAACTCTCCCTCTGTGTGTGTGTATGGTTGCTCTTACTCTTATGCATTTTATGGCAAGACTAAAAAAAAAATACAATAAATAGAAAAATACAATATCTGACTCATACTCCTAATCTACCCGTTCTTGAGTCTTCCTTTCGTCCTGAGTCACTTGTGATCTTCTTGAAATGTTAGTACTTAAGGACAATAGTAAATAAACTAATATTCAATGAAAAGTTGTTTCAAAACAATCATTATTTGGCATCATCAAAATCTCAAACTCAGGGTCATGGGTTGCAACATGGATGAGTTCAATGTGAAAATGCTTTCAAAAAGATATAAAGATCTTATAGTAAATTGTGTTTTGTTATCAGTGATGACTCTTGTAGGAATGCTAAAGCGACAGACTATATTCTTCCACAAGAACTATTTAGCATTTTCTTCAGTAATCTTTGTCGAGCGTTCTACCTCCACCCATTTGGTGAAGTAATCTATAATCAGGATAATGAATTTTTGTTGTCTAATAGCTATAAGGAAGGGTCCCATTATGTCAATTCCCAACTAGGCAAAAGGCCAAGGGCTCTAAAGTGATGCAAGCTCCAGAGCAGCTGTATGGGTGAGATTAGAATTTAATTGGTAGTTTTTGCACTTTTAAGTAAACTCAAGTTCGTCATGTTTCATTATAGGCATTAGAATCTTTGTCTCATGATCTTGTAAGTCAGCTCTTCCTCCCATATGTTCTCTATATACTTTTGAATGAACTTCTTAGAGTGTGTAATCAACTTCTAAATGTATGAGACACTTGAGATACGGACAGGTGAAGGCATGTTTATACAACTCAGCACTAATAATGGTGAAATTTATTGCTTGTCTCCGAAGTCGTGTTGCAGCCATGGGCTCTTTAGGTAGTACCCCATCCTATAAAAAAGATAAGATGGGAACAATCTAAGATGACTCTCTTGGTTCATCGATTGATAGTATGACCCACAAACCTTGAATTCTTGGAAAGTAAATCTCCTCGATACACTTTCTTTTATAAATATTTCTTATCATTAATGTGGCAATCTACTCAAGCATTTTGCTATTGGAGAACATGGATGATCTGATGCTCTCTTATAAGAGTTAAGAGTAACTTCACAATGCTGTAATACTAGGCCAGTTGTGGATTGTGAATATCAAACTCCCCCTCCACCTGAGAGGTGACTAATTATGAATAAGTGTGGACTACTAAGTTTCTGCACCTCACAGTCAATTTTTAGTCTCAATCCAGCAATAAGGGCATCATATTCTATTGTGTTATTTATTGTTAGGAGCTTAATTCATAGCCCATACTCAAGGGTAACTTTATGCAGAGAGATTAACAGAATTTCGACCCCAATGCCAGAAATTCTTGAAGATCCATTGACATATAATGTCTATCATTAAGGAGAAGGTGAAGCACCTAGTTGAATATTGAATACTAGGACAGTGTATTCAACTATAAAATTTACAAGTGCTTGAGATTTACTATCAGGCCCAGGCAAGTAGTGGATGTCAAATTCTCCCAATTTTACAGACTACTTAATGAGCCTACCCGATGCTTTTGGCTTTCACAGGATACTTTTAAGCGGCAAATTTATGTAAACTCTGATTATATGAGCTTGAAAGTAAGGGCATAGTTTTTTGGCGGAATAAATTAATGTCAATGATGTCTTATCTACTAGAGGATAGCATCCCTCTGCTTCAGATAAAATTATACTAACATAATAGATGGGACTTTATACAATATTTTCTTCTCATACCAAAACTGAATTGATAGCATGGGTAGAAACACTAAGTATAAATACAAATTTTCTCTCACTGTTAATTTAAAAAGTAGTGGCAGGGATGCCAAATATTTTCATAGTTGTTCAAAGACTTCTTAGCATTCATTAGTCCATTGGAATCCAGAGCTAGGAGCACCTCTAAGTATCTTGAAGAAGAGTAGATATTTATCTCCTAAATATATTAGGAAATGAGATAGTGCTGTTATTCTTCCATTTAGCCTTTGGACCTCCTTGATATTCTTCAGTGGCACCATATCCCTTAGTGCCTTTTATTTTCTCAAGATTAGCTTCAATCCCTTGGTGGGTTACCATAAACCCTAAAAACTTTCCAGAAGTGACTCCCAAAGCATATTTAGTGGGGTTGAGTCATCTATTATAATGTTACAATAAGTGGATGCACTCTAAGATATGTTGATACTTTTTAATACTTTTCACTAATATATCATCAACGTACACCTCCATAGTACACCCAATAAGGTCTTTAAAAACCTTATTCATGAGGCACTGATATGTGGCTCTAGTATTTTTGACCCCAAAGGGCATTACCAAATAGAAGTATAACCCTTTATCTGTTTGAAAAGCTGTCGCCTCTTCATCAACAGGATCCATCTTTATTTGATTATAGCTATAGTAGAATTCATAAAGCTTAACATCTAATGTCCAGAGGTGGTATCGACTAACTGGTCAATACGCGAAAGCAAAAATTAATCTTTTGGGTAGGCTCTATTGAGATTTGTATAATCTATACACATTATCCAAGCTTCACTCCCCTTCTGAACCATGATAATATTTGCTAACCAAGTAGGATAGTACACCTCCCATATAAATCTGGCTTCCAAAAGCTTAACCACTTCTTGCTCGATTGCTTGCTGACGATCTAGCAAAAACTTTTATTTCATCTGAATAATCAGTTTGCACATCAGATTGACTTTGAGGGAGTGTTTGATCACTTCAGGGTTGATTCCAAGCATATCTATTGCTCTCCATGCAAAAATATCTTGATTCTTATGTAGAAAATCTATATATTTTTCCTTCTCTTTGTTAAAGAGAAGGGATCTAATCTACACAATCCTTGAAGGGTGTTCCTCTAATATGGACATAGTCATGATATCTTCTACAGGGAAGCTTTATGAGGGATATCCTTGCTCCAGAGATCAAAGTCCTCGATGCTCAGGATAACTATTGGACGTGATTTAATATGCCTAAGATAGTATATTTATGCTATTTGTTGATCTCCTTATATTATACTTACTCCTACAGGGGTAAGGAACTTCATCTTAAGGTGAGGGATAGAGGCGACGATCCCAAAGATTGACTGGAGTGGCCTTTGAAAGATAATATTGTAAGTTAATTCTTACTTTACAATAAAGAACTGAATGGAGTTTATAGTCTTTCCAAGGAAATTCTCCAAGTACAATTAGGAAATTGATTAACCCTTTTACTCGTATAGGTTGATTATCAAATCTATACAATGGACTTACAACATGATGAATCTTTTCTCTTGAGAGAACCATATTGAGAAAAGTGGAGTAGAACATGACATCTACGGAGCTTCCATTATCCATAAGAATTCTTTTGACATTATAACACGAGTCAACTAGCCTCGTATTTATTACAAGCAAATCTTGATGTGGGGTTTTTACTCCCTCCAAATTAGAGTCATTAAAAGTAATAGAATTATCGATATGAGCCTTATTTGGCCTCGAGTTTTCATCTATAGCCAAAAATACTGGATCAGATAGTAAGGGCCTCCTACAATATCAAATTTCACCAACTATTATTCGATTATTCATCGATTACCTCTATTATTGATTTGGCCCTCCAAGTAGGATGAGCTTCCTCTCGAGTAGATGGATCTCAAATAAATTCTCGAAGATAATCCTTGTGAATAAGTCTTTCAAACATATCCTTGAGTTTCCTATAGGCTTCAATAGTGTGGACAAAACAACGATGAAAGTGGTAGTATTGATCTTGATTTCTTGTATTTGACTTCAAAGGATTCGCCCATTTCACTATATCTTGATCTCGAATGGCCATCAAATCATTTTCTCAAGATGTGTTGAGTGGGTAATACTCTTCTCCTGTCAAGATTCCCATCATGGAAATGGAGGCCTAGGATGTAGATTATTCTTCATTTGCTTATTCCGTTATAAGGATGAATTATCCATTCTAGGTGCACTTTTGTGCTTCCCATTGGTTTGTTCAAACTGTTTTTGTGAGCAATTATGGCTTCATCTGCCAAGATTTTTTTATTCACACAATAAATCAGGTAGGCATATAAATGAACAGTATCCTTTATGAGTGTCGAATAGAAGGGGCTAGGATGAAGGCCTCCAAGAAAGACCCCTCTCAGTAATTTAGGGTCTACTTCTAAAATTTGTTGAGCCTCGATGGAAAATTATTGCAAATACTCCTTCAATAATTCTCCTTCATTTTGATGGATCATAGAGAGTTGGGAAGTATCCTTAGCAATTCTTTGATTGGCTATGAACTGTTCGATGAGCACTTTATCCAATTTGACCAATGAAAGGAATATTCTGGATGGAAGTGAATATGACCATGTTTGATCCTGTCCTTTAAGGGTGGCAGGAAAAACCTGGCAGAGGACTATTTTTGAGGCTATTTAGATATATATGATGGTTATATAGTGATTGATATGCTTATATGGGTCGTATATTCTGTCATAGGATTCGATGCTTGGTAGTTTGAATCCAACTAAAATGGGTGCTGAAGAATAGCTTCAGTTAGAGGTGATGACTCCTAGAAGTTTTTTTGTCAAAGAGTTTGCCTCATTTCACCTCTGGGAAATTCTTCCTGTACTAATCTTTATAGTTCATGATATAGGGCTTTACGAGGGAGCTCAGTAATGTGTGGTTGGGCTAAGTCTTCTAGGAGATCTGGAGGAATACATGGTTGCCAAGTTATGGGAAAAGGATGGGTAAAACTTGCAATATCAGCAAGTTCATTATTTTGATGTGATTATAAGTTCCTCCTTGGCGAAGGTAGAGGGATTTTTGCTTGAAGATTTTTGAGTTGAACATCTTTGACCATTGGTGGAGCTTGAGGGAGAAGAACCTCCTCCTATTGTGGTAATGCTGGCTATCAAGTCTCTCGCAGGAGTTGAAGGATCTCATTATGAGATTCTTCCATCTTCTGAATTCTCTCTTTTATGGAAGGTCCCGAGGTTCCTTCTCCAGTAGAATTTTTTCTCCCAGGGTAAAAAGAGGCACATATCGAGCATCTATGATTCATAGACTAACTTTTAGATTGTTGGGAGTTGGAGCGAGAAGCTCCAACGATACGACTGCTACACCTGTTGATCATCATAACAATACTTGAAATTGTGGGATAATGATTCTCACAGACGGCGCCAAACTGTTGCGGACTAGAATATATGTGGTGATAGAGTTAATAAGTTTTTTCTCAGCATCACATAGATAACAAGCACACAAATAGGAGATAAATAAAAAATAGCTCAATTTTTACATGGAAAACATTAAAAAGGGGAAAAACCATGGGGCATGCCCAGTTGAAATAATTCCACTAGTGCTTGCTTAATATACAAGAGGCTAACTCATCCTTAAAATTTAGGATGATCAGATTACAATGCTTAACTTTTGGATTGAAATTCAATTACAAACAAGTTGTGTGTTCGAGCTAAATTTAGAGTCACTTAGGATTCCATCATCACTTAAAAATTAGGCAGAGTTCCGGCGTCATTGGAAAGTCAGGCAAAATTTTGGCATTACTTGAACATCAGGAAGAATTTTGGATGTTACTTGGAAAGAATTCTAGTGTCACTTGGGCATTAGGTAGAATTTTGATGTCACTTGGGCGTTGGGCAGAATTTCAGTGTCACTTGGGTGTCAGGCAGAATTCCGACGGTGGTCGAGGAGTTTCTTCCCTCCTATCCTTCTCTTCCTCTTCTCTTTTTTTTCTTGCTTGGGTCCCCTCTCAAGAGAAATTAGGGGTCTATTTATAGGTATTTGAAGTGGCATGGCCCATAAATAGGTGAGATATCAAGGGTAAATTGGGAGTGGTTGGATGGATGGCTGACTTTGAACCCCTTGATCGTGTACCGTTCATCAGATATTTGAAGGTCTTAATGATGTCAGAATTTGGAGATCTTGGGCTTGTTGGATTTTTCTCATTAAGCCACTTCATTCGACTATAAGCACGTTATGTTTGGAAACCATTTGGTAATACAAAATATGGTTTGAACTTTCCAACAGTAATTTGAGTCTTTGATTTGGACTCATTTAGGCTCGTATTGAGTAGATTTTGGTGTCCTTGTGTTTAAATTTTTGAGATGCTCAGTTTGCTAAAATCAGAGTTCAGATGATTCCAAATTTAATTTTTGCAGTTTTCAGCTTGATTTTGCCTTGAGATTCATGCCCGATCAAGATAATTTTTTGATTATATATCAATACTAAAACATCTTTGCTGCCTCTCACCTGATCCCTCTCAGTTGCTCTCTACTTAGACTTTAGAGCCAATCCATTTTAAAAGAAGTCCAATTCCAACCTTAGCCCATTATCAAAATTAACACATTAAATTGAGGTGCTCTCTCTTTCCCTAATAAACTTGTATTATTGTTAATAGTGCAAATATAAGTATAAATATTATTATTATTGTTGCTATTATTTTTTAGTATATACATAAAAGAAAGGTGAAGAGGAGGAATTCAAAAAAAAAAAAAAGAAAGAGATAAAAAGAGAAAAAAAGATGAAGAGGGAAAAATAAGAAAGGATATTCTAAGGCATTTTTATAAACACTGTTGTCACCGACATCGTCATTAATCTCCGCTCATGTATAAAGTTTCAAAATTAAAAGCCCCAACTCCTATTTTTGACATTCATGGCACACCAGAAAACTGCTCATACGTGCTTTTCTTTAGCGAGGAGGGATGAGAACCAGATGTGATGCCTATGTAGAGGCAGGTAAGCCCTATACGAGCTTTTCTCTAGCATGACGAGGATGAATATACAAATGTGCATTTTTAATAGGTACCATGAAGACTCATGCACACTTTCTCTTGCATGAGGGGATTGAAGACTTTTGACCGCGGTGTCATCCGACACCTACTATTGATGCTTTTATCTAGTGTGGTAGGAGGCCCAGACTTCCATTTGGGAGACACTATTGATGCTTTTAGCCCCTAAACTTGGGAGACACTAAAAGATTGCCAAAATTTAGATCAGACAGAGGACTTTACATAGAGTCAAACTTGAACTATACTTGGACTCAAATTTGATATGAACTATAATGAACCTACACAGAACTCATAAAGCTTGAATTGAATAAGACTTACATGAATTTGAACTTAAGCTAAATAATCTGAATTGAACAATCCATAAGAATTTGATTGGATGATGACACAAAGAATTTGAATGAATCATAAAAGAATTGGAATTAAATGAACAAACTACATAGAGCCAAAATCATGACAACATGAAGCTTGAAACAAGCATGAGGGAACTTGATATTATGCTTAAAATGAAGTTATGAGCAGGGAGATATCAACTCCTAATTAAGTGAAAGAGAAGCATATGCAAAACTTGTATTAGATGAAGGAACTACAAATATCCCTCATGCACAGATGATAATAAAATTTCATGGAATCAATTTACTTGAGATAATCGTAATGATTACAAGTATATATGGAGAATGCAATGATGTGATTACACTCAATGATACAAAGCTTTTAGTGAATGATAATGAATTGCTACTTGAATTAGGAGATAAGCTATTGAACAAGCTTATCATGCGTGACCCAAGTCATCTTCATGTGAAAATAAATGACTTATAACCATTAACATGGATCATCTACAAGTAATAGTTAAAGGATAGATAATAAAACTAGTTACTCAACTAAGCATCAATGGGTGAGGGATAGTTGAATGAAAGTATGATCTCAAAAGATATGTGGAAAATAAATGGTAAAATAAAAAATAATAAAGTTAATATGCGTGTGATGCTCGAATGAAGAATGTGGCAATATGTTCGCAATTAGTAGCATGAAATTTCCCAAAGTGCTCAAAGCCTCCAAATGTAGATATATAAATCAAAAGAACAATGATCACTAGGAGTATTATGAAGTCACCTTCAAAGATGAGAGATTCATGGCGCATGCAATAGGCTACACATGGATGATAGTAAAAGACTATGCAGTGATTTGCTCACAAGTAGAATGTGGAGAATGCACTACATCTGTAGCGGCCTTTCTAAGATGGGGGCTAGTAACACATGAACAAAAGATATCGATACCCATGGACGTTGAAGGTTGATGTACAAGTAAGTGTTTGAGAATCAAGACTGATGGACATATGGGCTCATATAATGGTCCCTATGATTAACAACGATACTAAGCATTCAATATTAACATGTAATAAACATGAGACAAAGATATATTCAGAAGGTCTGAAGCAAATGTCACCTTCATACAATCAATATTACTTAGTTGTAAGAGGTTGTATTATCCTTATACTAGTAGAGATGTACAACGTGAAACAAACATAATAAAATTTTTGGGTCAATTAATGACAACGTGACAGACGATATGATGCCCATACAATTATTAGCCATATAACATCAGGACAATGCATCAATTCTCAATTGATAGTAATAGATGACATGCAATAGATGAAGAGACAATAGCACCTCTACAACCAAGAATTATTTAACATCAGTCCAGTACCCCTTCCATTCCAATCATCTCAGTGGATGCAATAATTATTTTAAGAATATATGTCTTGCATGGTTCTCCTAGATGACATGATGTGCCATCAATTACTGTAGTTATTCGTTGAAGCAGTAGCCCCTAATTTTGTCATATAGGGCATCATAAAGAATGGAGTCATCCAAGGTTGAAATGATTGATTCTTTTTTTAAGCCAACAACAAAAAATAATGATGATGAAAAAATTAGAGTGTTTCCTATCAATTTCTATACGAGTTCTAAAAAGAGAAAGCTTAATAAAATCATTATTGTTAATGATGGAATGAGTGAGCCTTCATTCAACTAATAGGACTACTGTAGGTTTAAGCTCCTATGAGCTACCATAGAAGACTCGATGAATACACCAAAAATAACCCCCAAACAAGCACTATAATATGTTTACACAAACACGAAATTGCATATGACACGTATTGACATGTAAAGATAAAACTTGCATGGGCCCCGATGAGCGGGTTATGGGTACATATGCAATGTATAGCAATACAATACGATTTAATAAGTGAATTTAAGTTTGAATCTGATCCTTCTATTTTGTCACAAAACTTCATTGACGAAGACATAAAATCCTACAATGAACCCAATCTTCTGTAGGCAAGTTGAAAGAGTCAATAAGATTCAATCCAAAAATATAATTCCCTATAAATAAACCAATGATAACTGTGTTGAATTTAGATCACAATCGGAAGGGTTAATTCCAATTTTTCAAAAATGCCTACTATATACCGATGGAAATTTAAAACTCCATGAAAATCCCAAAACAAAATATATTTAAAATTGAAATAAATCACCATAAAATTCTTAAATCAAAATTCATCCATCCTCCATAAATGTTTGATGAGGTGGAAAAATTAGAAATTATACTTTAGCTCGTAAAGAGCTAATGTCTGGCCAAGAATATGACTAAGATTTATTATCAAATAATCTCTTACCAATGGGGACATGGCACGTGTCCTATAACATACAATTGTTTTTCCAAATGGCACCGCATAAAAACATTTATGATTGATGCCCTCTAAATTAGGTAATTTTCTTCTAAATGGCATCATTAAATTAAGGTTTATGCCAGAGCCCATAAACTCCCCCATGGAATCAAATCTATAAAGTATGAATTAATAGGATATAATCAATAGGTCTTAAAGCCCTAAGTCAGCTAAGATAGATCCAATTAGAAAAATACTCACCTCGGGTTCTATAGGGTACCCTTGGATGATGCAACCCCTGGCTAATGATAAGGATCATTCTATCAGGTTAGGTCGACTACCTCCTCTGACTAAGTAGACCAGGGATCACGATGGTTTGGGACATTAAAACCATGGGATCTTGATTGGGTCCTATTGCAACTCGAGATCACGAGTTTATGTTTTTGATGATAATAAATATTTTGGCTCAGACCTTGTTATCTACTTGTATTTGTAATAAATTTTGTTTGTTTGTGTATTAACATTTCAGGAATATCATGCACCATCCAATAAAGATTCAAGACTCTAGATTGGGTAGAATAGGTTATGCTGTAAATATTTTTGTAATATTCATATATATTTTTGATTTCATGAGTCAAGTCCTATAAAGGTATATGCTAGCTTAGTGACCATGCACACATACCCTTAGGGGAGTGAGATTGAGTTAAAACCAAAATTTCAAATTTGAATGAATCGTACTGTATGATTTATATCATACTGTACGATCAGCTAATTTAACTAAATATATTAGATGATTTAGATCATCCAAAATAATTATTTAAGATTTTAAAAAAATAGTCACTAATCCTAATTTAAGCATGATTTTGAATTTCATATTTTTTTTCTAATCATCTGGGATGATGTACATCATATTGGACAATCTATAATAATCATGACTAAATTAATCATATGTTTAGGAGATTAATTATGATTAATTTATTCAATCTAATTATCTAGGATGATCAGTGAAGATCATACTAGATGACTCGAGAAGTACATGGAATGATACATAATTATCCCAGATTAAATACCATAATTTTTCTTCTAATTATCCAAGATGATCCCCAATATCATACTGAATGATCTGTACATATTTGAACTATTCATATTGGACTATTTGGATATCTTCCATGAATATCATGCCAAAATTATGTATTTTAGGTTTTCTGAAGCCCTTTATTTAATCACATTATAGTGGACGATCCTGCGATCGTACTGTAAGATTTTTTATGGCTGAGTTAAGTTTTTAGGATTTTTGAAGCCCTCTATTTAAGCTTTTTCTAAAGATATTGTTGTTATCTTTGGCAGCCATTGTGTCTTCATTCTTCTGGAGAAACCTTAAAGAGATAACTTAAAAGGGATAGAGAAAAGGGTGGAGTTTGAGAGGAAGAAGATGCTTGGATGGGATTTCAAGAGAGTGTGGAGGGGATTTCACATGGTTTCTCTGACAAGCTTGTACCTTAGTATAATCAAATTCAAGGTTCATCTTGAGAGAAGTTTTGGGAAGAATAAGATATTTTTGGTGTCAAAGGACCCGACTACTCTGTCTTACCAAGGAAGATGAAAGGGATTCATGGTGCTCTGCCATGTCCTAGAGAGAGAAAAGGAGTGAAGGTTCTTTGTCTATGAAAGGAGTTTTTCTCCATTGTCACACCTGGTTGGTGGAAAGATTTTGTAAGGGCCTCTTCACCTTACTATGGGGGGAAAAGGAGAGACACTAAATGGTTTTAGTGCAATACCTGGAGGGTGCCTCTAGTAGTGGATGTTAGTTAGGTTGGACCAAACTATTGCGAATCTAATTTCTGGAAATAGAATTTAGATGATAGAAATTATTTCTATTTTTCTACGATTGCCTTTCCTTCTAATGTTTCAGGCCCACAAGATCAAATTGAAAATTGAACCAGCTCAAGATTGGGTAGATTAGGATCGAGTCAGCTTATAATCTACGTCAAGTGTCTTTTACCTTTTCTTGAGTCCATTGTAACTTTGTGGGTCCTGATGCTAAGTAACCTTACACAAACACTTGGGGGAAAAATTTATGTCTGATTTTTAGTGTTTTATATTTTGATCACATCGTTCTGCACTATCCAAACAATCGTACTAGATAATCAGTTAAAAATAAAAACCCTAATTAGGGCATCCTGGTTAAGGCATTCATAAGTAAGCGAATTATTTTAGATAATATTAAAATCATATGGGATGATAGGATCAAATTAGAAAGAATCAGTTACCATATCTATTTATGCATCTTTTATTTTTGGACATCGTCCTTGATTATGCATGAAATTTTGCCTAAATTAATCTAGTAATTAAGGAAAATAGTTAAGGTTTGATTGCTTGATTATATCATCTTGGAAAATCATAGGATCATCCGAGATGATCTATTAACAAACCTTAGCTCTTCCTGGATGATCAAAAATTGGCCTGGCTTCATTCAGGGCGATGCTCTAGGGGATATGTACTAAATTGAACTAATTATCCAGGTCGATTGTGAGATCAACCTGTATAATCAAGTTATTTTTTCATCGTCAAGACATCCATTCATGGTGATGATCTGGATGATATTCATCATTTTGTACTAATCGGCCCAGACGATCATGAGATCATCCTGGGTGATCTAGTAATTTTTCCATCATCCAGACATCCATCCAGGGTGATATTTTGGATGATATTTGATAAATTGAACTAATTGTACAGGATGATATTCTATTTTCCTGAACAATATGAATAAAGTAACATTCTAATTATCCAAAATCTTCCAAATCATCCTAGTTAAATTGAGCTAAAGTTGAACTGATCGTACAGGCCGATCAATATATCATCCTAGATGATATTTGATAATTAATTGCTAATTAGGGCTAATTTGGAACACTCGTTTAAAAGATCTATTATTTTCTCACGAGAATATCTTTTGCTGCTATCCTGACCTGAGAAAGCCAAGAGGAGAGGGAGAGCAAGGGAGGGAGAGAGGATCTTATGAGGGGGAGTTTGTGAGGGGTTTCATAAAGGTTGCTCTAAGGAAGGATAAGAGTTATCTTCTCCGATCATCATCCCTAGTTCCTTGGTGGTTCAAGAGAGGTTGACTTCAGAAACTAATTAAGGTTCTCTTCCTGCTCTGGAGGAAGAAAAAGGAGTTGAGTTATTTTCCTGCTTCTAGAGGAAGCAAAAGGAGTTGGATTCTCTACTTGCTTCTGGAGGATGCAAAAAGAGTTCGGTTCTCTGCCTGCTTCTGGAGGAAGCAAAAGGAGTTGGCTTCTCTACCTCACTGGGGTAGGTGTAAAGGAGTTTTTGTACGGGCTTCTCTTTCTTACTGTGGAGGCAGAAAGAGAGACACTGAGTTTAGTTCAATACTCGGAGGAGAGGCTCCGAGGAGTGGATGTATATCGAGTTGATCAAACAACTATAAAATCTGGTGTGTTCATTCTTATTATGCTTACGCATTTAATTTTTGCAGTTCATTTCTCTTGTGGTGAATCTTGGTTTGGTTGTGTTTGTGTTCTTATTTGAAAAAAATGTTAAATACCAATTCACCCCCTCTTGGTTAGCATCGGGACTAGTTCATAAGGGCTTAACATGATTGATGAACTTTCAAGTGGTATCAGAGCGAGATTCATAAAAATGAGTTTTTGAAAATTTTTAAATTTTGATCCATGGCTAATTTTTGTAATCATAATACCGTAGAAGAGTATTCTATTACCTGACCACTTTTGTTTGATAATATTCCTTTTGATTTTTGAAAAACTTGCATGTTTATATTTTTACAATTGATTGACTATCGCATGTGGATACTTGTTAAGGATGATTATTAACATCCATCACATGAAATAAATAGCATTAAAACTAAACTTCCTTTTAATGAATGGACTTTTAATGATAAGGATTTTGTGCAACTGAATGCAAAATGTTTAGACTAATTTTCCTATGCTTAAAATTGAAAGATTATATGTGTGTTTCAACATGTGCTACTGGTAAAGAAATTTGGGATAGATTGTGTATTACTTATGAAGGAACAAATGAATTTAAGCAATCTAGGTTGAATATTCTATTACATGACTACGAACTTTTTCATATGAAACCTACTAAATTGATTTCTGACATGTATACTAGGTTCACTCAAATTGTCACCACATTACATGCCTTAGGAATATAACTAACTAACAATGAAAGAGTTAATAAAATTTTGAGATGCTTGCCTTCTTCTTTTGATGCTAAGATTACTATAATTATTGAATCTAAGTATTTGAATACTTAATCTATTAATAACTTACTTGGGTCACTCATTGCTTACGAACAAGGGGTGAACCAAAGACAACTTAATGAAGGAGAGAAGAAGAAGGAGAAAATTTTGGCGCTGAAAGCTAACGATACGGATACAAATTCTTCCGGGTCTAAAATTGATGATGTTGCCTTCATCACTAGTTAATTCAAAAGCTTTCTAGGGAAGAATCATAAGCATCATCAGAAGTGGACAAAAGGTAAGGATAGCAAAAATTTTAAAAGCTCTTCTAATATTGTTTGTTTTGAATGCAGAAAGCTTGGATATGTCAAAGCTAATTATCCTACACTTAAGGATCACTCAAGCAAGGAGAAGGGTGAGGGGAAACCAAAGTTCATGAAGGATTAGAAGCAGTTCTAAAAGGTATTCTAGGCAGATTCTACATCTGACTCCTCTAAGACTGAAGCGGAGGAGGAGACTATAAATTTGTGCTAGATGGTGGGTGATCAGCTTGGTCAGTCTAACCAAGAAGAGGTATGCAGACCAACCTATGATCAATTACTTAAATTTTGTGAACAAATTCATGCATCATATAGGAAACTTAAGAAATCATATGTGTAACGAAAGCCTCTGCAATGAATCATGATTATCCTAGTGGTTTGAAAGAGAACCTGGAACCTGTTTGTAGTTATGCGAAGGAAGATTTGGTAATGAACAATGTTCAAAAAGGAAAATTTGTTGATTATGGGAATCCAATTTTCAATCCTTGGAATAAAAGGCCTAATATTAAGGTCAATCTAGCTAGTGATCAAAACTTCTTATCAGATGATGGATTGGCAGTTAAATTGATTGACTCTAAAGTCAAAGCTAATGTTGAGGAATTACAATTCTCTATTGTGGTCAAAGTATTTAGAAAAGAGGTTCCTTTCTATGTGGTGGCTGCGGAGCTTCGTCGCCAGTGGCAACAGTTTGGGAAATTTTAGATCATTACTCTTGGTCTTGGTTGGGTGCTTTGCACTTTCCTATCTTTGGAAGCGGTAGAAAGAGTGATTGAAGGAGGACCATGGTTCATTAATGGTCACATAGCAGGAATTGATAAGTGGAATCCATCATTTTTACCTTTCCTCATTGAAAGGATTAACCTCTCCTATATGGGTTAGAATGCCACATCTACCTTTGCTTTGTTGGGATGAGTATAATGTGGAAAGAATTGCATTAATGACTAGCACTCCTTTGTGGATTGATGGAAACATGTTTCAATGGAATAAGAGGGAATATGCATGAGTTTGTGTTCATATGCCACTTGATAAAAAATTTCCTCTTGGAATTTGGGTGGATGGTCTTGATGGCCGTTTCTTTCAAAAAGTAGAATATGAAAAAAATTCTACTTTGTGCTTCAAGTGTGGAATGATTGGACACGCGGATGATGAGTGTAAAGTGGCTTGTAATTTTGCTCCATCCAAAGATGATCAAACTCAAGATAATGTGATTCACCAGAACTTGAAGTTGGTTCGTAATGAGGAGAATAAAGAAGATTGTTCATATGGACCCTGGATTTTAGTTGACAATATGAAAAGGAAGAAGGTTTTTAATAATAGGAACATATGTTCGTAGATTGGCAAGATACATAGACCGATTTCTAATACTGTCAAAATTTATAAACCTGTCATTAAAGATCCTGAAACTGTTGTTGCTAACCATTTGGTTTCGATTGCTGTGGGAACTGAACTTGAGAATTGCATTGAAGGTGAAGGAAATTTGTTGTCTAAAGAGCTTTCTTCTTCGTCCAAGATCTATTTGAAGTCAAAGGTCTCTGATCCAATAATAACAAACAAGTCTGAAACTGAAATAGTGGTTTCTAACAAGTTTGGGATTCTGGATAACAATGAGGAGGATCTGTTGAAGAAGGCTACTCTGGTTGTTTCTGGTAACAATGAGCTAGAGGAGGGAGAATTTATCTCTGGTATTCTTGGTAAAATTTCAGATGTTGATGTTAAAAAAAGTGATGGTGAATCTTCTATGTTGAAGTTTAAGATCCAAAAAGAGCTTAAATATCTGGGAAATCATAATTTATTGATGAAGAACAAAAAGGAGGAGACGGGAAGAAGAGTAAGGAAGGGGAGCAATCCCATTTCTAATACCAGATGTCTTCAATAATGTTTTGGAACAGTAGGTGGGATAGGAAGAAAGAAGCCTCTCACTACTTGAAGGAAATTGTTAAAGACTGATATTTTTTTTCGTGGGATTATTGGACACCAAAATCACTTCTATTTCTAAAGTAGAAGTTGGTCATTTGGTTGGCAATAGTTGTGATTTTTTTATAGTTCCCTCGGTTGGACTTTCTGGAGGTATGTTGATCTTATGGAATTCTTTAATTGCCTCCTTTACTGTATTGAAATCTTCATCACAAGCTGTTATTGGTGAATTAACTTTGGCTAATAAGAAGAGGTGGTTAGTGGCTTATGTATATGGTAGTAATGACATTTATAAGAGAAGGGTTCTTTGGAAAGATTTGAGATCATTCTCTGATACAGAGCTTCTGTTTATCATAGGAGGCAATTTTAATTGTCTATTGACACAAAATGATAAAATGGGAGGGAAGAAATTTGTGTTAAATCAGGGTGCACAAGATATGTGTGCATTTATGAATCAAGATGATTTCCATGACATTGAGGTGATTGGTCCAAAGTACACTTGGTGTAACAACAAAAAAGGAGGTGCTCGTATCTTTAAAAGATTGGATCATTGCTTGTTAAACTCTTCAGCTTTGGAATCTATTCAAGTTATGGGGGTTCCTCACCTAGCTAGAATTGCTTAGGATCATTGTCCGATTGTAATTAATATTTCTTCCTATCTTGTTAAAAAAAATAAATTGATGAGGTTTGAAGATGCCTGGACTTTGTATCCTGCTGCTTACAAGATTATTGCTAATTCATGGAATAAGAAAACTGGTGGGGATGCCTTCCAATGCCTTAATCTTAAATTTAAGAGAGCCATGAGGGCGATTTTCTTCTGGAGTAAAACAAAGCACATTGAACTCAACACTTTGAAGGAGCAACTTAAAAAGAAATTTCTGATTTACGGATTGAAGAGGCGGTGGATGGCGGTCTTTCAGAATTTACATTAGCTTTACTCAGAGCTAAAGTGTTTGAGCTTAACTCAACTCTTGGAGAGCTGAATACATGGTGGAATCAAAGAGCAAAGGTTAAATGGGCAAAGGAAGGAGATACAAATACTAAATTTTTTTCATGCCTATGCGTCTTCTAGACGAAGTGGAAATTGGATTCATCAAATCAAGGAAATTGATGGCACATTAGTTGAAGACCAAAAGATGATTGAACACACTTTCTTTTAGTTTTTTAAGGAAAAATGGAAGTACAAAAATTGCAACTTAAATAACTAGTCGAGACCTTCTTATGTGCTGGGAGATGATGAAAAGAATTTGCTGTCAGCCAATTTCTCCAAAGATGACTGGATCTAGTTATCAAAAATCTAGAAGCTAATATCTCTCCCGGAGTGGATTGTTTTTCCTATACCTTTATTAAATCTTATTGACTTATTATTATGATTGATGTTTGGGATTCCATTAGTCTTTTTTTCAAATCTAGAAATATGTGTGATGAATGGAAAAATACTTTAGTTATTCTCCTTCCTAAGAACAACAACCCGGTCTACCCTGCTCATTATAGACCTATTAGTTTTTGCCTTTCAATCTATAAGATTGTGGCTAAAATGTTGTTAAATAGAATGAAATTTTTTTCCCTAAAATTATTTTTGAAGAGCAAGCGGCCTTTGTTAGAGGTCGGTCTTTATCCAACCATATCTTACTTGCACAAGAGATTTTCAAAAAAATTAAAATTTCGAAAGCTAGAAAGAGTATGATGGCTATTAAAATAGATATGGAACAAGCTTTTGATGGCATGAGCTGGTCAACTTTGGAACAAGTTCTCCCTTTATTTGGTTTTCCTATTTCTTTTAGTAATCTGCTTTTACAATGTATTCAAAAATCAAAATTCTCTATTATGGTGAATGGATGTAATTCAAATTGGATAGAAGGAGAAAGTGGGTTTAGACAAGGTCGTCCTTTGTCTCCCTTTCTATTTATCTTGTGCTCTCAATTACTCTCGAATGCATTTTCACAAAGAGGGAAGAATATTGGTATTAAGATCTCTGCAAATGCAGAAAGAATTACTCATTTGCAGTATGCAGATGATATCATTATTTTTTCAGAAGCTAATTTTAAAAGTGCAAAGAGAGTTGAAAAAATTATGAAGAATTATGGGATGTGGTTCGGCCAAACTATTAATCCCCAAAAATCTGCTATCTTGTTTGGGAAAGCTGTAAATAGAAGGAGGAAAAATTCTATTTCTAGATTTTTGAAATTTAAAAAGGTCAATGAGATGAGCTATCTTGGTATTAAAGTGGCATTGAGAAGGTTGGTATTCGCGGACTTTCAAAGCTTATTGGAGAAGGCTTCAAGTAAACTAAATATTTGGGGAAACAAATATATTTCATTTGCTGGGAAGTTATTACTTCTAAAACCTATTTTTTTTCTCTCTCACCACTTTTGTATCTACTCATTCTCTTGTCCCTATGGGGGTCTTAAATGACATTGATAAAATGGGAAGAGATTTTTTATGACAAAAGCAAGGAGGGGAATTTGGGCTTCATTATGTTTCTTGGGATGTGATTTGTAGATCCAGAGTATATGGTTGACAAGGAGTTATTTCTTCTTCTCAAAGAATCGGTCCCTTGAGGGCTAAATTTTCTTGGAACTTCATCAATAATCCTTCAACTCTCCTTAATAGATCCTTAATTGACAAATATGGTAGAGATATTTGGAATTATGAATATAATAGCTCTACTTCTTCAACTTGGAAAATTCTATTAAATGGAGCTAGTCATCTAAAGCATGTGGTGAGATGGAATATTTCTAATGGTCTAAGCATAAATATAAATGAAGATGTTTGGTTGTTAGATAAGAAATTTGAAAAATGGCCTACATTCATTGCTTGCTTAGACCATAATTCTGGTTGCCTTAATGAATTTATTGATGAAGGAGTTTGGGATATCCCAAAGCTGAAAATTTTCTTCAGACAGCAACTAGTGGAGCTAATTACCATGGTTCCAATCGATCCAGATAACACTGAAGATCAATTAGAATTGATGTTTAAGCTTTCAGGAAAGTCATTATCAGCTTTGATAATGGGACAAAATACTGATATGGTTGAGGAAGACATCAACTGGAAGTGGATTAAAAAACTCCATCTTCGGCCGCGGTTTAAAGCTTTCTAGTGGAGATTAAATTTGAAAGCAATTCCAACTAATGACTTCCTATTTTACAGAAGGATGTTAGATTAGAATGGATGCCCGAGAGGATGTTCAAGTGCAGAAGATACGGCTCATATTGCTACAGGTTGTGCATTCTTGATTAAAGTTTTAAAATTGCTAATCTCTTGGGGATTTCAAGTTCCAGTTAACTATAACTTGGAGGATTCTTATAAGATCTTGTCTAAATTATCCAGCTCAAATCCTTTTTTGGCTAATTTGGATTGCTCAGCTGTGTTCTTTATTTGGAAGAGCAGAAATTTGTTAGTTCATGAGAAGAAAGAAAATGGAATTTCTTCTATTGCAGCAAATTCAATTTGCTATGCCATATCCTCCTTTAAGCTTAATGTATATTCGGACTATTGGGATACTAATCGGCTGAATAAGCCGTCTTCTTTTTGGTATCCTCCTCCTCCCGAATGGATCAAGCTTAATGTTGATGCTTCACTATTAAATTCTTATAAAGGTGGTGTTGGAGGTGTCATTAGAGACTATAAAGGAAGATTTTTATGTGCTTTTGGCTCCTCTTGCTTGCATTGGGATATTTCGGAATTGCAATTGTATTCTATTCTTTCATTGAAGAATTTCTAGCAAGGATGTATGTTTGAAGCTAAAGGTATTATCATAGAAGGTGATAATTACAATGTTATCAAATTTATTCAAAACTTGGTGAATAAAGGGGAGTTCAAATTGGATCTCGGCAAAGGTATTGATTTCTCTTTTCAAAAGGAATTTAATCAAATTTTATTTCATTGTATTGGTAGAGATGGTAATAATTTAGCCGATTGTTATGCTAACATTGCTCGTTCTATAGATTTTTTTTGGTACAATTTGTCTTGTAATAATATTCCTCCTCATTTTATTTCTTTATTAAAGGAGGAAGGTGATAGAGTAGCTATCAATTAAGTCTTGTAATTTGTTTTTTTTTTTAATAAAATTGCTATATGCATCTTCTAAAAAAAAAAAGAATCACATGCTAGTTTGAAATTGGAGTTGTTGAATTTGTAAAAAAGAGCATAAAATTTTATTAAAAGATCACTCCTAAATTAATAGTAATCATATGTCATTACTTGATGAGTTTGATGAATTGAATAAAAAATATTCTGAGTTGGTCATTGAGCATGGTTCATTGAAAGCATCCTACACCTCACTTAAAACTAATTTTAAAATATATATTGATGAATATGAACATAGGGAGCACTATTTGAGAGTTGGTAATGTTGTTTTAGAAAGTGCTAACTCAAGGGTTAAAGCAGAATTGAATGCACTTGAGGAAAATAGGACTACACCCACACTTGATCCAAAGCCAAACCTAGGAAGAGGCACTATAACCCAAACAGATTAGTAAATCCTTTTCTTGGTGTTAGATGTTTTATATGTGGCATGCTAGTGCACATTTCACACACTTGCACTGTTTATCATAGAACAGATTGGATGTGAAGACCCAAATTACATGATTCACAATATAATACACATGCATTACATTCTTCTTTTCATAAGAAGGGACCCAAACCTATTTGAGTTCCTAAATCTGACGTTTGATAATTTTGTAGGCTTGCTCTCACAAAAGGCCTCGTGAGAGCATGTGGTACCTAGACATCGGATGCTCATGACACATGACTGAATCCACCAATATTAATCAAGCTATTTTTGATGAGTTTTGGATCTTAGCCATGCAAGAGAAATTAAACTAATTTGTTAGGAATGATGTTTTGGAGCTTGTAGAAAGACCAAAGAAATAAAGTGTAGTTGGAACCAAATGGGTCTTTAAGAATAAGATGAATAATTATGATGTGGTGATTAGGAATAAGGTAATATTGGTGGCTAAGGGGTACAACTAAATAGAAGGGATTGATTTTGAGGAGATCTTTATCACTGTAGCTAGATTGGAAGCCATTAGAGTGCAACTAGCCTTTGCATGTTATAAGAATTTAAGCTATACCAAATGGATGTTAAGAGTGTCTTTTTAAATGGGGTAGTAAAAGAGGATGTGTTTGTAGAGCATCCCCTAGGTTTTGAGATTTTTCAATTTCCAAATCATGTTTTCAAATTAAAACAGGCCTTATATGGATTAAAATAGGCACAAAGAGCTTGGTATGAGAGGCTTAGCGCATTTTTACTAAAGAAAGAGTTTGTTAAGGGAAGCATATACACCACCCTTTTTTAAGAAAGTAGGAGTGAGTTACCATTATTCATATCTATATTGATAATATACATTTTGGATGTTCTGATAAAAATCTATGTGATTATTTTTCTAAAATAATGAGTAAGAAGTTTGAGATGAGTATGATGGGAGAGTTGTCCTACTTTTTGGGGTTTAGCATAAGATAATTGGATGATGGAACCTTTCTATATCATTCAAAGTATATAAAGGACATCTTGAAGAAACATGAAATGAATAAAGCAAAGCAAATGAATACTCCTATGACCTCAATACATAGTTGGATAAGGATCCAAAGGAAAAATTTGTTAATAAAAAAAGTATAGATGAATGATTGGATCATTACTTTAGCTGACTACTAGCCTATCTGATATAATATTTAGTATTTGTCTATGTGCTGATCCTAAAAAATCCAACATGACTGTAGTTAAGAGAATTCTTAGATACCTTTTGGGGACCAAAAACTTAGGAATTTGATTTCCTAGGAATAACACTTCTTTTGAGATTACTAGATATTCTAATTCTGATTTTATATGATGTAGGGTAGATAGAAAGAGCACTTTTGGGACTTGCCAATTTATAGGACAGTCTTTAGTTTCCTGATCTAGTAGAAAACAAAACTCTATTAGACTTTCCACTGCTGAAGCTGAGTATATTACCTTAGGGAGTTGTGTGGCCCAAGTCCTCTAATTGAAGCAACAAATTCTGGATTTAAAATTACATATAGGCACAATTTTAATCCTTTGTGATAACACTAGTGCCATCTACATCTCTAATAATCCTATCCAATATTCAAGGACTAAACACATTGATATAACACATCACTTTATTAGCGACCATGTGACCAAAGGAGACATTGAGTTACACCATGTGACAACTGAGAATCATTTTGCTGACATCTTTACTAAACCATTGGCTTTTAACACTTTCAGCATCTTAAGGACCAAATAGGTGTGATTGACATAAATGCATAAACTTCATGTTTACTGAATTCTAAATTTTATGTTTTGTTGCTTGTTGTTGACTTTTAACTCTTTTGTTTATTTCAGATTTATTTGTTTCACTTTTTACTTGCTATTATTTTTTATTTTTGTTATTTTAGGCTTTCTTCTTTTTCTTTATGATCACTACTAAAGTGATATTTCATGCCTTATTTTTGTTTTTAAAAACTTTGTAACCAATGTTTAACATCTCTAAATCAGTTAAAGGGAGAAACACTATTGATTGTTTCCCTCCCTCTAACCTTTTTTAGTGGTGTAATTTTCTTTTCTAAATAAAAGTTTATCTCAAATTAACAACTGGACTTTGTGATTGAGATCTTTTCTATCTTGCTACAGTAATCTATCTTATATATATAATGTTCAAAGTCTTTATATTACTTTTAAATTCTTTGAAATCTTATCATTGCATTTATCATATAAATATTGATTCTATTTTGTGGTTTATTCTTCCTTATATTAGAGAGTGAGTTTTTCATTTCTAATATCTAGAAGATATACTCAAAGCTGAGAGTTTTAAGAGTTTCAAAAGAGATAGGGATATTGCTTGCAAAAAAGTCAACGGCTTAAAATTAGCCCCAAAAAGAAGAAAAGTTGAAAAGATGCGTAATAACCGCAAAAAAAGTTAAAGATACACAAAGTGTATCAAAAATTAAAAGATGTACAAAGAGCGCCAATCAATTAACAAGAGGCATAAAATGAGCCCACCAAAAGCAAGCTTTCTTTTCTTTCAAACTTTCAAATCTTAGAAGAATTCATGTGTCACTTGATATTTTCAAAGGCTTGATTTCAAATTTCTTAATTATGACAAATTACTTTGGTATAATATTTATAAGATGTTTTTATGGAACAAGTTTTGAACAAATACCTTTTTCTTATCTAATTATTTTTTAACTAGGTCTTTTGTTTTCAAAAGATGATTTGCCCTGCGTGAAGTCCGAGCTAGGACTAACAGGATCAACTATTTTACCATTTTTTATATTTTGATGATGTTAACTCATTGTTCTTATAATTTTTTTAAATTAAATTACATGGATAATTTATCATATTCAAGCTTTGATTAAAAAAAAAAACACTTTGCTTTTATTCTTCTTTTTTGTCTTCTATTATGTTTTTCTTTTCCAGTTTTTTCTCCTCTTTTTTATGATGTCAAAAACCAGGAGTAGTGTTTGTTTGAGTTGGTTTCATCATATTGTTTTACTTGTTCGTGTTTTATTTACTTATTTATATTTTAGGGTCATAATAAAAGGGGAGATTATTGTGAATCTGATTTTAGGGAATCAAATTTTGATGATAGTAAACATTTCTATTTTACTACAATTGTCTTTCCTTCTAACATTTTAAGTCCATAATATCAAATTATAAATCAAACTGGCTCAAGATTGGGTATATTAGGACTGAGTCAGCTTGTAATGTACATTAAATGTCTTTTACTCTTTATTGAGTACATTGTAACTTTGTGGATCCTAATGCTAAGTAACCTTGCACACGCAAACTTGGGGGAAAACTTTTTATCTAATTATTAGTGTTTTTAGTTTTGATCACATCTTCCAGGATGATCCAAACAATCATCCTGGATGATTAATTAAAAATAGAAACCCTAATTAGAGCATCTTGATTAAGGCACCCAAAATTAAGTAAATCATCTTATATGATATTAGCATCGTATGAGACGATAGGCTCAAATCAAAAAGAATCAGCCACCATATCTATTTAGGCATCTTTTATTTTTGGACAATGTCTATCCTGGATGATGTAGTGCAATCATGCCTAAAATAATCTACTAATTCAGGAAAGAAATTAAGATTTGACTGCTCAATCATATCATTCTGGATGATCATAGGATTATCCGCGACGATCAGTTAACAAACTGTAGTTCTTCCTGAATGATCAAAAATCGGATTGGCTCCATTCAGGGCGATGCTCTCGATGATATGTACTGAATTGAACTAATAATCTGGGATGATCATAAGATCCACCTGATGATCAAGTTATTTTTTCATCATCCAGACATCTATTCAGGGTGATGTTTTGGGCGATATTTATCATTTTGTACTAATCAACCCAGATAATCGTCAGCTCGCCTGAACAATCTAATATATATTTTTCCATCATACAGACATCCATTCAGGGTGATGGTCTGGAACATATTCGATGACTTGAACTAATCATACAACATGATATTCTATCATCCTGGATGATTTATACAAAGTAACCATCTAGTCATCCAGACTCTTCCAAATTATCCTAGCTGATTATGCTAAAGTTGAATTGATTGTACAGGCTGATCGGTATATCATCCTGGATGATATTTAGTGATTAGTTTCTAATTAAGGCTAATTTGGAGTCCTTGTTTAAAATATCTCTTATTTTCTCATGAGAAATTTTTTGCTGATGTCCTGACCTGAGAGAGCCAAGAGGAGAGGGAGAGCAAGGGAGAGAGAGAAAGAGAGGATATTGTGAAGGGGAGTTTATGAGGGGTTTCATAAAGGTTACTTCATGCATGGATCTAAGTTGTCTTCTCCGGTCGTCATCCCTGATTCTTTGGGGGTTTGAGAGAGATCAACTTCAGCAACTTATCAAGGTTCTTTGTGTGCTTCTGGAGGAAGCTAAAGGAGTTGGGTTCTCTGCCTGCTTCTAGAAGAAGTAAAAGGAGTTAGGTTCTCTGCGTCCTTTAGGAAGAAGAAAAAATATTTGGTTTCTTTGCCTCACTGGGGTTGGTGGAAAGAGTTTTTATACGGGCTTCTCTGCCTTGTTGTGGGGGCGAGAGGAGAGACACTGAGTTTAGTGCAATACTCGAAGGAGAGGCTCCAGGGAGTGGACGTAGGTCAAGTTGACCGAACCACTATAAAATATGATGTGTTTTTTCTTATTATAATTTCACATTTAATTTTTGCACTTAATTTCTCTTGTGGTGAATCTTGGTTTTGTTGTGTTTATATTTTTTTTGGAGAAATTTTAAATACCAATTCACCCCCCCCCCCCTCTTGGTCAGCATCGGGATTAGTTCATAAGGGCTTAATATCCTTGATGAACTTTCCTAAATCAATATAAATTTGGTGTATTCTTTCTGATTTTAATTTTTCAGCAGTTTATTTTTTTCATTTATTTTTGATATAACTTCTTTAATAAAAAACTAAGATTGATATTACATTGTATTGATTATCTATTTTCAGATATTGAAAATACTTTAAGAAGTGGATTTTTCTTTTTGTTGAAAGAAGGTTGTGTAAATATCAAATTCACCTTCCTCTTGGTTAGCCTCAAGTCTAGTTCTTTAGGGTTTAACACCACTCACAAACTTTTAAGTGGTATCAGAACGGGATTCATGAATTAAGTTTTAGAAAACTTCTGAAAAAAATTAATTACTAACTTTGGAAATTGTAATATTATGAAAGGTTTTTCAATCACGAGACCATCTTTATTTAAAAATATTTTATTTAATTTTTGAAAAAATCACATGTCTACTTTCTTGCAATCAATTGATTATAGAATGTGGCATATGATTCAATATGTTTATTCCGTACCATCATATATTATAGATGGAGTCAAAAATGATATTCCTTTTCTTGAATGGAGTAGAATTGATCAAATAAATGCTTAAGTTAATTCTAAATACTTAATTTATTTTTTGTATGCTTTGAATTCTAAAGATTGCATAAGAATCTTTACATGTACTACTGGCAAAGAAATTTGAGATAAATTATGCACTATATATGAATATACTAGTGAAATCAAGCAATCTAAGTTGAATATTTTAATGCATGATTATTAACTATTTTGTATGAAACCTTATGAAATGATCTTAGAAATGCATACTTAGTTTATTTAAATTATGACATCATTACATGCTTTAGGTAAAGAACTTTTAAAATTTAAAAAGCTCAATAAAATTCTACATTTTCTTCTCGATAATTTTCATTCAAAAGTTACTACTATATGTGAATCAAAAGTCTTAAATGCTTATTCTATTAATAATATGATTGGTTCACTCATTGCCTATAAGCAAAGTTTGAGTCAAAAGCTTTTTGATGCATGTGAAACTATAGTACCAAAAGCTGAAGACACGGATAACAACGACTTAGTAGATGTTGAGAGTAAAGAGAAAACATCAATAACAAGAGAATTTGAAAATATACTATAGCTCAAGCATCAACATCAATAAAAGTGGAATAAAGGTAAACATGGTAAGAATGTTAAGATTTTTTCCTATGTTTATTTATTTTATGTGTAGGATATTCGGACATATGAAAAATTAGTGCCCTAATATGAAAAGACTTCATGAAAAGAAAAGGATAAAAATAAACTAATTGTAATAAGAGCAAATGATAAAAAGCAAAAGTTATCCTAGGCAGACCTAGCTTCTGAATTATCAGATCAGCAGCAAGATAATGATGTATAAAGTTTTGCATGTGTGTTTATGTGTTATAGTTAATACATGCCTATATGTTCTTTTTTTTCTTCATTAAAAATATTTTCTATATTATTTTTGATGTTTTTTGTTTGTAATCATTTTATTTTATTTTTAATGTATGCTTTTGTAATTTATCTCTAATTAACACACACAAATCATATTTCATATTATACATGCATAAGAGAATAAATTCAATTCTCTCAATTTTTTTTAAATGAAACTTTTACCTCCTTTTTACCTAAAGTTTTTAGAAAGTGATTATTGATTTTTCTAAATTATTAAAGGAAGAAAATTCAAAATTATGTCTCTCCTTTTCATTTCTTTAATCAGACTATTGCACTTTTAAGTCAAAAAAATTATATAAATTTAAGAATTCGACCTTTGAAATTAAATTTTTTTTATCATCCTACATTTTTTTTCTATCTCATAGGAATCTTTTGCAAGCTGATGAATTTACTTCATAAGTTTCTTAATCAAGTAGTTCATTTTTATAATTTTACTTTGAGTCTTTAAAGATTACAAAATGAAGTAAAATTACAAAATGAGAAGAGGCACAAAATGAGCCCAAAGATGAAAAGATGCGCAATATACACCAAAATTGAAAGATGCACAAAAGTGAATAAAAAGTTAAAAGATGGATAAAGTGCATCAAAAATTGTCAAAGATGCATAAAATGAGCGCACAATAAGTTAACTTACCTTTCATGTATTTTAAATCTTTAAAAACTTATGTGTCTTATTATATTTTTTATACCTGAGTTTAAAAATCTTGATTCTTGACTCACCATTTTTGCATTTATATTTTATTAGATATATTTCATATAAGAAGATTGAAAAAAGACATATCTTCTTCCCTAATTCTTTTTCTGAATTATATTTTTTGTTTAAAAAGGTCTCTTACATATTAGGTGTTGAAACTTGTTCACTATAAATTAGGTTGTTAAACCTAAGCTTATGTCCCAGCGGCTAACCAAGAGGGGGGTGAATTGGTAATTAAAAAATTTTACCCCTCTTTTTAAAATTTAAAACCAAGAAAAATAACTTTAGTGAATTTTATAGAAAACGTTTTCAACCACAAGTTAAAAACAGAAAAGCAAAAATAAAAACAGGGAAAAAATAAAAGACATGAGATTTATAGTGGTTCGGTAAAACACGACTTACATCCACTCCCCGGAGGCACGCTCCGAGTATTGCACTAATACCAATAGTGACTCTCATTTTTCACCCACAGTAAGGAGGAGAAGCCTTTACAAAACTCTCTTCCACCACTACCCAGTGCGGCAGAGAACTGTCGTCCTTTTACACTCTTCCTAGTGTTGGCAGCGAATCGTCCGTCCTTTCACACTCTCCCGGTGTAGGCAGAGAACCCTTCGTCCTTTCACACTCTCCTAGTGTGGGTAGAGAACCCTTCATCCTTTCACACTCTCCTAGTGTGGGCAGAGAACCCTTCAGCTGTTCACACTCTCCAAGTGTGGGCAAAGAACCCTTCGGCTGTTCACACTCTTCAAGTGTCGGCAAAGAACCGGATCTCCTTGACAGATCTTCTCACAAGAAATTTAGAAGAAAGAGAGAAAAGAGTGAAGTAATCAAAAACCATAAGTAGAGATTCTTACCTTTAAGTTTCAAGTGAATCCTGTTGGGGCTCGTTCAATATGAATTAGGATGTTAAGCCTAACTAAATGTCCCAAGGCTAACTAAGAGGGGGGTGAATTGGTAATTTAAAAATTATACTTCTACTCTTGGATTTTTAGAAAACCTTTTTAATTATTAATGCAAGTTAAATTTAAAGTTTAAAAATAAACTTTTCAACCAGAGTAAATATCTTGCAATGAAATTAAATGAGGAAGAAAAATAAGAAAGAACACACCAGATTTATAGTGGTTCGGTCAAACTTTGACCTACGTCCACTCCCCGGAGGCACCCTCCGCGTATTGCACTAATTCCACAAAGTGACTCTCCTTTTGCTCCCACAGCAAGGCGGAGAAGCCTGTACAAAATTACTTTCACCTTCCCCGGTGCGGCGGAGTAGCCAGGTTCTTTGACACCAAAGAGATCTTCTTCTCGCCAAAACTTCCCTTAAGACGACCCTTGAATCTGATGGTTCTGAAGTGCAAGTTCACCGAAGCAACCGTGTGAATATCCCCTCCACACTCCCTTGAAATCCCCTCCAAGGATCTTCTCCCTCTCAAACTCCACCCTTTTCTCTCTCCCTTTCAAGTTCTCTCTTCTAGTTTTCTCCCAAAGAACGAAGACACAATGGTTGTCAAAGATACACTTTGTCATCCTTTTACAGTCTCCAAGTGTCGGCAGAAAACCGGACCAATGTTGTTGAACTTCACTTGAGAGCCTTCATCGGAGCAATCGTGTGAATATCCCCTCCACACTCCCTTGAAATCCCCTCCAAGGATCTTCTCCCTCTCAATGATCCCTCTCAAGAGAAAACAACTCCAAAGGTACTTGTAATAGTTTCTAGGACTCCTTATATAGAAAGGACATGAAAAACCGCTCAAAAAATGGCTAAAAACATGTTTTTTCTGAACACTGGATCGTCCCGTACGAAATTGTGTTAGTACGGACGAACTGAGTAAAAAATTGTCCCGTACAAACCATTTGTTCATCTGTAAGAACCAATTTCATCCTGGACGAAATTGGTTCATCCTGGGACGAAAAATTTCGTCCGGTACGAACAGTTATATCAAAAGTCGATTTCGAAAACTGCAGAACATTGCCAGAAACTGCCATAGTCGGTTCCCATCGTCCTGGACGAACTGGACTTCATCTGGACGAAATTTTTACAGTAAGAAACTCATCCTGGGATGAAAAATGATTTCGTCTGGACGATCATTCCGTAGAAAAATTTTCCAGTTCAGTTCCTGTCCGTTCCATTGCTCTTACAAGGAGATAACTGATCTGATTGATGTTCGTCCCGTACGAACAATGTTCATCCCATACGATCAGTACAAAAACTTTTTCAAGATCTCCTTTAAGTGTGTGTAAATTTATTCACTCAATTATAATCACTCCCTCTGAAATTTAATTCAAATAAAAAGTACAAGCTTCAAATTCTCAAAGTATCTCATGCTGAATCTGATTTGAAGTCTTCGTAGTCTGGGGTTCGATTTTCCTGAAATATTAGTACACACAAGAGCAAAAACAAATCTTCCAAAAAATTGTTAGGAGATAACAACACATAAAATAATAATATTTGGAATCATCAAAACTATATAAGTTGCAAGAATGTAAAACATGCAAATAGCAACTTTCCTAAAAATCTCCCCCTTTTTTATGATGGAAAAATAATTATTATTTGTATAATTTCAAATTCTAAGAATCTCCTAAACTCCCCCTAAATTAATTAACATATGAAGATAAGGAGGCATTAAAATTATTTTTATTTTAAAAAATTTTTAGAAATACAAAACAAAATAAAACAAACACACAATGATACAAATACACAAGATACAACAAACAATTTCTCCCCCTTTTTGACAACATCAAAAAGTGAAGAAGAAAAAGACTATAAATGTAAGCAGACATATGAAAATCATTTAAAATTTTAACCTTTAAAATGATTTACATAAGGCATGCAAATAAATTTAAAACATTAGCCAAATCATAAAATTCATAGAATTTAAGAAGAGATATAACATAGAAACTAAAAAGAATTAATCAACACATGAGTATATTTAGACATTTAAGATAGAGAAAATCATTATAAAAATGATGATATAAAAATTTTATATTTCATATTTCAATATGTAATATAAATGTACATAAGATCAATTTGAATTAAGAGATTAAAAAATTAAGGAAAGAAATAACTACAACATGTGGCGCTTTGCGCATCTTTTTTAATTTTGTGGCACATTTTTGTGCATCTTTTCACTTGTTGGGCTTATTTTGTGCCTCTTTTCACATTGTAAATCTTTGCGCATTTCTTTTGATTTTTGTACATTTGTAAAATTTTCAAGAGTAATTGTATTCTTTCCAAAATCAATAATCTAAAATTTCAAATCTTTCTAAGTGCATAAATATTAATTGATAAGTGAAATACAAAATAAGAAAATATCACAATTGCAATAATAATATTAAAATTAATGTAGTCTAAATAAGAGATATGAAATTGACAATCTTAATAATATCAAGTTATAAACACAACTTAAATTTAAAAAAAATAGATTTTCTAATGAATTAATTTTATGTTGCAGTTCAAAGTATAGCACTTGTAAGATCAAAAATTTAAGGGTTTTTCATATAGGCTAACGAACATTTCAAACACAGAACAAAAACACTTAAACATAAAAAAAAAATCTAAAGCAATAAAAGAATAGAAAAACACTAAACAAAATACAAGTACACAAACTATAAAAATCTTCATATCACATTCCAAATGTCTCACAATAAGAAACATGAAATCCGATATGAAAATATCTCAAAATCATACAAAACACACAAAAAATAAAAATAGAAAAACACAACAAATAAAAAAACATGCACACAAAAACACATAAACAAAGAGTTTAAATATTATTTTTCTCCTGGTCTGATGATTCAGAAGCTAGATCTGCCCAAGAGATTTTTTGCATTTTATTATTTTCCCATTTTATAATTTGCTTAGCTTTTCCCTTTTCTTTAGCAGGAAGAGTTCTCAAATTAGGGCACTGACTTTTCAGATGTCCAGATTTCCTACATCCAAAGCAAATAACATTTGAAGAAATATGAACTTTCTTACCATTTTTACCTTTATTCCAATTTTTTTGATGCTTATTCTTGTGCTTTAGTGGACTTTTCAATTTTCTTGTTAAGTCATCGCTTTCCTCAGCAACTAAGCAACTTTTCTCCATGTCTTCCGCTTTTAGCATTATTGTTTCACCTGCATCCAAAAGTCTTTGACCCAAATATTGCTCGTAGGCAATGAGTGAGCAAATCAAATTATCAATAGAATATTCATTCAAATTTTTTGATTCGCAAATAGCATCAACTTTAGCATCAAACTTATCAAGTAAACAACGTATAATTTTATTGACTATTTCAAAGTTTGAAAATTCTTTACCTAAAGCATGCAATGATGTTACAATTTGAATAAACCTAGTATACATGTCTAAGATCATCTCATAAGGTTTCATGCTAAAGAGTTCATAGTCACGCATCAAAAAATTCAACTTAGATTGCTTGACTTCACTAGTACCTTCATATGTAATGCATAAACTGTCCCAAATTTGCTTGCCAGTAGTACATGTAGAGATTCTCATATAATCTTCCAAATTTAAAGCACAAAACAAACAATTCATACATTTAGCATTTAATTCAGCATAAATTTGTTTTACTCTACTCCATTCAGAAAAATGGGTATCAGTTTTGATTCCATCTATAATACATGACGGTACAGAATAACCATTTAAAATCATATGCCACATTCGATAATCTATTGATTGCAAGAAAGTAGACATTCAAATTTTCCAAAAATTAAAAGAAATATTTTCAAATAAAGGTGGTCTAACAATTGAATATCCTTTTAATGTTTTACGGTTTCTAAAATTAGCCATACTCATTTTTCAAAAGTAGTCAAAACTTATGATTTTGAAACCTTGCTCTGATACCACTTGTTGGGGCTCGTTCAATATGAATTAGGATGTTAAGACTAACTAAATGTCCCAAGGCTAACTAAGAGGGGGTGAATTGGTAATTTAAAAAATATACTTCTACTCATGGATTTTTAGAAAACTTTTTTAATTATTAATGCAAGTTAAATTTAAAGTTTAAAAATAAACTTTTCAACCAGAGTAAATAACTTGCAATGAAATTAAATGCGGAAGAAAAATAAAAAAGAACACACCAGATTTATAGTGGTTCGGTCAAACTTTGACCTACGTCCACTCCCCGGAGGCACCCTCCGAGTATTATACTAATTCCACAAAGTGACTCTCCTTTTGCTCCCACAATAAGGCGGAGAAGCCTGTACAAAATCACTTTCACCTTCCCCGGTGCGGCGGAGTAGCCGGGTTCTTTGACACCAAAGAGATCTTCTTCTTGCCAAAACTTCTCCCTCTCAATGATCCCTCTCAAGAGAAAATAACTCCAAAGGTACTTGTAATAGTTTCTAGGACTCCTTATATAGAAAGGACATGAAAAACCGCTCAAAAAATGGCTAAAAACATGTTTTTCTGCTAACTGGATCATCCCATACGAAATTGAGTTAGTACGGACGAACTGAGTAAAAAACTGTCCCGTACGAACTATTTGTTCATCTGTACGAACCAATTTCGTCCAGGACAAAATTGGTTCGTCCCGGGACGAAAAATTTTGTCCGGTACAAACAGTTATATCAAAAGTCGATTTCGAAAACTGCAGAACATTGCCAAAAACTGCCATAGTCGGTTCCCATCGTCCTGGACGAACTGGACTTCATCTGGACAAAATTTTTACAGTGAGAAACTCGTCCTGGGACGAAAAATGATTTTGTCTGGACGATCATTCCTTAGAAAAATTTTCCAGTTCTGTTCCTGTCCGTTCCATTGCTCTTACAAAGAGATAACTTATATGATAGTCCCGTACGAATAATGTTCATCCCGTACGATCAGTACAAAAACTTTTTCAAGATCTCCTTTAAGTGTGTGTAAATTTATTCACTCAATTACAATCACTCCCTCTCAAATTTAATTCAAATAAAAATTATAAGCTTCAATTTCTCAAAGTATCTCATGCTGAATCGGATTTGAAGTCTTCGTAGTCCGGGGTTCGATTTTTCTGAAATATTAGTACACACAAGAGCAAAAACAAATCTTCCAAAAAATTGTTAGGAGATAACAACACATAAAATAATAATATTTGGAATCATCAAAACTATACAAGTTGCAAGAATGTAAAACATACAAATAGCAATTTTCCTAACAAATCCTTCACGCTCCAATAGTAAGAAATCTCCTACAAACACTCTCTCATACTCTCTCCATGACTCTCCTTTCAATTGGGATGAAGATTAGTAAGCAAAAAGATGTTAAGTGGCAGTTTATATTGGACTATATATAGGAAAGGCACAAAAAATAGTCCAAAAACTACAAATTTTCAAGTCAATGTATAGTGGATTGTCCCGTATGATCGTGGATCGTCCTGGACAATTTTACTTAAATGTGTTGGAAACGAATCAAATGTATATTGGTACGAACTGAATTCATACCTGATCATCTTCCCATACGAACTAGGTTAGTTAGGTACGAATGGTTATGCCATAGGTCGGTTCCCAAAAATTGCAGAACGTTGCCTAAAGTTTTCAGAGTCGGTTCACTTCGTCCTGGATGGGTTCGTCCGGATGAAATTTTTACAGAGAACAAATAGTCTCAGGACGATTTTGCGTTTGTCTGGGTAAAAGTTTTCCAGACAGCATTTAGTCCTGGCACGATTATGAATTTTGTCTGAACAAAAATTTTCTAGAGGTCATTTTGTCCTGGGACGAATTTGAGTTCGTCTTGACGAAACTTTTCCAGAGAGAATTTTGTCCTTGCACGAATATGAAATTCGTCTGAACAAAAATTTTCCTGAGAACATTTCATCCTAGAATGAATTTTAGTTCATCCTGGACGATCAGGACTTAGAAAAATTTTCTTCAAATCCTGTTCGTTCCATTGCTCTTTCGAGGAGATAACTGACCTGATCGTCCAGTAAGGACATGGTTCGTCCTGTATGATCAGTATAAATTTTTTAAGATCTCCTTAAGTGTGTCTGTATTTATTCACTCAATTACAATCACTCCCTCACAAACTTAATTAAAAGAAAAATATAAGCTTCAAATTTACAAAGTATCTCATGCTGAATTTGATTTGAAGTCTTCGTAGGTTGGAGTTCGATTTTATTGAAATGTTAGTACACACAAGAGCAAAAAACAAATCTTCCAAAAAGTGTTAGGAGAAAACTATACATAAATTAATACTATTTGGAATCATCAAAACTATACAAGTTGCAAGAATGTAAAACATGCAAATAGAAACTCTCTTAAAAATCTCTCGCTTTTTGATGATGACAAAACAATTATTGTTTGTATAATTTCAAATATAAGAATCTCCTAAACTCCCCCTAAAATGATGAACACGTGAAAATAAGGAGGCAATTTAATCAAAATTTTTTATTTTTTAAAATTTTTAGAGATACAAAACAAAATAAAAATACATCAAAACATAAACAAAAGCACATAAAAACAAAAAGAAAAACACATAAAACAAAAACACATACGAACAAGTAATTTCTCCCCCTTTTTGACAACAACAAAAAGTGAAGAAGAAAAAAAGACCTGAAATGTAAACAATCATATGATAATCTTTTGATAATTGATCTTTGAAAGTGATTGAAACAAATTTTGCAAATAAAATTAAAATATTAGGCAAATTATAGTAATTCATAGAATTTAAGAAGAGATATAACATTGATAATTTAAAGGATATATTAAAAGCATGAGTCAATTTAGACACTAAAATAAAGAAAATCATTGCAAATAGGATAAATATAAAATTTGTATATTTCAAATTTCAATACTAAATATAAATGTATAATAGATCAATTTGATTTAAGAGATTAAAAGATAATGGAAAGAAATAACTACCACATGTGGTGCTTTGCGCATCTTTTTCACATTTTTGGTACATTTTTCTGCATCTTTTTACTTGTGGGCTTATTTTGTGCCTCTTTTTCAACTTGCGAACCATTGCGCATTCTTTTTTATTTTTGTACATTTGTACATTTTTCAATAGTAATTTTGATCTTTCCAAAATCAGTAATAAAAAATATCAAAATTTTCTAAGTGAATAAATATTTATTGATAAATGAAATACAAAATAAGAAAACATCACAGTTTCAATAATAATATTAGACATTAATGTAGTCTAAATTAGAGACATAAAATTGACAATTTTAATAACATCAAGTTATAAGCAATACTTAAATTTAGAAAAATTAGATTTTCTAATGAATTTAATTTTAACTTGCATTTGAAAGTATATCACTCTTAAGATCAAAAATTATAACAATTGTCATATGGACTAACATACATTTCAAAAACAAGATTAAAGCCAAAACAGGATAACTTATATTGATATCAATATGAAGGATATTACAATCTAAGCATGTGAAATTAATACATCATAAGATTTAAAAACAAAAACATCAAATGAAAAGAAAATACATCACATTTTCCTAAAACATAAAACTAACACACCAACTAGAGAAAATCCATAAAATCAAGTGCAACTGTCACTCAGAAGGACCTTGATCTAGAGGAGGATGAGAAGAAGGTGCAGCACCGAAGATATTAAAATAAGTATTAATCATAAGCATGTTTGTATTAATATCATTCATCTGATCCCTCATAAACACCAAATCATGTTGATATTGTGCATCCTGCTACTGTAGATGAGTCTCAATTTGATCAAAATGTTAATCAACATGAGTCTCTAGGTGATCAAATCTTTGAACCAAATCCTGATAATTTGGTTCATTGGCGAGTGTAGGTGCAGCTTCATGTTCTTCCTCATGTTACGGATATATGGTTTATGATTTTGATGATAGCAAAGTTTCCTTATTTCTCTACGATTGTCTTATGTGCTAACGTTTCAGGTCCACACAATCAGACTGCAATTTGGAACCAGCTCAAGATTGGGTAGACTAGGTCTGTGTCAGTTTGTAATCGTTTTCCTTTCTTGAGTCTGTTGTATTTGGTGTGGAATCTAATGATTTGTAATTTGGAAGATTTTCTGTTGTGCCCTAAAAGATTTCTATTTTTGGTAATATCGTCCGGGACGATATTTATATCGTCCTGGACGATCTGAAAAAAGTAGAAACCCTAATTAGGGCATCCTCATTAAAGCAGCCGTCATTATGCAAAACACATCGTCCTGGATGATTTTGTATCGGCCGGGACGATAGGCTAAATTCAGCAAGAATCTGCCGCCAGATCTATTTAGAAAAAACCTATTTTTGGACATCGTCTAGAGGATCATCCAGGACTATAAAATATCATCCAGGACAATCCAGGTCTATTTTTCCAAAATTTCTCTGGAATTTCAGGAAATCAATTACATGGTCAAATCATCTTGGACGATCTCCAGATCATCCGGGCCGATTAGACATCGTCCAGCTTCGTTTCAGGGTGATATTCAGGATGATTTTTCTTATATTTGAACTAATCGGCCAGGACGATATGCCTATCATCCTAGACGATAATGTCGGCAACTTGCATTAATGAGCTCGTTTTGAGAGCTTCTATTTAAGCTATGGCATGACAACTTTTGTAAGTGTCTTTAGCAGCCATTGTAGCTTTGTTCTTGTGGGGGAAACTTGAAGAGAGAGCTTGAAAGGGAAAGAAGAAAGAGTGGAGTTTGAGAGGGAGACGATCCTGTGAGGGGTGAACTCAAAAGAGTGTGGAGGGGATTCCACACGGTTGTTCCGGCGAACTCGCACCTTAGTACCATCGGATTCAAGGCTTATCTTGAGGTAAGTTCACCAACGAAGAAGATCTCCTTAGTGTCAAAGGACCCGGCGACTCCACCGCACTAGGGAAGGTGGAAGTGATTTTGTAAGGGCTTCTTCGCCTAGCTGTGGGGGCTAAAGGAGAGTCACGATTTTAGTATAATACTTAGAGGGTGCCTCCAAGGAGTGGACGTAGGTCAAGGTTTGACCGAACCACTATAAATTCGGTGTGTTCTTTCTTTATTACTTCCGCACTTTAATTTTTGCATCGTTGATTTTCTACGTGGTGATATTGGTTTTAGTTTGAGTTTTGGTTTAAAGATTCTTCTTTTCAAATTCACTTCTCTCTTTGTTAGCCTTAGACCAGTTCTATTGGGCTTAACATCCCTAACAAACTTTCAAGTGGTATCAGAGCAAATTTTCATAAAATAAGTTTTTAAAAGCTTTTGAATTTTGATCAATGGCTAATCATACTATTGCGAAAGGTTATTCAATCACCAGGCCTCCTTTATTTGAAAATATGTCATTTGATTTTTGGAAAACTAGCATGACTATTTTCTTGCAATCAATTGATTTTTGCATGTGGCATATGATTTTAACTTGTTATTCATCACCATCATGTATTATTAATAGAGTTAAAACAGATATTCCTTTTAATCAATGGAATGGGGAAGAACAAGTAAATGCTCAATTGAATGCAAAATCTTTAAACTGCTTTTTCTATGCTTTAAATTCTGATGATTTCATATTAGTATCCACGTGCACTACCGGTAAGAAAGTTTGGGATAAATTGCACACCATATACGAAGGCACTAGTGAAATTAAGCAATCCAAGTTGAATTTGTTAATGCATGATTTTGAATTATTTTCCATGAAACCTTTTGAAATGATCTTAGACATGTATACAAGATTCATTCAAATTATAAACTCATTGCATGCTTTACGAAAAGATTTTTCAAATTTTGAAAAAGTTAACAAAATTCTTCGATGTCTACTGGATAAATTTGATTCTAAAGTTATTGCTATTTGTGAATCTAAAGATTTAAAAGTATATTCTATTGATAATTGTATTGGCTCACTCATTGCCCACGAGCAAAGTTTGGGTCAAAGACTTTTGGATGCAGGTGAAACAATTGTTCTAAAAGCTGAAGATATGAAAAAAGATTGCTTAGTTGGTGACGAATGCAATGACTAATCAAGCAAATCACAAAGCTCACCAAAGCATAAGCAAAAGTGGAAAAAAGGTAAAAATGATAAGGATGTTCATATTCCTTCTAACGTTATTTGCTTTCGATGTAGGAAACTGAGACATATGAAAAATCAGTGCCCTAATTTAATAATTCTTCCTACGAAAGAAAAGGGCAAGGCGAAACAAACTTTGAACTGGGGAAATAATGAAAGGCAAAAAATCTCATGGGCAGATCTGGTCTCTGAAGCATCAGACCAAGAGAGAGATAATGGTTAAAATCCTTTCTTGTTTTTGTTGTATTTTTGTTTTTATGTTTTTTCTTTTTTTATTTTGTACTTTAGTTTTGTTTATTCTTTGAAATTTTTATTTTCGTTGAAGTTTTTTTCTGATCAACACAGACATTCACTTTTCTAAAAATGAGAAATCTACTTCCTATTTTTTCTTGAAATATTTGGTAAGTTGTGTTTGACTTCTCTAAAACAGTCAGAGGAAGGGAACTCATAATTTTGTTTCTCTTTCTCTCTTCTTAAAGAGGTTATTTTATTTTTGATTCAAAATCTTTATCATATTTTAAATTGGATTTTGAATCTGATTTTGTTTTTATCTCCCTACATTTTTTCTATCGCATAGGAATCTTTTACAAGATTGTTGAATCCACCATAAAATTTTCTTAATCAAGTTGTTCGTGTTGTCAATGATTTGGGTTTACTTTGGTTTTGAAAATATAAGAAAGAAAGCATATTTTTTTGAAAATAATTAAAAAAAATGGCCAATGATGCCAAACCAAAAGATGCGCAATGACGCCAAATTAAAAAAAAAATACACAAAGTGTATTAAAATCAAAAGATGCTCAAAGAGCCATTCAAGTGATAAAGGGCATAAAATGAGCCCATAAAAAATATGCTTATTTTTTCTTATACTACTAAAAACTTAAGTAAATCCTTGATATGTTGTAAACTTGTGCTTGAAAATTTTGGTTTCTGATTCAGCAATTCGGGCATAGATCTTCTATTAGATATGTTTTATGAATGGAGTTTTAAAAAAAATTAATGTTTCTTTTTCTCGTTTATTTCTTGATTTGGATACTGAATTAAAAAGTTTTTTTTAGCCTTTAAAAGAACTTGAGCTTGGATTAACAATTTATAAATTTCTTACTTTTTCTGGATTATGTGTTGTCAATCCAATTCTACAAAGTTTTTGATTAAAACCAAAAGATAACTTTCTCATTTTAAGAATATTTGCTTTTTCACTAGATCAGGGAACATTTTTATTTTTTGTTCGTTTTATTTTTTGTGCCTCTTCTCTTTTTGATAATGTCAAAGGGGAGAACGTAATGTTGATTTTGTAACATTTTTCCTTTTCAAAAACTTTAAAACAACAAAAATATTTTTATCTCCCCTATTTTTTAAAAGGGTTTATTCTAGTGAGGGGGAGATTAAGAGATATTACTTTTTTAAAAATTCAAATTGAATTGTTTTCCATCATCAAAAAAGTGGAGATTATTATGGATCTATGGTTTATGATTTTGATGATAGCAAACATTCCTTATTTCTCTATGATTGCCTTATGTGCTAACATTTCAGGTCCACACGATCAGACTGCAATTTGGAACCAGCTCAAGATTGGGTAGACTAGGTCTATGTCAGTTTGTAATCTTTTTCCTTTCTTGAGTCTGTTGTATTTGGTGTGGCATCTAATGATTTGTAACTTGAAAGATTTTATGTTGTGCCCTAAAAGATTTTTATTTTTGGTAACATCATCTGGGATGATATTTATATCGTCCTGGACGATCTGACAAAAGTAGAAACCCTAATTAGGGCATCCTCATTAAAGCAGCCGTCATTATGCAAAACACATCATCCTGGACAATTTTATATCGGCCAGGATGATAGGCTCAATTCAGCAAGAATCGGCCGCCATATCTATTTAGAAATAACCTATTTTTGGACATCGTCTAGAGGATTATCCAGGACTATAAAATATCGTCCAGGACGATCTAGGTCAATTTTTCCAAAATTTCTCTTTAATTTAAGGAAAGCAATTACATGGTCAAATCATCCTGGATGATCTCCAGATCATCCAGCCCGATTAGACATTGTCCAGCTTCATTTCAGGGTGATATTCAGGACGATTTTCCTCATATTTGAACTAATCGGCCAGGACGATATGCCTATCGTCATGGATGATAATATCAGCAACTTGCATTAATGAGCTCGTTTTGAGAGCTTCTATTTAAGCTATGGCATGGAAACTTTTGTAAGTGTCTTTGACAGCCATTGTAGCTTCATTCTTGTGAGGGAAACTTGAAGAGAGAGCTTGAAAGGGAGAGATGAAAGGGTGGAGTTTGAGAAGGAGAAGATCCTGTGAGTGGGGGAACTCAAGGGAGTGTGGAAAGGATTCCACACGGTTGCTCCGGCAAACTCGCACCTTAGTACCATCGGATTCAAGGCTTGTTTCAAGGTAAGTTCACCAAAGAAGAAGATCTTCTTGGTGTCAAAGGACCCGGCAACTCCGCCGCACCGGGGAAGGTGGAAGTGATTTTGTAAGGGCTTCTCCGCCTAGCTGTCGGGGCTAAAGGAGAGTCACGATTTTAGTGCAATACTTGGAGGTTGCCTCCAAGGAGTGGACGTAGGTCAAGGTTTGACCGAACCATTGTAAATTTGGTGTGTTCTTTCTATATTACTTCCGCACTTTAATTTTTGCATCGTTGATTTTCTACGTGGTGATATTGGTTTTAGTTTGAGTTTTGGTTTAAAGATTCTTCTTTTCGAATTCACTTCTCTCATTATTAGCCTTAGGCCAGTTCTATAGGACTTAACATCCCTAACAAACTTTCACCTCAGTATCACTAATGACATGTGCTTTACTTGGTTCTTCTTTGAAGATTTCTCTAAATGATCCTGTTGCAAATCTATTTTTCATGTCTTATGTTTTGATGATTGACAAACACTGTTTTTCTTGGACAGCTTGTTGCTTCTAACTTTTCAGGAATCGACGATCGGACAATCAAAAAGGAGACAAGTTCAGGAATGCGTAGGTTTAGGGTTGAGTCAGTCTGTACTTTTGTTTATTACCTTTTGAGTCATCTTGTAATAGTCAAAAAGACTAATGCTTTGTAACCCTTCACACACACACTTGAGAGACTTAGAAATTCTATTTTTACTCATATCGGCCAGGACGATGTCTTTGATCGGCTTGGACGATCAGCTTAAAACAGAAAGTCTAATTAATGATTCTTAATTAAGGCAGCTGACGTTAACAGATCGTCCTGGATGATACGTGTATCGGCCAGGCCGATAAGCTCAAAACAGAAAGAAGTAGCCGCCATAGACAAGTATGGTATACCATATCTTTAAATTATCGGCCAGGACGATCCTCGGATCGGCCTGGACGATATTAACAAATTATGCCATAATTGTTCAGGAAATCAAGGAAGTAATTAAGGATGATTGATACGATCATATCGTCCTGGACGATCGCAAGATCGGCCAGGCCGATCTAGTCAAAAACCTTAAGTTACTTCAGGACGATCAATATCGGCCAGCCCGTATTCAGGGCTATTGTCATGACAATTTTCCTCTGATTTGAACTGATTGGTCAGAACGATCGTGACATCGGCCTGGACGATCAAGCTATTTTTCAATCATCCAGCTTTACATCCAGGGCTATGCTCTGGCCGATCTTTATTGATTTGTACTGATCGGCCAGGCCGATGTCCATATCGGCCTGGACGATAAAGTCGGCAACTTGCAATTAATGAGCTCTTTTGAAGCTCTTCTATTTAAAGAGCTCTTGTTCAACGTTTTTAAAAACCTTTGGCTGCTGCCTTGACCTAAGAAGGCCTTGAGGAGAGAAAGAGAGAGAGAAGAGAGAGAGAGGATCTTGTGAGGGGGAGCTTGTGAGGGGTTTCACAAGGGTTGCTTCAAGGATCTCTCTGCGTCGTCTTCGTCTAGAGTTTCTCGTCCGTGGAAGGGTCGGTAGAGGTAAGGAGTTTTTCTTTTGGTTCTGGTTCTCTGCCAGCTTCAGGAGGAAGCAAAAGGAGATAGGTTCTCTGTCTTACCGGGGTGGCAAAAAGGAGGTTCTTGTGAGGGTTTCTCCACCTAGTCGTGGGGGCTAAAGGAGAGTCACTTTTTGTGTAGTGCAATACTTGGAGGGTGCCTCCAAGGAGTGGACGCAGGTCGAGTCGACCGAACCACTATAAATTTATGTGTTCTTTTTCTTGCTTCCGCACTTTTAAATTCCGTATTATTTTGTGGTGTGATTTGGTTTATGTGATTTTATTTCTTTGTTTAAAAAGAAGTTTTTAAAATACCAATTCACCCCCCTCTTGGTTAGTTTGGGACTAAGTTCATAGGGCTTAATATCCCCATCGAACTTTCAAGTGGTATCAGAGCTTGATTCAAAAATTAAAGTTTGAAAACTTTTTGAATTTGATCCATGTCTAACTTTAGAAATCGCAACACTACGGAAGGGTATTCTATTACCCGACCTCCTCTGTTCGATAACCTACCTTTTGATTTTTGGAAAACTCGCATGTCAACTTTTCTACAATCTACTGATTATCGCATGTGGATGCTTATTCAAGAAGGTTATTCTCCACCTTCTCGTAAAATTAACGGTTTTAAAACTGAAGTTGCTTTTACCGAATGGACTTTTGATGAACGAGATTTAGCTTAACTAAATGCGAAATGTTTGAAATTTTTTTTCTGTGCTTTAAAATCTGAGGATTACATGCGTGTTTCAACTTGCAAAACTGGTAAAGAAATTTGGGATAAATTGTGCATTACTTATGAAGGCACTAATGAAGTTAAATAATCCCGTTTAAACATTCTCTTGCATGACTACGAACTTTTTCGTATGAAACCTCATGAATCGATTTCTGACATGTACACTAGGTTTACTCAGATTGCTACTTCATTGCATGCACTAGGAAAAGAACTTTCGAACTATGAAAAAGTTAACAAGATTTTGAGATGCTTGCCTTCTTCTTATGATGCAAAAATTACTGCAATCACTGAATCTAAAGATTTAAACACCTATTCTATTGATAACTTGCTTGGCTCACTCATTGCTTACGAGCAAGGGGTGAATCAAAGAAATCTTGATGCAGGTGAGAAGAAAAAGGAGAAAACAATTGCATTGAAGGCACACAAATCGGATTCTGAATCTTCTGGGTCTGAAAGCGATGGAGTTGCCTTCATCACAAGGCAATTCAAAAGCTTTCTAAGGAAGAAACAAATGCATCATCAAAATTGGAGAAAAGGTAAGGATCATAAACATATTAAAGGATCTTCTGATGTTGTTTGTTTTGAATGCAGGAAACCGGGACATGTAAGAGCCGATTGTCCTACACTTCAAGATCAATCAAGCAAAGAAAAAGAAAAAGGTGAGGAGAAAGCTAAGTCTAGGAAGGAGAATAAGAAAATCCAAAGAGGCTTCTAGGCAGAATCTGGTACTGATTCCTCTGAGACTGAACCAGAGGAAGAGACTACAAACTTGTATTTCATGAGAGAAAATCAAAGTGATGAGGAAGAGGTATGTAGACCAACCTATGATGAATTGTTTGAAATTTGTGAAAAAATCCATACATCATACAAAAAACTTAAGAAAACTCATGCTAGCCTAAAATTAGAACATTCAAATCTACAAAAAGAGCATGAAGTTTTTCTCAAAGATCATGCAACGATTGATTCAAATCACATGGCTCTCCTTGATGAATTTGATGAATTAAACAAGAAGCATTTGGAATTAGTTGAGAAAAGTAATGCATTAAAAGCTTCACACACCTCACTTAATGATGATCTTAAGAAATCTAAAGAGATTGAGAAAGATTTGAGGATTGAGAATGATGCATTAAAAAGAACTAACTTGAGAATTCAAAATGATTTGGAAACATGTAAGAAAGCTAGGATGACACCAACTTTTAATCAAAAGCCAGAACCTAGGAAGAGGCATTTTTATCCAAACCATTTAAGAAAACCTTTTCCTGGAGTTCAATGTTTTTCTTGTGGCATGCTAGGACACATCTCACACACTTGCACAGTTCACCGCAGTACACATTGGGTGTGGAGACCTAAGATGCATGATTCAAAGCATACCACATCTACATTGCACTCTACATTTCCTAAGAAGGAGCCCAAATCTGTTTGGGTTCTTAAAACTGACTGTTGTTGAGTTTTGCAGGAGTGCTCTCACCAAAGACCTCGTGGGAGCATAAGGTAACTGAATATAAGGAGGCTTGCAGCTCAATTGCTTAAATCCGTTGCTTTATCACTTGCTTGAAATCTTTAGTTTCTTTTTGTATGTTTTTTATTTTTGTTCACTTTGTGCTGTTTTTTTTATGAGTTTTTGTTTTTTCACTTTGGTCTTTATTTTGGGCTTACATATGATAAAACTTCTCAAGCTTTTAAATATTGGAGTTTTTGGAGATAGGGTTTAGCTTTTTAAAATTGGTTAAAGGGAGTAAACTGTTGATGTTTCCTTTTTCCTTCTTCTGACTTTGTTTAGTGGCATAATTTTCTTCTATAAAACAAAAGTCTAAACTCAGTTTAACCAATGGCTTTTTAAGATCTCTTTCTAATCTTGCTACATTAAATCATCTTATGCATAATAGTCAAAATTCTTTGATATCATTCAAGCTTTTGAAATCTTACCATTGCAGTTATCACGTGGTTTTGATTTTGTGTTGTGGATTGTTCTTCCCTATGTTAGAGAGAGAGCTCCTATTCTCTAATGTTTGGAGGATATACTTACAACTAAGTTTTTTTAAGGGTATATTAAAGATTTTTTAGCTTGCAAAAGTTAAAAAGGAAAGAGGCCAATGAAGCCAAATTGAAAAGAAAGCTATATACACAAAAGTGTATCAAAAATCAAAAGATGCTCAAAGAGCCAATAAAAGTGACAAGAGGCATAAAATTAGCCCACTAAATGCAAGCTATCATCTCTTTGGTAAAACTCTTAAAACTTAGAAAACTCATTGATTATGTGATACGTTCAAAAATTTGATTTCAAATTCCATGATTGAGAAAAACTATTTTGGTTTATTATTTATGAGATATTTTAGTTGTTAACAAGTCTTGATTGGATCTTCTTATCCTTTTTGTTATTCCGAGTAAGGACTCTGTTGTTTTTAAGAGAATTTTGTACCCTGAAGAATGTCCGATCTAGGATAAATGGAATCAGTTTTTCTACCTTCTTCTAATTGGATTTTGTTAAACCTCTTGATCTTCTAAAAACTTTAAAAAGTTAAATTCATGAAAAGAATTCTCATATGATGCCTCCATAAAACAAAAAAAAATAGAAAAATTAAAATCCAAAAATATTCGGTGTTTGTTTTATTTATTTTTTTTCTTTTTGTGTCTTTGACTGTCTTTTCTTTTGTTTTATTTTTGAGGGTCTTGATCATCACCATTCTTTTCTTGATTTCAAATTCAAGTCACATCGGCCTGGCCGATATTTATATCGTCCTGGCCGCTATGATAAATTTTTTCCAAAATCCATCTACTGACCTTTTTCCTGTGCTTACTGAAATTCATCATCCTGGACGATACATTATCGTCCTGGATAATTTGATCAAACTCAGGGTGATAGTCCTGGCCGATTGGTAAATTTTTCTGGCCGATGCATTCTATGTGCATCGTCCTGGCTGATATACTGGACCGTCCCGGACGATCCACGTGTCAGTACATTTTGATCTTTAAATTCGGCCCCGGACGATCCATTATTGGACCATCGCCCGGGCCGATCCACTGTTCGTCCTGGACGATACACGTGGCAAGCATTTAAAACGTTTTAACTTCGGCCGGTACGATCAATTATTGTGCATCGTCCTGGACGATCCACCGAATTGGCCCGGACGATCTGCTTTTTCAACGGTCGTCCGGACTGACTCCTCGGGCCGATAGCCTGTGTCTAATCGGCCTGGACGATATCTGATCGGCCCGGACGATTGGACCGCCTTTTTGACCAATCGGCCTGTACGTAATTATTGACGCATATCGGCCTGGACGATTCCGCGATCGGCCAGGACGATATGGACGTTTCTTTAAATTCAGGCCGATCCAGCCATGTTTTTCACTCCTCATCCTTTCTCCTTTGTGTTTTTGCTTAAGTTCTCTCAAATGGCTGGTGGGAAGCGCGTCCGTCAGACCTCTGGAAGTTCCTCGAGGGCAAGGGTTGACCCTCGTTTCCGTGAAGCAGAAGATGAAGCCGCATATCATCGCTATAAAGAATGTGGAATTACTGTTTCCAGAATTATCAATCCAGTCCACATCTCTTACCCGGTAATGGATCTCTTCGCTCATACTTCCCTTTGCTTCATTCTGTCTCTTGTTTTCCCTTTCAATTCTGAGTTCCTTCTAGAATTTTTTGCAAACCTGCGCATCAACTCCACCTTCACAGCCCTGTCCTCCTATGTGAATCAACGCCCTGTCGAAATCACATATCAGGACTGTGTTGATCTTTTACAGCTATCCACCACCGGAGATAAGCTGCACTTAATTGCCCTTGACCCTGATCTTGACTGGTCCACGGCAAATCACTTTCTTCGCCAGACCAATGTCCGTTACCATGTTGGAGAGACTAGCTCTTTAGTCAGAGATGCTAGGACAATCCAACATGTCCTTCGCACCTCCGTCATTCCAAAAGCCGGCGACCGTGTCCACATTACCCCTCTACTTTCCCTCACTACCTTCTATATCATGGCTCATCGGGAATTCAACACTGCTGACCTATTTTTTCGTTACATTGATCACCTAACAACAATTCGCGATCCAGGCCACAGAAGAAAGCCAAATCTAGCCTTAGGACACATCATAGCCTATGTTCTTGAAACTAAATACCAACTTCAATATCCTATACCACCAAATCTTTCAACTCCCTTCTACTCAAACAACTCCTTCAGCACCCTTCACAGTACTCGTCTCCACCCTGAGGAACCTCAGGGGGCTCGAGAGGAGGAGGCTCCCGCTCCAGCTCCCTTTCCTGACCCTGTCCCTCTCCACCAACACTCACCGGTTAATCAGTTGATTGAGAGATTTGATCGTTGGGAGACCCGATTTGATGCATATGTTGCTGCCCAGGAGCAGCAACACTCTGAGGACATTGCCCGTTACGAGCATCACCGCGCTAAGGATTTAGCTTGATTTGATAGTTTTCTTACTCACCAGCAGCAGCAGCATGACCAGGACATCGCCTGGTTCAATGCTCAGTTTACTACCCTTGCCAGTTACTTTCAGCAGCCACCTCCACCTCCTCCATCTGATGATCAGGATCCCTCGTTCTTTTAGTTTGTGCTTTGAGTTATTATTTCTTGTCTTTTTGTAGTAGTCTTTCGTGATGATTTTTTCTTTCTTCTTTTCTCTGCTGTTTCTGGACTCTCTTTTTGTGATGACAAAAAGGGGGAGTAGGATAGGGTGTGGTAGGAAAAAGTTGATGTTGTAACTTTGTTTTTCTAAATGAATCTATTTTTATCCTACTTGTGTTTTGCCATCATCAAAAAGGGGGAGATTGTTGCAAATCTATTTTTCATGTCTTATGTTTTGATGATTGACAAACACTGCTTTTCTTGGACAGCTTGTTGCTTCTAACTTTTCAGGAATCGACGATCGGACAATCAAAAAGGATCCAAGTTCAGGAATGCGTAGGTTTAGGGTTGAGTTAGTCTGTACTTTTGTTTTTTACCTTTTGAGTCCTCTTGTAATAGTCAAAAAGACTAATGCTTTGTAACCCTTCACACACACACTTGAGAGACTTAGAAATTCGGTTTTTACTCATATCGGCCAGGACGATGTCTTTGATCGGCCTGGACGATCAGCTTAAAACAGAAAGTCTAATTAAGGATTCTTAATTAAGGCAGCCGACGTTAACAGATCGTCCTGGACGATACGTGTATCGGGCAGGCCGATAAGCTCAAAATAGAAAGAAGTAGCCGCCATAGACAAGTATGGTATACCATATCTTTAAATTATCGGCCAGGACGATCCTCGGATCGGCCTGGACGATATTAACAAATTATGCCATAATTGTTCAGGAAATCAAGGAAGTAATTAAGGATGATTGATACGATCATATCGTCCTGGACGATCGCAAGATCGGCCAGGCCGATCTAGTCAAAAACCTTAAGTTACTTCAGGACGATCAATATCGGCCAGCCCGTATTCAGGGCTATTGTCAAGACGATTTTCCTCTGATTTGAACTGATCGGCCAGGACGATCGTGAGATCGGCCTGGACGATCAAGCTATTTTTTAATCGTCCAGCTTTACATCCAGGGCTATGCTCTGGCCGATCTTCATTGATTTGTACTGATCGGCCAGGCCGATGTCCATATCGGCCTGGACGATAAAGTCAGCAACTTGCAATTAATGAGCTCTTTTGAAGCTCTTCTATTTAAAGAGCTCTTGTTCAACGTTTTTAAAAACCTTTGGCTACTGCCTTGACCTAAGAAGGCCTTGAGGAGAGAAAGAGAGAGAGAAGAGAGAGAGAGGATCTTGTGAGGGGGAGCTTGTGAGGGGTTTCACAAGGGTTGCTTCAAGGATCTCTCTGCGTCGTCTTCGTCTAGAGTTTCTCATCCGTGGAAGGGTCGGTAGAGGTAAGGAGTTTTTCTTTTGGTTCTGGTTCTCTGCCAGCTTCAGGAGGAAGCAAAAGGAGATAGGTTCTCTGCCTTGCCGGGGTGGCAAAAAGGAGGTTCTTGTGAGGGTTTCTCCACCTAGCCGTGGGGGCTAAAGGAGAGTCACTTTTTGTGTAGTGCAATACTTGGAGGGTGCCTCCAAGGAGGGGACGTAGGTCGAGTCGACCGAACCACTATAAATTTCTGTGTTCTTTTTCTTGCTTCCGCACTTTTAAATTCCGCATTATTTTGTTGTGTGATTTGGTTTATGTGATTTTATTTCTTTGTTTAAAAAGAAGTTTTTAAAATACCAATTCACCCCCCCTCTTGGTTAGTTTGGGACTAAGTTCATAGGGCTTAACATCCCCATCGAACTTTCAGATCCATCATTGTAGTAGAGCGGTTCTTCAAACTCTTGATCAGGATAAACCAAATTGTATTTCTTATCTAGAATGTAGGCAACTAGATGTACTAAGGCGATGTTCTTCTTTATTTTATGTTCGACATGACCAATTTCAGTAAGTCCATAAAGATAGTCAAGGATAAGTTGGGCTTCATCTATAGGTTCGTGAGTCTTAATCAAAAAAGTTACCATAAAAAAAAGAGGAGTAATGTTGATTCTATCACCTGCTTTAGGAATTATAGAAGTTCTAAGAACATGCTGGATGATACGAGCATTACAAACGAGACTGGATATTTTAGGCATATGCTCATTAAAATTGATTCCTCTAGTCACTTTACTAATTTCATACCATTGATATTTAGTTGAGGTGATCAAGGTATGTGCTCTAGCTCCCTCAATCCTTAAGTTTAAAAAGGCTCCTAAGTCAGCTTTGGTGATTTCAACTTTTTGCTTAAAGACAAAGGAACGGATAACAGTATGGTCGAAGTTGAAAGACATGTTTGTAAAGAAATAGTTGAAGGTTTCTTTGTTGTAGAGATAAACTAGGGTGAGGATGAAACCAAACTAAGTTGAGGCAAACAAGTTTATTACCTGGAAAGTTAGTTGTTCCTGGATAAGAATTCTAGAGGGTGTGATCTTGGCGGAGACAACCCTAGGAAAGGATTCTTCATTAGCTTTAGAAAGAAATTTCTCAGAAGAATTCCTTGGTGGACCCCTAGACAGAGTCTTTTGATGCTTACTAGAACTTGCCATTAATATGATCAAAGGAATAAAAGGATTTGAAAGTGAAAGTGAAATGAGAGTGTGATTGTTGAGTTCAGAAGCCCGTCTATTTATTGAAAAAATGATAGTTCATATTGGACGAAATTTTACGTTCGTCCTGTATGAAATATATTCATCCCATACAAAAAACTTTCATATGGACGAATGAATGTGACCAAAATAAAATGGCTTTTCATAATCACACAACTTACGAAGCGTTCTTTCATACAGACTTTTGACTAGACTGATCGTACAGACGAACACGTGTTAATCCTGGGACGATCAGAACTTATGATCATTTTAATGGAAGTTGAAACCGTCCCCTCCATCATGTGTTCGTCTAGATGAACCAAAGGTTCATACATACAAAATATAGCATTAAAAACTACCTTATCCGATTAACTATCATTCAATCGTCCCGTCATTTGAACAAGTTCATCCTGGACGATCGTGACGATCGTACAGACGAAGTAAAAATTAAAAATTGAAAAACTGTATGCAAAAGCTTCAAAATCCAACAGTTTGGAACATGACACAAATCGTCCCTTATGAAAAAATTTCATCCCGGACGATTGCCAATCAATTTTTTCAAAAACAAGCACTCAATCAAAACTAAAACACAAGCACACTAAAAACATGATGAAAATGAAAACAAAAACTCAATCAAAATTATAACACAAGCATACTAAAAACATTAACTAGAAAATACATATCAATGTTGCATAAAACATTTTTAATTAAGCATTCAAATCAATCACACCTAGCCTTATTCTTAATGCACTTAAGGTATCAAAGGCTAAAAGTTTTGTAAAAATGTCTGCATGTTGATTTTTAGTAGAAACATGAGTGAGTTTAATTTCTCCTTGGGATACATGATCCCTTATGAAATGATTCCTGATGCCTATATGTTTGGTTCTTGAATGTTGAATAAGATTTTTAGAAATACAAATAGCACAAGTGTTATCACAATAAATTGGAATAGTACCTATAGTTAATCCTAAATCAATTAACTGTTATTTCAACCAAAGTAATTGTGTCACACAACTTTCTATTGCAATGTATTCAGCTTCTGCAGTAGATAGGGCTACTGAATTTTATTTTCTACTGGACCAAAAGACTAAAGAATTTTCAATAAACTGACATGTTCCATAAGTGCTCTTTCTATCCACCCTACAACCTACAAAGTCAGAATCTGAATAACCAATTATTTCAAATGAAGAGCTAAACTTAGAATACCAAATTCCTAAGTTCTGAGTTCCTAACATATATCTTAGAATCCTTTTTACTACTGTTAAATGTGATTCTTTTGGATCTGATTGAAATCTAGCACACAAGCAAACACTAAAAAAGATATCAGGGCAGCTAGCTATCAAGTAAAGCAAATATCCAATTATTCCTCTAAATTTCTTTTGATCAACAGATTTTCCCTTAGGGTCCTTATCCAACTGAACTGAGGAACGCATAGGTGTACTAACAGGTTTAGCATTATATATTTCATACTTTTTGAGGATGTCCTTAATATACTTTGACTGACTAAGAAATGTACCTTCCTCAATTTGCTTAATGCTAAATCCTAAAAAGTAAATTAAATCTTCCATTAGACACATCTCAAATTCACTAGTCATTGTTTTAAAACAATCATCACAAAGATTTTTATTTGAAGATACAAAAATGATATCATCCACATAAATTTGAATAATGAGTATATCCTTTCCTTTTTTTTTCAAAAAGAGAGTTGTATCCACACTTCCTTTTTCAAAAGATCTTTCAAGTAAGAAGGTGCAACTCTTCTTGCATGGCCAAAATCAAAAATTCATCCGAACGTGCTTGATCAATATTAGTGGGTTTTATAGTTGAAATGAAGGCTGAATGATCGACTTTTTTATTTAATCCATGCCTAGTCCTTACACCTTCACTAGGTTCACCAATTATCAACTCCTTTGGGTGGTTTTTAAAAAATCTCAAATCTCTAGGCAAAGGGTTTTCTATCTCCAAATTTTCTTCCACATTTACTTCCAAATTTTCTTCCAAATTTATTTTATCAATCTTTTGGGAGTAATCCTCAATCTCATCTTCTACAACAATTGGCTCTTCCAAATTTCCAGATTCATCAAATACAACATGTGCGGTCTGCTCAATTACTAAAGTTCTTCTATTGAATACTCTATAATATTTTTCAACACTTGAGTGTCCAATAAAAATTCATTCATCTGATTTTGGATTAAATTTTTCTAAGACAGATATTCCATTGTTATGAATGAACACCTTGCAACCAAAAACATGCAAATGAGACAAATTAGGTGTTCTTCCTTTTAGCAACTCATAGGGTGTTTTATTTAATTTAGATATCACATTCACCCTATTCAGAACATAACATGTAGTACTAACCGCTTCAGCCCAAAAATATTTTGAAAGTGAGTATTCTGCCAACATTGCTCTGGTGGCTTCTATTAATGTTTTATTTTTCCTTTCTACTACCCCATTCTGGTGAGGGGTTCTAGGTGCATAAAAGTTGTGATCAATTCCTTTCTCCTTATAAAATTCATCAAATCTGTCATTTTCAAATTCTCCTCCATGATCACTTTGTATAAAACTAAGTTCACACCCAAGTTTTCTTTGAATCCAAATCAAAAAATTTCTAAACTCCTCAAATGATTCACTCTTATGAAATAGAAATCTAACTCATATGAATGTTGAGTAATCATCTGCAATCACAAATCTGTATACCTTCCCTCCTAAACTTACAGTTCCAACTGGTCCAAAAAGATCCATATACTAATTCTCAAATGGTTTACTAGTTCTAAGATCCTTATTGGACTGAAAAGAGGACTTTACTTGTTTTCCTAATTGACATGCATCACAAAGGTGGTCCTTAGTAAAGTCTAGTTTTGGTATACCTCTAACTAAGTTCTTTTGGGTAATCCTTCTAAGGTTTTTCATGCTAGAATGACAAAGTCTCCTATACCAAAGCCATGACTCATCAGAAACTATTTTCAAACAAAAAGCAGTAGGAGTTTGAATGCAATTTAAGTCTAGTATAAAGATATTATTTACCTTTTTACCATTCAAAATATTTTTATCATTTAGGCTTAATATGCAGCTAGTAGGAAAAAATTTCACACAACATCCTTTATCACATAGCTGGCTTATACTTAACAGGTTATGCTTTAAGCCTTCTACCAATAACACACTTTTAATATAAAATTTCTTGAGATTTCCAATCATACATGATCCAACCACCTTCCTTGTGGTATTATCTCCAAATGTAAACTTGCCACCATTCCTGGCTTCCAGCATTATGAATTGTGCAGTATCTCTAGTCATATGCTTTGAGCATCCACTGTCCATGTACCATATGCTCTCATGAGGTCTTATGTGAGAGCGGTCCTGCAAAATTATCAAACATTAGACCTAGGAACCCAAATAAGTTTGGGTTCATCTTTTGGCAATTTATAATCAGATGCATGTATGATATGTCTAGGTTTATGCATCTTAGGTCTCCACACCAAATAAGTTTTCATCTTCAAAGTACATGTGTGAGCTATATGTCCAAACAATTCATAATTATTACATTTGGCTTTTTGAAAAGAAATACTAAGTCTTCTACCATTCATCTGTCTATTTAGAGATTGTATAAATTTAGGATACATAATAGGATTAGTAAAATCTTCAAGTCTAGCGGGTATCCTATTATCCTCGAGAGGTTTTATCTTCAATTTATAAAAAGAATTCATATCTTCCAATATTCGATTTATATAATTGATTTGATATATTTTGCTCTCAGATTCATCCTTAAAATTTTTTAATTCTTTTTCAAGTTTTGCATAAAATAATTTTAAATTTTTATTATTTTTATTCAAGTCATCAAACTCATGAAGTAATTTCATGTGGTTGTCATCAACTAAAGCATGATCTTTCCTAAGGATTTCATGTTCCTTTTGTAGTTTTTCGAATTCTAAACTTAGACTAGCATGCATTTTCTTCATTTTTCTATATGCATCATGCATGTGTTCAGAAACTTCAAAAAGTTTATCATAACTTAAGTCACATATCTCTTCTCAATCTGACTGATCAAGACTATCGGCCATTAAGCACAGATTAGTGACTTCCTCTTCCTTTTTAGTCTCTGATGAATCTGAAGCTAAGTCCACCTAGAAAGCTCTTTGAAACTTCTTCTTGCCCTTCTTTACAGTTGGTTTCTCCTCTACCTTCTATTTGCTAGGAGTGGCTTTGAGTTTTAGGCATTCAGTCTTGATATGTTCAGGTTTCCTACACTCATAGCAAATTACATCATTTGAAACCTTGGCATTTCTATTAAATTTACCTCTATTTCATTACTGGCGTCTCTTCTACTTCCTCTTCAGAAAGCTTCTAAATTATTTAGTCATTAGAGCAATGTCATCATCATCTTCAGGTTGTGAGTGTTTACTTTCATATTCCTCTAATTTCAGTGCTATGTTCTTCTCCCTTCGAGGTTCACCTACATCAATCTTTCTTTGGCTAACTCCTTGCTCGAAAGCAATAAGATAACCAAGAAGATTGTCAATAGAGTAAATGTTTATATCTTTAGACTCTGTAATTGTAGTAATTTTAGCATCATAAGTAGTAGGCAAATAATGAAGAATTTTATTAACCATTTCAGCATTTGCTAGTTTCCTACCCAATGCATGTAAAGAGGTGACAATTTGTGTGAATCTTGTATACATATCAAAAATGGATTCATTTGGTTTCATGCAAAATAGTTCATAATCATGCAATAAGATATTAAGTCTAGATTACTTAATCTCATTAGTACCCTCATAAGTTATACAAAGTCTATCCCATATGTTCTTTCCACTTTTGCAAGTATAAACCTGTATGTAATCTTCTAATTTAAGAACACAAAAACTATTCAAGCATTTGGTATTTAGTTGTGCTAAGTCACGTTCTTCTACTGTCCAATCTTCAAAAGGTGTTTCAACTCTAACTCTGTCAACTAGTCTAGTTGGTTTTGTATATCCTTCCTGAACTAAGATCCACATACGATAATCAAGTGACTGTAAAAAAGTAGACATGTGTGTTTTCCAAAAATTAAAAGGAATATTGTCGAATAATGGAGGTCAAGTTATAGAGTTACCCTCAGGTGTATTTCTATTTCCAAATGTAGCCATCTACGTTAATTAAAAATTAGTCTGAACTTATGATTTTAAAACTGAGCTCTGATACCACTTGTTGAAACTTATTCACTATGAATTAGGTTCTTAAACCTAAGCTTATGTCCCAGTGGCTAACCAAGAGGGGGGGGGGGGGGGGGGTGAATTGATAATTAAAAAATTTTACCCCTCTTTTTAAAATTTAAAACCCAGAAAATTAACTTTAGTAAATTTTATAGAAAACATTTTTCAACCACAAGTTAAAAACATAAAAGCAAAAATAAAAGCAGCGAAAAAAAAAAAGACATGAGATTTATAGTGGTTCTGTCAAGCACGACCTACATCCACTCCCCGGAGGCACCCTCCAAGTATTGCACTAAAATAATTAGTGACTCTCCTTTTGCACCCACAACAAGGTGGAGAAGCCTTTACAAAACTCTCTTCCACCACTACCCGATGCGGTAGAGAACTGTCATCCTTTTATACTCTTCATAGTGTTAGCAGAGAACTATCCGTCCTTTCACACTCTCCCAGTGTAGGCAGAGAACCCTTCATCCTTTCACACTCTCCTAGTGTGGGTAGAGAACCCTTCGTCCTTTTACACTCTTCTAGTGTGGGCAGAGAACCCTTCGGCTGTTCAAACTCTCCAAATGTGGGCAGAGAATGCTTTGGTTGTTCACACTCTTCAAGTGTCAGCAGAGAACTGGATCTCTTTGACAGGTCTTCTCACAAAAAATCTAGAAGGAAGAGAGAAAAGAGTGAAGTAATCAAAAATCACAAGTAGAGATTCTTACCATTGAGTTCAAAGTAAATCATTCACGCTCCAATAGTAAGAAATCTCCTACAAACACTCTCTCATACTCTCTCCTTGACTCTCCTTTCATTTGGGACGATGATTAGTAAGCAAAAAGATGTTAAGTGGTAGTTTAGATTGGACTATATATAGGAAAGATATAAAAAACTGTCCAAAAACTGCAAATTTTCAAGTCAACATGCAGTGGATCGTCCCGTACGATCGTGGATCATCCTGGATGATTTTACTAAAATGTGTTGGAAATGAACCAAATGTATATTGGTATGAACTGAATTCATACCCGATCACCGTCCCGTACGAACTAGGTTTGTCAGGTATGAACGGTTATTCCATAGGTCGGTTCCCAAAAACTGCAGAACATCGCCAAAATTTTCAGAGTCGATTCACTTCATCCTGGGACGAATATGGGTTCATTCGGATGAACTTTTATAGATAACAAATTGACCCAGGATGATTTTGCATTCGTCTGGACGAAAAGTTTCCAGAGAGAATTTCATCCTGGAACGATTATGAATTTCGTCTGAACGAAAATTTTCCAGAGGACATTTCGTCCTGGGACGAATTTGAGTTCATCTGGACAACATTTTCCAAAGTGCATTTCATCCAGGAACAAATATGATTTTCATCTGAATGAAAATTTTTTAGAGAACATTTTGTCCTGGGATAAATTTTAGTTCATCCTGGACGATCAGGGCTTAGAAAAATTTTCTTCAAGTCCTGTTCGTTCCATTGCTCTTTCAAGGAGATAACTAACCTGATCGTCCCGTACGAACATGGTTCATCCTGTACGATCAGTATAAATTTTTCAATATCTCCTTAAGCGTGTGTGTATTTATTCACTCAATTACAATCACTCCCTCACAAACTTAATTCAAAGAAAAATACAAGCTTCAAATTCACAAAGTATCTCATGCTGAATTTGATTTGAAGTCTTCAAAGTCTGAAGTTTGATTTTCCTGAAATATTAGTACACACAAGAGCAAAAACAAATCTTCCAAAAAGTGTTATAACTATGCATAAAATAATAATATTTGGAATCATCCAAACTATACAAGTTGCAAGAATGTAAAACATGCAAATAGCAACTCTCTTAACATTAGGAGCCTGATTTAAAATAGATAAAATACAATTCCAATATTTTTGGATATTACTGCAGTCAATTCATTTTTTATTATACTTTTTAATAAAATGAAGAGGTAACTTTCTCATTCCAAGAAAATTTTTTAAAATAAATGAATGGTCGTTTGAGTTGTTAAGCAACCCTTGATACGAAAGTAATTAACAAAACAAATCAAAGATTTTAACCATACGGTCAACCCTAAAAAAATAAACTGCAGACATTAAAATGTGGAAAAGTAATAAGAAAAAAACATAAGATTTATAGTGGTTTGGTTAACTTTACATATGTCCATTCCTTAGAGATACCCTCTTCAATTATTATACTAGACTTTCATTTAATCTCCTTTTTCTCCCACAACAAGGCAGAGAATCCCTTATAAACTCTTTCCATCATCTAGGTGAGGTAGATAACCTTGAATCCTTTTTCACCCACCTGATGAAGGCAAAGAACATAGAATCCTTTTACTCCCTCCAAGAGTATGTAGCAAACCTGATCTGATGTTGATGTTCATCTTCTTAGATCCACTAAGGAACTAAGGATAAAGATTGCAGAAGACAAATAAATCCCTCCTTTGAGCAACATATGTGATTCCCATAAAAAATTCCCTCTCACAAGATTCTCCCTCTCTCTCCCAAACTCACCATCTCCTTCTCTATGCTCCCTTTGGTTATAACTTCACCAAAAGATTATGTCAAAGGACAAGTACTTAAGCTTAAATAGAAGAACTCCAAAAAAGCCATAATTTTTAATTATGCACAACTGATCATCCGGGACGATCAAGATATCATCCAGTATAATTAGTTTAAAACACCTCAATCACTATGTACGATCAGCCTTGCCCTATACAATCTGTTCAAGAATTTACATAACTCATTCTGGATTATTATGTGATTATTCTGGGATAATTTGTTCAATATGGATGGCAATCAACAAATCATCCAATAATAGTCTTGGGACATCTTGGACGATCAACCTCGATGATTAGAGGATAATTATGGTTTTCATCCTAGATGTTGGGTATCGTCCAACAAAAATATAATAGATCATCTAGGACAATCATAGTGGAACGTCTTATATGATCTAATTGAATAATTTAACCATAATTATTCTCCTAATCATTTGATCAATTTAGGCATGATTGACTTACATCATCCAGGATGATATATATCATCGAGGATGATTAGACAAAAATTATAATTTTAAAAACATGCTTAAAATATTATTGGCAGCTAAATTTTATACAAATAACTAATTATCCTAAATGATCTGGATCATCCATTATGATTACTTAATTATATCATCTTAATAGGATGCCCTAATTAGGGTTTTTACTTTTAACTGATCATCTAGAATGATTTGAAATAATCCTGTATGATATGATCAAAAATAGAAAAAACTCTAACTCACCAAATTCCTCCCCATGAGTGTGTGTGTGTGTGCAAGGTTACTTAGCTTCAGGATCAATTATAGTATATTTGACTCAAGAAAAGGTAAAACATTCATTTGAATAGAAATTACAAATTAACTCAATCTTAGTCTACCTGATCTTAAGTTGATTAACATTCCAAGTGAACCTGTGGACCTGAAAGGTTAGTGAGCATGGAAAATAAAATAGACATGCAAGAAAAGAAGTAGTCAAGGAACAATAATATTTGTTATGATCAAAATCACAGTACTTGGGTCCATATTTGCAATAATTTCCCCCTTTTAGATGATGTCAAATATTACTATTAAAATTTTTCAAAGAAAGGGAAATAAGTTTTTTTTTTTGTTTTTAAATGAGACATAAAAAAATGAATAAAGCAAATTCTACTAAAATATAGGCAAATAAAAACAACACTACTCACCCTTTTGACATAACAAAAAAGGAGAAAAAAGAAAAACTAGTAGAAATTATAGAATAAAGTACATAAAGAAAGACTAGTATAAACACAGAAATAAAAAGACTCACAAAAAATAGAAGGAAGAACTCTGATCAGATAGAGGTGGTGCAGGCTAAAAGTGTTGGTGAAGAGAGACAAACTCCTTGCTAAACTAGGTCATATATTGGTCATGCTGCTATTGTTAAGTGTCATAGTTTTCAAAATGAGCAATATCCACTACATGTTATTGCTGATACTAGCTGATGTTTGATTCAAATCTAGCCTCCCACTCATCATATCTCTGATGCATATGATCAATCTGAGGCTACTAGCGAAGAGGGGCAGGTGTAGGAATAGGTCATTCTTCTTCTTCCCTAGGCTCCTCGTACATATTTTAGCGATGAGTACTCTTAATGGTATAGAAGGAGCTATTGGAGTACAAGACAGGGTGATGATTAGGTGGAGAAGGGAATTGAAGGTTATATTTTTATCATAGGACATATGCAATGAGATGTACTAGGGCTAGGTTTGGCTTCCTTTTATGGCATGGATCCCAAATGCATGTAAAATGCTCAATGTATAGGATGATAAAATTAGCTACATTAAATTGAAGGTTGGCCATGATGTAGTAGGTGGTGAGTGGAATAATAGGAGTAATATGGATATGGTCCCCAACTTTAGGAATAATTATGTTAAGGAGGATATGTTAAATGGTACATGCATCCTTGAATAAGTTATTGACTATGGAATCATGAGAGTGAGTATTTGTTTCCAAAATAATTTGGTTAACATATGTCCAATTGAAATCAAGATAAGAAGCTAAGATGTGAAGTTTGTCGCTAGTGGTAGATAAGTGAAGATATTCATAGAAGTTCGAATAGGTTATCTCTACAGGCCTTCTATTCACATAGGATTATAGAGAAATGAAATCAAAATTAAGGCGAAGGCTTACAAATAATTCGAACAGTAGTTCGAACTTGAGAGGGAAGGCAAGAGTCAGATTGAATCCAAGAGTTGTGTTAGCAAAGAGGCGTAGTACCTGAAAGTTTAGAGTGGATTGGTTGATGATCCTGAAAGGATTGATGATAGAAGCTTTAAAGAGTTTATAAGCAGCTTCATCCACTGCTTCAGTAAATCTTGGTTTGACAACACTCCTAGAATAGCTGCTGACAAGTGCACGAGACCTTTTACTGCCAGCCATTGGCAAGACTTGAGAGTTTGAGTCTAAGGGATGAAGAATTAGAGGATTTTGCAGTGAAGAAAAATTATTCAAATAATTTGTTTATATAGGGTAGGGGAAATCATCTAGGATGATCGTGGGATCATCTAGAATAATAAGGAGCAATAATATCATCTAGATGATTGGTCAAAGAAGGTGGTCATATCATTTAGGAAAATCATACATTATCCAGGACAATTAGGCACAAGAGATCATCCCAAGGCCCAAGGAGCTACCTAGTATGATCTTTGACTATAAAGATTGTCCAGGGAAAATAGGTGGATCATCCAGAATGATTGGTAATTATGGATCATAAAAACCAAATTCAATTCATCCAACCATTTTGGCTATATGGATCATCCAGGATGATGTGAATCATCTAGGAAGATCATAAATAATTGAGAGAGATCAGCCATAGGATTTATTTTGATTAGGAATTTGATTATATCATCCAAGATGATGTTGATCATCCAAGATGACGTGAATAAAAGAATTTTGGAAAGATTGAATGATGGAGAGGGATGATTATGTACGACCCAAAATACAAAAAAACAATCAAATCAAAATACCAAAAGAAGATGAAAAATATTATAAAAACCAAATGTTAAAACAAAAACAAGGTTTTTTTATCAATCAACATTAGAAAATGATAAATTTCCATTATGATTGGATTAAAAATTAGTAACAAATGAATTAATAATGTTGAAATCCAAAAATGGTGGAACAACTTCTCTTGTTAACCCATGCTCATACTCCTTATAGGGTAAAATGTTTTTGGAAAATAAAGATCTAACTCGAAAAAGAAATCAAATAAGAAAATGATCTTTTTAAAACTTTGCTTCAGAAAAATATCTAAAAGAATGATATAACAAAGTAATTAGTCAAAATCATGGGTTTCAAAAATCTAGTGTTTGAAGATATTATGTGACACATGAATTCTTCTAAGATTTAAAGGTATGAAAGAGAATGAAGCTTATTTCTTTATGGGCTTATTTTGTGCCTCTTATTAGTTATTTGGCACACTTTGCACATCTTTCGATTTTTGTTACACTTTATATATCTTTAAATTATTTAGCAATCATTGTGCACCTTTTCAATTTTCATTTAGGATCATTTTATGCATCATATCATTTTTATAGCTCCTCTGAAAACCTTTAAAGACTCTCAGTATGAGAATATCTTCCATATATAAGAGAAGAAAAACTCACTCTCTTATATAAGGAAGAATAAACCACAAATTAGAATCATATTCATATGATAAAATCAAAAGTAAGGAAAAAATGTCATTTAAGAAATCAATACCAGTAGTGACCATTGATTAAAAAAACTGAAGGGAAAAATAAAAAAAATAAAAATAAAAAATAGAAGTACATAAATGGAATCAAACATGCAAACAAAAAAAAGAAAGATTAGAAAAGAGAAAGCAACGATTTCAAGCATTAATATCTATGTCACCTAATTTAGTTCTCAAAATGTTGAAAATTTCAAAGGCCAATGGTTTTGTAAAGATATCAACAAGTTAGTTTTGAGTGGCTATATGTTGTAGCTCTATGTCTTCTTTAGTAATATAGTCCCTAATAAAGTGATACCTTATGTCAATGTGTTTTGTCCTCGAGTGTTGGATTGGATTATTTGAAATGCAGATGGCACTAGTATTATTATAAATAATTGAAATTTTGCATACAGTTAATCCTAAATTAATAATTTATTACTTTAACTAAAGGACTTGGGCCACATAACTTCCTAAGGTAATATACTTAGTTTTAGTAGTGGATAGGGCAACTGAGTTTTGTTTTCTACTGGACCAGAAGACTAAGGACTATCCTATGAATTAATAAGTTTTAGAAGTACTTTTTTCTATCAACCTGACATCCCGTAAAATTAGAATCATAATATCCTATGATTTTAAAAGAGGTGCTTTTCCTACGATACCAAATTTCTAAGTCTGGGGTTCCTAAGAGATACCTAAGAATTTTCTTAACAGCTATCAAGTGAGACTCTTTTGGATAAGTCTAAAATTTAACACAAAGATAAACATTAAACATAATATCAGGCATGCTAGCAGTCAAGTAAAGAAGTGATCTATATATCCCTTTGTATTTCTTTTGATTAATATATTTACCATTTGACTCCTTATCTAACTAAATAGTGGAAGTCATGGGAGTGTTGATTGGCTTGGCTTTATTCATCTCATATTTCTTAAGGATGTCCTTAATAGCTTTTGATTGACTAAGAAAAGTTCCATCATCCTTCTACCTTATACTAAACCCCAAAAAGTAAGTTAGTTCTCCCATCATACTCATTTCAAATTCTTAACTCATTATTCTTAAGAATTCATCACTTATAATTTTATTGAAATATCCAAATAGAATATCATCAACATTAATTTGAACAATCAATAATTCATCTCCAACATTTTTTAGAAATAGGATAGTGTCTACATTCCTCTTAATAGAGATCTTTCTAGTAAGAATGTACTTAGCCTTTTGTACCATGCCCTGGGTACTTGTTTAAGTCCATATAATACCTTTTTTTTAATTTGAACACATGATTGGGTAAATATGAATTTTTAAAGCCTAGGGGTTGTTCAACGTACACATCTTTCTTTATTACCCTATTCAGAAAGGTACTCTTAACATCCATTTGATATAATTTAAATCCCTTAAAATAAGTAATTTTTAATAGCACTCTAATAACTTATAATCTAGCTACAGGGGTAAAAGTTTCTTTTAAAATAAATCCCTTCTATTTAATTATACCCTTAGCCACCAATCTTACCTTATTTCTCATAACTACATAAGAATCATTTTTTTTTAAAACCCATTTTATTCCAACCACACTCTAATCATTATGTCTTCCAACTAGCTCCCAAACATTACTCTTTATAAATTGATTTAGTTATTCTTGCATGGCTAAGATCCATAATTCATCAGATAAGGCTTAATTTAGGTTGGTGGCTTCAGTCATTGAAATGAATACAAAGTGGTTTACCTCTTTTTAAGTCCATGCCTAGTTATAATACCTTCATATGGTCTCTTATGATTAATTTTTTAGGATGACTCAATGAATATCTCCATTCTCTAAGCAAAGTATTTTCAGACTATATTATTTTGTCTAAATTTATAGATTCCAATCCTTGGGTTACTTCTATAACCTCCTCTTCTTCTCCCTGAGACCCTAAAAATTTTTAAATTCATCAAATGCAAAATGAGATGTCTTCTCAACTACCAATATTCTTTTATTGAAGACTCTATAAGATTTTCCAACACCTGAGTAACCTAGGAACATTCCTTCATTAGATTTTGGGTTAAACTTCTCTAGTTTAGACTTCCCATTATTTAGAATAAACACTATACATCCAAAGACATGGAGGTGAGAGAGGTTAGGTGTCCTACCCTACAAAATTTCATAGGGTATCTTATTTAGTTTGGATCTAATATTCACCCTATTCAAAATATAATAGGTTATATTCACCACTTCTAACCAAAAGTATTTTGATGTGAGTATTCAGCTAATATAGCTCTAACAACTTCTACCAGGGTCCTGTTATTCCCTTCAGGCACACCAATCTGCTGTTGGGTCCTAAGAGCTAAAAAGTTATGGTATATCCCTTGCTCCTTATAGAAAGATTCAAAATTTTCTTTCTCAAATTCTCCACCATGACCATTATGAATTATCACAAATTCAAACCTAGCTTCCTTTGAATCCAGGTAAAAAAAGACTTAAATTCCTCGAATGATTCACTTTTATGAGATAGGAATCTTACCCAAGTAAACCTCGAATAATCATCAACAATCACATACTTGAAGCCTTTCCCTCCTAAGCTTGTAGTGCTGATAGGTCCAAAGAGATCCATGTGTAGGACTTTTAAGGATTTGCTAGTGGAAATATCTTTAATTGAAGGGAAGGAGGATTTGACTTTCTTTCCTAACTCACAGGCTTATCACAGGTGATTCTTAGTGAACTCAAGTTTAGGTATCCCTCTCACTAAGTCTTCTTGTGTGATCTTTCTAAGGCTTTTCATGCTTGAATCACAAAGCCTTCTATGCCACAACTATGATTCATCGACAATCATTTTTAAGCAAAATAAAGTAGTACATTCAATATTATTTAAATCAAACATGTGGATGTTGTTGATCCTTTTCCCCTATAAAATAATATTATTATTTAAGCTTATGATGCAGCTATTTGACAAAACATTTATGTTGAAGCCTTTATCATAGATCTGACTAATGCTGTGCAGGTTATATTTCAATCCATCTACAAGTAAAATATTTTCAATGATGAAATTCTTTGAATTTACAATTATACATGAGCCCACCACTCTCATGATGGTGTTATCTCCAAGTGTTACCATGCCTCCTACCTTGGCCTCCAATAAAATAAATTGATTTATATCACCAGCCATATATATTGAATATCCTTTTTCAAGGTACCACATGCTCTCATGAGGCCTTCTATGAGAGCACTCCTATAAAATTATCAAATGTTAGATTTGGGAACCTAAAGAAGTTTGGGTCCCATCTTATGGAAAGATAAATGTAATGTATGCATGCTATGCTGTGAGTTTTGAACTTTAGGTCTCCACACCCAATGTATACTACATTGAAAGATGCAAGTGTGGGAGCTATGTCCTAACTTGCTATAAGAAAAATATCTAATACCAGGAAAAGGATTAACTAATTTATTCAGGTTATTGTGCCTCTTCCTAGGTTTGAATGATGCATGTTGTTGTGATGGATTATAAAACTTTTCAAGTGAAGAGGTTTTTTTATTTTCAATTAAAGCATTTATTTTGATTTGAAATTTTTTTTTGTACTTTTAAGATTTGAATTTTCAACTTTCAACGCATGCTCCTCATTATCAATTTTAGATGCAAGAGTTTCTATTCTTTTATATGCATTTTTTACTTCAACATGTAAACTTTTCAAAGAATAATGCACATTAGTTAAATCAAGATTCTTTGTATTCAACAAATCAAATTCATCTAACAAAGTCATATAATTATTATCTAGAGTATAATGATATTTTATTAGAATTTCATACTCTTTTGTAGATTTAATAATTCAATTTTAAGAATATTATATAATTTTTTTAGCTTCCTATATGAATAATGATTTTTTTTAAAAACTTCAATTAATTGATAATAAGTAAGCTCACATATCTCTTCTTGATCAGAGTGATAAAGATGTTCATCATCCATTAAATAAAGGTTTGTTACCTTCTCTTCAGCTTCAGTTTCAAAGGAGTCTGATGTTGAGTCAGCCTAGAAAGCCTTTTAGACACATTTCTTGTCCTTCCTGAACTTTGTCTTTTCTTCACCCTTCTCCTTACTTGGGTGAGCTTTCAGAGTTGGGCAGTCATACTTCATATTCCCTAGCTTCTTGCATTTAAAACAAATAACATCACAAGACACTTTAGAATTTCTATTGTTCTTTCCTTTGTTCCAATTATAATGATGCTTTTGGTTTTACCTTAGGAAGCTCTTGATTTTCCTAATTATTAAAGCAATATCATCACTTTCAAAATCAGAATAGTGTCAACATAATTTGCCTTTAAAAACTCTTTCCACTATCCTCGTTAAGCAGAGAACCTTGAATTCTTTATTACCCTTCTAGTGAAGATAGAGAACCTTGAATCCTTTTACTCCCACCTGGAGTAGGCAAAGAACATGATCTTATGCTGATGATCGCCTAACTATACCCACCAAGGAACTAAGGATAAAGCTTTAAGAAGATAAATAAATCCTTGCTTGGAGCAACTTTTATGATTTCCATCACAAACTTCTCATCATAAGATTCTCCATCTCTCTCTTTCCCAAACTCACCTTTTCCTTCTCTAAGCTCCCTTAGGTTAGAACTTCATCAAAATATTATGTCAAAGGATAAATAATTAAGCTTAAATAAAAGAGCTCCAAAAAAGCCCTAATTTTTAATTCTACATAACTGATCATCCAGGATATTTAGGATATTGTCCTTTATAATTAGTTCAAAACACTCCAATTAATCTGTACGATCAGCCTTGCCCAGTATGATCTATTTAAGAATTTACACCCCTTGTCCTAGATGATTATGCGATCATCTGGGACAATTAGTTCAATATGGGTGGCAATCGACAAATTGTCCCCTAATAATCTCAGGATGCCTTGGACAATCGACCTAGATGATTAAAGGAAAATCATGGTTTTCATTCTAGATGATGGGTATTGTCCAACAAAAACCTAATAGGTCATCCAAGATGATCATAGTGGATCATCCTGTATAATTTAATTGAATAATTTAACCTTAATTATGCTCCTAATCATTGGATTAATTTAGGCATGATTGTTATGCATTGTTCAAGATGACGTATATCATCCAAGATGAATAGACAAAAATTACAATTTCTAAAATTTGCCTAAAATATGACTAGCGGTTGAATTTCATATATATAACTGATCATCCTAAATGATATGGATCATCTAATATGATTATTTAATTATTTCATCTTAACAAGATCCCCTAATTAGAGCTTTTTTAACTGTTCATCTAGGTTAATTTAAAATCATCCTGTACGATATGAACAAAAATAAAATAAAAATAAAACTTCAGCTCACCAAATTTCTCTCCTTAAGTGTGTGTGTGCAAGGTTACTTAGCTTTAGGATCCATCATAATACATAAAAAAGGTAAAATATGCATTTGAATAGAAATTATAGACAGACTCAATCCTAGTCTACTTGATCTTAAGCTGATTGACGTTCCAAGTGAACATGTGGACCTGAAAGGTTAGTGAGCCAGGCAAATAAAATAGATATGAAAGAATAGCATTAGTAAAAATAAATGTTTGTTATCATCAAAATCATAGTACTTGGATCTAGATTTGCAATAATAAATTGATTCTTCTGAAACATCACCACAACTTCCACCTAATCAGGGTCAGTTTTATCTCGTGTTTGTGTCATTTTTTTGTTTGGTTTTTTGTGATTCTCTTTTTTTTTTTAATATTTTCAAAGGGGAGAACATATTAGTCTAGTTACATTTGTTTAGCTATTATTTCAGTCTTTTTTATTGCTTAGTTTTTTAATTTGATTTATCTTAAACTTTAAAAAAATTAATTAACTTGGTTTTAATATAATTATCTTAGTGGGGGAGAGATTAGGATAAAATAATTTTAATTTTACATATTAAACCATTAATTTTTTCCATCATAAAAAGAGGGAGATTATTCCAACTCGAGCTCACGAGTTTATGTTTTTTATGATAATAAATATTATGGCTCACACCCTGTTGTCTACTTATTTTTGCAATATATTTTTATTTTTGTTCGTACTAATATTTTAGGATCATCATGCACCATCCAATAAAAAATTAATGTTCAATATTGGGTATAATAGGTTATGCTATAAAGATTTTTGTAATGTTTACTAATGTATTTTATATTTCTTGAGTCAAGTCCTAGCTTGGTAACCATGCACATACATACTCAGGGGTAGTGAGATTGAGTTAAAACCAAAAGTTTATATTTGAACTAATCATACTGTATGATCAGCTCATCTAACTAATCGTATTGGATAATTTAGATCATTTAGGATGCCTATTTATAATCTTAAAAAATAGCCATCAATTATAATTTAGGCAATATTTTGAATTTCATATTTTTTTCTAATTATCGAGGAAGATATACATCGTATTGGATAATTTATGAAAATCATGCCTAAATTGATCCTCTGATTAGGAGACTAATTATGAATAATTTATTCAATCCATTCATCCAAGATGATTAGTGAAGATCATACTAGATGACCGAAGAGGTACATGGGATGATCTTTGATCATCCTAGACAAAATATCATACTTTTTCTTCTAATCATCTGGGATGATCCCCAATATTATACTAGATGATCTGTATAAATTTAAACTAATTATACTGGACTATCTGGAGATTATCCAGGACTATCAGATGAAATTCTACACATCATACTGGATGATCCTACAATCGTACATAATAATATTTGGTGCCGAAATTGAGTTTTTAAGGTTTTCTGAAGCTCTCTATTTAAGTACATTATACTAGATGATCTTGTGATCGTACTGTATGATCTTTGATGATAGAATTTGAAAGTTGGTATAGGTTGTTAGACCTAAAGCAATTGTCCCAATATTAACTAAGAGGGGATGAATTAGTAATTTAAAAAAAAATCTCTTGGAAACTTTATAGAAAACTATTTTATGATTTTAGCACAATGAAATTTTTTATCAAACTTAAAACTTTTCAACTACAAAAAATAAAATGTGCAGAAAAATAAAAATGAAGTAAAACAAAAACATAAATATTTATAGTTGTTCAATCCAACTAGACCTACGTCCACTCCCTGCACACTCCCTCATAAGGTATTGCACTATTACCAAAGTGACTCTCATTTAGTTCCTATAGCAAGGTGAAGAAGGCTTTATAATTAACCTCTGTTCCACCAATCCCTGGTGCTGTAGAGAACCGTCATCCTTTTACACCCTCTTGATGTCGGCAAAGAACCATCATCCTTTCACACCCTCTTGGTGTCGACAGAGAATCATCATCCTTTCATACCCTCTTGGTGTCAGTAAAGAACTATCGTCCATTCACATTGCTCATGGTATCAGTAGAGAACCGTCATCCTTTCACACCCTCCAAGTGTCGGCAGAGAACTATCATCATTTCACACCATCCTGGTGTCGGCAGAGTACCGGATCTTCTCCAAAGATCTTCTTTCAAGCAACTTTAAAGAAGTAAAGAAGAGATTTGACAAACTTATACAGAGATTATCACCTTTTGTCAACCTTGTGAACCCTTTAAAAATTCCACTTGCAAGATCACTTTTCATACTCTCAAAACACTCTCCCAAAGCACTCTCATACAGGCTCCCAATGAAAATACGAAGAAGGATTCATTCCAATAAGTTTTTAAGGACTTTATATATAAAAGGCAAAAAATCATTTAGAAAACTTAAAATTTTAATTTGATCATCCATGATTGTACAGTACGATATTACATTGTATGTATGATTAATAAAAAATTTGTTCATACGATCTTGTACGAACTAAATTCATACTAAGATTTTTATGTGTACGAATGACATCATACAATATAATAAGTTCAAAATTAAATAGATTCATTCAATATGATTCAGTACAAACTGATTTCATACTCTGGATAATGTACCGTACGAACCCCATATCATATAATATGATATGTTTTAATCAAACCATGTTTCATTTAGTATGAAAATGGACGAGTCCATTCCATATTCTGGAAGTTGTATGTACGATCCAAGGATCGTACATTACCAACAGTTCAAAAAAAATTAACATGTTTATGTGGACAAAAAGATACGCATTTATTTCATACTTTATACGCCGTCTGTACGAACCTAAGATCATACAGTACGAATAGTTTAGAAAAATTTTGAGTTCATCGGGATGAACTTGTATGTATCTATTTCATACTCTGGATGTCATCTGTTTGATGGTAACTTTGTACAGTACTAATAAGACTTAGAAAATTTTCCTGGCATGGTTCAATTAACTCAGTTTTGGAGGAACACTCAGGTCAAATTGTCCCATACGATACAAAATTGTACTGTATAATTAGTTTAAAAAATTAAAGTTTTTACACTCCCCTAGTGTGTGTGTGCACAGTTACCTAATTACAATAACATTCTCTCATACTCAAGAGAAATATAAAAAGCAAAGACTTCAAATACAATAAATTCTAGTCTAATATGTCATGAAGTCTTCAACTGTCTGGAGTATGATTTTCCTGAAATGTTAGTACACACAAACTAAAAAAAAGTAATATTTCCAATATATGTTAGGAAAAAATTATAATCAACTTAATAATATTTTGGAATCATCAAAAACACACATGATATAAAAAAATTATTGTTTGAGTTAACATTTAAAACAATTTTTCTCCTTCTCACCCCCTAAATGAATGAACAACTAAATAACAAGGGATTCCCATGAATATCAAAAATAACAAACCTAAAAAGGAAAAAGAAAAAATAAACAATAACTACTTAAATAAAAAATAACTCGAAAAAAAATATGAATATGAATGAGCATTTAAACATTCAAAACATACACACATTCATAATACATATATAATACACGTATACATATGCATAATACATGCATATATCAATCATTATATAATATTCTGACTCCCCCTTTTAATAATAACAAAAAAGGTAGTACATCTTGAAATGAAAGGTTTCCATAAATAAACTAAAAGAGTTGAGGGAGAAAAGGATTTTAAATCAATTATAAATATAATATTAAATTTATAATACTAAAAACAAAAATTTTAAACTTTTAAATCAAAGAACAACTAAGATAAACAAAGTCAACCAAGTTTATTGTTCATGTTAGAAAAATTAAATTAAAATAGTTATTGAAAAAATGATGAAATATGCAAGTTCGTTAGGGATGTTAAGCCCTTAAGAACTAGCCCGAGGCTAACCAACAGGGGGGGTGAATTGGTATTTTAAAAATTTTCTTAAGAAAAACACAAATAAAAATCAAACCAATATCACCACAAAGAAATCAATGTGTAGAAAAATAAATATGGATCATAGTAAGAAAATAATACATAGGATTTATAGTGGTTCAGTCAACTCGACCTGCGTCCACTCCCAGTAGGCGCCCTTCGGGTATTGCACTACAAACGTGACTCTCCTTTTGCTCCCATAGCAAGGCAGAGAAGCCCTTACAAAAACTCATTTTTTAAAACGCCAACCCCTGCGAGGCAGAGAACCCAACTCCTTTTGCTTTCTCCTGAATTAGGCAGAGAACCTCAACCAATTACTGAAGAAGACCTCCCTTGAACCCCCCAAGTATGAGAACAAGGATTGGAGAAGACACCTTGGAACCTTACTTGGAGCAACCTTTTTGAATCCCTCTCACAAACTCCCCCTTTAAAAGTTCCTCCCTCTCTCTCCCTCTCTCCCTCTCCTCTTGGCTCTCTCAAGTCAAGATAACAGTAAAAGATCTTACAAAGTGAAGAACATGAGCTCTTAAATTGAAGAGCTTCATAATAGCTCATTAATTACAACTTGCCAACTTTATCATCCTGAATGATATAAATATCGTCCTGTACAATCAGGGCAATTTTAGCCTAATCAGTTGGGACGATCTGGGACGAATAGAAAAAATTTGTTCATATCATCCAGGACTATAACATCTTGTCCTGTATGATCAGTTAGAATCATAGATTATTGGCTAGACAATCGTTCGCCAATCACACGATCGTCCCAGATTATTAGTTCAAAACCGAGGAAAATTGTCCAGAACATTCCTCTGAATAGGAGCTGGCCGATGTTAATCGTCCAAGAGCAACCAAGGATTTTTGAACTGATCGTCCTGAATGATCCTGCGATCATCTAGGATAATGTGATTGTATTAATCAAGCCTTAATTACTTTCCATAATTACCAGATTAATTTAGGCATAATTGTGTTAAATTGTCTAGGCTGATATAATGGATTGACCTGGCCAATGTCCAAAAATAAATCTTACCTAAATAGATCTGGTGGCTGATTTTGGACGATATAAGGATAGTCCAAGACGATGTGCTTAATGATGGCTGTCTTAACTAAGATGCCCTAATTAGGGGTTCTGTTCTTAGACGCATCATCCTGGCTGATATGGACATCATCCAAGCTAAGGTACTCAAAATAGAAAATAGTAAAAAAAACCCTCAAGTGTGTGTGTGCAAGGTTACTTAGTATTATGAACCACTTTTATAATGGACTAAAGAAAGAAAAATATACACTGACTCAAACTTAATATACCCAATCTTAAGCTGGCTTGAGTTGCACTCGATCTTCTGGACCTGAAAAGTTAGTAGGCAGGGCAGTTGCATACAATTATAAATGTTTGATATCATCAAAAGTCTAATACAAAAACTCAGATTTGCAACAATCTCCCCCTTTTTGATGATGGCAAACACAACCAGAAAAACCTAGGCAATTATGGTAGTCTAATGAAAATAGTGTATTGAAAAGTAGTTAACTAAATTCCATAATCAAAAGTATAAGTTGTAGCAGACTACTCCCCCATTTGACATCACAAAAAGGAGGAGAAAACTAAAAAAAACATAATATAAACTAAAATAACCATAAAAAAAACAAACTACAGAAAAATAGCATAATAAAAAAAATTAGTAAAATGAGGGACCCTGATCATCAGACAGAGGAGGTGGTGGTGGTGGTTACTGAAAGTAACTGGTCAATGATGCAAACTGAGATCCAAACTAGGCCATGTCTTGGTCGTGCTGGTGTTTCATATGGATGATGTCCTCAGTATGTTGCTGCTCTTGTGCAGTAATGTAGGCCTCAAAGTGGGTCTCCCACTGATCAAATCTCTTCACCAACTGATCCAACGAAGAGTGCTGGCAGAGAGGAACAGGTGCAGGATTAGGAGAAGGAGCCTCCTCCTCCTCGGCCCCCTAAGCTTCCTCATCCTTGAGGTGGAGACGAGTATTGTGAAGGATGTTGAAGAAACTATTTGAAAAGAAGGGTGGCTGAAGGTCGAGAGGAGCAGGATATTGAAGGTTGTATTTGGATTCTAGAATATATGCAATGATGTATCCTAGAGCAAGATTGGGCTTCCTTCTATGACCTGGATTTTAAGTTATAGTCAAATATTCGATGTAGCAAAAGATTAGGTCAGTTGCATTGAATTCACGATTGGCCATTATGTAAAAAGTGGTGAGTGAAAGAAGGGGAGTGATATGGATTCGGTCGTCGGCTTTGGGAATTATAAAGGTGTGAAGGACGTGCTGGATCATCCTAGCATCTTTAAGTAAAGAGCTAGTCTCTTGACCATGAAAGTGGGCAATGGTGTGGCGAAGAAAGTGATTGGTCGTAGCCCAGTTAAAATCAGGATCAGAAACCAAGGTATGCAGCTTATCCCTAGTGGTGGAAAGCTGTAATAATTCTGTACAATCCTGGTATGTGATCTCGACAGGGTGTCGATTCACATATGATGTGAGAGTAGTGTAGGCAAAATTGATTTGGAGGTTGGCATAAAATTCAAAGAAAAGTTCTGAATTAAAAGGGATTGCGAGAGTGAGAAGAAAACATAGAGAGGTTTGAGTGAATAGGTTAAGAGAGGTGGTTTGGATTGATCGATCGGAGAGAGTAATACTGTACGTCTTGTATTAGTGGTAGGCAGTCTGATCGTCTACCTCCAAAAATTAAGGTTCCAGCGTGGCCCTCGAGGAGCTTCCAGACGTGTGATGAGAATGCTTGCCACCAGCCATTAACAGAAAAATAAAGGAATATGAGGAAGGAAGCAAAGAAAATGAGAGGTGTGAAGAAAAATGTTTAAATTTGGCCTCAATTTAAAGAATTGGTCGTAGGATCGTCCAGGATGGTCGGCCGATCGCAGGATCGTCCAGGCCGATCCGGTGCAATTATTATGGCTGGTTGATTGGTCAAAAAAAGTTGGTCTGATCGTCTGGGACGATTTGACACAAGCAATCATCCCAAGGAGTCAGGTTGGACGATCGTTGAAAAAGCATATCGTCCAAGCCGATTATGTGGATCATCCAGGATGATGCTCAATAATGGATCGTACTAGTAAAATTTAAAACATTTTAAATCATATGCCACGTGTATCATCCAGGACGAACAGTGGATCGTCCAGGACGATTGTCCAAAAATGGATCATCCCTGGCAAATTTATAGATTTTAAATGTGCTAATATATATATCATCCAGGATGAACAGGTGTATCGGACGGGACGATTACTAATAAATGCATCGTCTAGGACAAAAAATGTATCGGCCAGGATGATCAAGATGATTGTAGCAAAGGACGATCATATCCTCCAGGACTATAATGGATTATCCAGGATGATGAAGATCAAAAAAGTCAAAATATTCACCAGATGTAATATTTGGGAAGAAAGTTGAATAGATCATCCAGGATGATATAAATATCGTCCAAGACGATGTGAAAATTTTTGAAAATCAGATGATGGATGGAGATGATCAGAGAATGCCCAAAAATAATAAAATCAATGAAAAACAACAATGATAAAACACAAAAAAGGCATAAAAACTACCAAATAAACAAAGTTTTTTTTAATCAAGGCATGAACATGATATAGTCTCCATGTGATTAATTTTAAAAAATTGTAAGTTAATGACTTAACAACATCAAAAATCCAAAAAAAATGATAAAATATCAGATCATGTTTACCCTAAGCTCATACTTCTTTTAGGACAAAATCATCTTTTGAAATCAAAAAGGACTAACTCAAAAAAATTAATTGGATAAGAAAAAGAGATCCGATCAAAACTTGGTTTCAAAAAAATATCTTATAAAATAATGTATCAAAGTAGTTTGTTACAATCACAAAATTTGAAATCAAGTCTTTGAAAATCTCAAGTGATACTTGAAATCTTCTAAGTTTTAAGAGTTGGAAGAAAGGAAGATAGCTTGCTTTTTGATGGTCTCATTTTATGCCTCTTGTCCATTGAATGGCGCACTTTGCGCATCTTTTGATTTTTGATACACTTTGTGTGTGTGTGTATATATATATATATATTTCAATTTGGCATCATTGCACATCTTTTTTTTGCATCATTGGCCACTTTTTTTTATTATTTTTTGCTAGCTAGATTCTTTTCCAAAAACTCTTAAATATTTTTAGTTATAAGTATATCTTCTAGATATTAGAGAAGAAAAAGAAAACTCACTCTCTAATATATGGAAGAACAAACCATAAAACAGAATCAAAAATCATATGAGAGATGCATTGACAGGATAACGAGAAATCTTGAAGTAAAAAAAACTATGGTTATTATAAATATAAGCTAGGTTACTGTAGCAAGGTAGAAAATATCTCAATTATAAAATCCACTTGTTAATTTGAGATAGAATTTTGTTTAGAAAAGAAAATTTCACCACCAAAATAGGTTAGAGAAAGAGACACAATCAACAGTGTTTTTACCCTTTATCAGATTAAGAGATGTAACAAATTGACTATAAATTTTCAAAAATACAAATACAATGCATAAGATATCAATTCAGCGATAATTTGGAAAAAAAACAAATTCAGGCATACAAAAAATAAAGTAAAAATAAAGAAAAAATAACTAAAAAATGACCAAAAATAAAGCAAAGTAATTAGCAGACAGCAGATCAAAAATCAATAGAAATCAAGTTCATGCATTAATGTCAATCACACACAATCTGGTCCTTAAAGTGTTGAAAGTGTCGAAGGACAGTGGTTTAGTAAATATGTCAGTCAGTTGATTCTCAATCATCACATGGTGTAACTCTTTGTCTCCCTTAGTCACATGGTCTTTAATAAAGTGATACCTAATGTCAATGTGCTTAGTCCTTGAATGTTGGATATGATTCTTAGAAATGTAGATGACACTAATGTTGTCACAAGGAATTGAGATGGTGCTACCCTTAAGGATCTCATAGGGTGTCTTATCTAATTTGGCTCTAACATTCACTCTATTCAACACATAACAAGCTATGTTAACTACTTCAGCCCAAAAGTATTTTGGAAGTGAATACTCAACAAGCATGACTCTAGCGACTTCCACTAAGGTCTAGTACTTTCTTTCAACTGCCCCGTTCTGCTGAGGGTCCTAGGAGCTGAGAAGTTATGGCTAATCCCCTTATCCTCAAGAAAATCTCCAAATCTCTCATTTTTAAAATCTCCCCCATAATCACTATGGATGGTCAAGATCTCACAACCTAGCTTTTTCTGAATCCAAGTGAAGAAGGCTCCAAACTCATCAAAAGACTTATTTTTGTGTGATAGAAATCTAATCCAAGTGAACCTTGAGTAGTCATCAACAATCACAAAACCAAAGACTTTCCCTCCCAAGCTGGCAGTGCTAATGGGTCCAAACAAATCCATGTGAAGGAATTCTAAAGGTCTAGCGGTGCTAATATTCTTAATGGGGTGAAAAGTGGAGTGGACTTGCTTTCCTAATTGGCAGACATCACAAAGGTAGTCTTTTGAAAACTTAAGCTTGGGGATTCCACTAACTAGGTCTTTTTGGGTCACTTTCCTAAGGGTTTTTATATTGGCATGACATAATCTCCTATGCCACAACCATGAATCATCAACATAAATTTTTAAGCAAAATGAAGCAGCACATTCAATGTTATTTAAATCAAGCATGTAAACGTTATTGATCCGCTTTCTGTATAAAACAGTGTTATTATTTAAGCTAATAATGTATGAATTTGCCAAAAATGTTATGATAAAGCCCTTGTCGCAAAACTGACTAATGCTGAGCAAGTTGTGTTTCAATTTATCTATAAGCAAAATATTTTCAATCAAAAGGTTATTGGAATTACAAATTATAACTGAGCCTATCACTTTCCTGGTGGTGTTGTCTCCAAGAGTAACCTTGCCTCCTGTCCTGGTCTCCAGCAAATTGAATTGATTGGTGTCACCAGTCATATGTCAAGAGCATCCATTGTCCAGGTACCACATACTCTTATGAGGCCTTTTGTGAGAGCTTTCCTATAAAATCATCAAATGTCAAATATAGGAACCCAAACAAGTTTGGGTCTTCTTATGGAAAGTGGAATGCAATGGATGTGTTATACTATGAATCATGCAATTTGGGTTTCTAAACCCAATATGGACTACGGTGAATGGTGTAAGTCTGTGCAATGTGTCCTAACATGCCATATGAAAAACATCTAATTCCAAGAAAATGATGCACTAATCTATGGTGATGCTTTTTATGTGATGCATGAAATGAAGGTTTTTTTTATATTCTTTTTCAAAATCAGCATGGGATGATTTTAAAGAATTATGAGCATCACATAAATTAGCATGTTTTTTGTTTAATGCATCAAATTCATCAAGTAAAGCCATGTAATTAATATCAATTATAGAATGATATTTAAGAAGAATTTCATACTCTTTTTGAAAAATTAAAAATTCTAATTTCAAACTAGCATGAGTTTTCTCAAACTAGCATGAGTTTTCTTAATACTTCAAGGAGTTGCTCATAGGTTAGTTCACATACCTCTTCTTGGTCACCTTGATCAAGATGATCATCTGTATTAAGCACAAGTTTATTGTCTCATCTTCAGGTTAAATCTCAGATGAATCTGATGCAGAATCTGCCTAGAACTCCTTTTGGAATCTTTTCTTGTCTTTCCTGAACTTGGGTTTCTCCTCACCCTTCTCCTTGCTTGGGTGAGACTTAAGTGTAGGGCAATCAGCTTTAACATGTCCTGACTTCTTGCATTCAAAGTAAATCATATCATTAGAACTCTTAAAATTTTTGTTTCCTTTACTTTTATTCCACTTTTGATGGTTATTTTGCCTCTTCCTTAGAAAGCTTTTGAATTTCCTTGTGATTAAGGCAACATCATCGCTTTCAGACCTAGAAGAATCAGATTCTGTGCCGTTGGCCTTCAATGCTATAATTTTCTCCTTCTTTTCCTCACCTGCACCAAGGTTTCTTTGATTTACCCCTTATTCGTAAGCAATGAGTGAGCCAAGTAAGTTGTCAACTGAATAGGTATTCAAATCTTTAGATTCAGTAATTATATTTATTTTAGCATCAAAAGAGGAAGACAAGCATCTCAAAATTTTATTAACTTTTTCATAGTTAATTAATTCTCTTCCTAAGACATTTAAAGAAGTAACAATCTGAGTAAACCTTGTATACATTTCAAAAATCGATTCAAAAGGTTTCATACAAAAACATTCATAATCATGTAAGAGAATATTCAAACGGGATTGCTTAGCTTCATTAGTACCTTCATAGGTGAAACACAATTTATCCCAAATTTCTTTACCAATAGTGCAAGTAGAAACACGCATGTAATCTTCCAATTTCAAAGCATGGAACAAATAGTTCAAACATTTTGCATTTAATTGTGCTAAATCCCTATCATCGAGAGTCTATTCAGTAAAAGGAAGAGGGATAGTAACACCATTCAATTTTCCAGTTGGAGGTGTATAACCATCCTTAACAAGCATCCACATGCAATAATCAATTGATTGTTAAAATATAGACATGCGAGTTTTCCAAAAATCAAAAGGGATATTATCAAACAAAGGTGGTCGGGTAAAAGAATACCCTTCCATAGTATTATAATTTCTATTATTATCCATGGATCAAAATTTAAAAAGTTTTCAAACTTAATTTTTATGAATCCCGCTCTGATACCACTTGAAAGTTTGTTAGAGATGTTAAGAACTTAAGAATTAGCCCGAGGCTAACCAAGAGGGGGTTAATTAGTATTTTAAAAATTTTCTTAAGCAAAGCACAAATAAAAATCAAACCAATATCACCACAAAAAAATCAACGTGCGAAAAAATAAATGCGGATCGTAGTAAGAAAAGAACACAAAGGATTTATAGTGGTTTGGTCAACTCGACCTTCGACCAGTCCTCGGAGGCGCCCTCCAGGTATTGCACTACAAACGTGACTCTCCTTTTGCTCCCACAGCAAGGCGGAGAAGCCCTTACAAAAACTCCTTTTCGCCAACCCTGGCGAGGCAGACAACCCAACTCCTTTTGCTTCCTCCTGAAGTAGGAAGAGAATCTCGACCAATTACTGAAGAAGACCTCCCTTGAACCCCCCAGGATGAAGGACAAAGACTGGAGAAGATGCCTTACAATCTTGCTTGGAGCAACCTTTGTGAATCCCTCTCACAAACTCCCCTTCACAAGTTCCTCCCTCTCTCTCCCTCTCCTCTTGGCTATCTCAGGTCAAGACAGCAGCAAAAGATCTTACAAAGTGAAGAACAAGAGCTCATAAATAGAAGAGCTTTTGAATAGCTCAATAATTGCAGCTTGTTGACTTTCTTAGCCTGTATGATATAAATATCATCTTGTATGTTCAGTACAATTTAAGCCTAATTAGCCAACACGATCTAGGATGAATAGAAGAAATTTGTTCATATCATCCAGGATGATAACATATCATCCTATATGATTAGTTCAAATCACAGATTATCGGCCAGATAAATGCTCGGAAAGGAGGTCTTGATGATCCAAAATTAGCTTGATCGTCCGGCCTGATCGCATGATCGTCCGGGCCGATCGCATGATCATCCCAGACAGTTAGTTCAAAATCGAGCAAAATCATCCAGAGCATCGCTCTGAATAGAAGCTGGCCGATGTTGATCAATCATCCGGGAGCAACCAACGATTTTTGAATTGATTGTCCTGGATGATCCTGTGATCGTCCAGGATGATGTGATCGTTTCAATCAAGCCTTAATTGCTTTCCTTAATTACCAGATTAATTTAGGCATAATTATGTTAAATCATCTAGGCTGATGTAAATAAATCTTACCTAAATAGATCTGGTGACTGATTCTTTCTGATTTGAGCCTATCGTCATGGCCAATATAAGGATTGTTCAAGACGATGTGCTTAATGATGGCTACCTTAACAAGGATGTCGTAATTAGGGTTTTTGTTCTTAGTTGGATCATCCTGGCCGATATGGACATCATCCAGGCCGATGTACTCAAAATAGAAAACATCAAACAAACCCTCAAGTGTGTGTGTACAAGGTTACTTAGTATTAGGAACCACTTTTATAATGGACTCAAGAAAGAAAAATACAAACTGACATAAACTTAATCTACCCAATCTTGTGCTGGCTTGAGTTGCACTCCATCTTGTGGACCTGAAAAGTTAGTAGGCAAGGAAGTCGTATATAATTATGAATGTTTGTTATCATCAAAAGTCTAATCCATAAACTCAGATATGCAACAAAAAGAAGATTTTTTAACTTCGAATTCAATATTCAATATGATTGTTAATAAAATGGATTTGGAATAGAAATTGAATGATAATAGAAAGAATAAAATAAATGTTTTCAATTGGTGATATTGCACATCTTTTCAAATATTTGAGGCACACTTTATCCATTTTTTTATTTGGGTTAATTTTGTGCATCTTTTCATTCTGTAAACCATCACACATCTTTTTTTATTTTTGAACGCTTTGTGCAACCACCCGTTTTTTTCTTTCTAATATTAGTAATATAAATTTAAATTTCCTAATAATAAAAATAAACATATTTTAAAAGAAATAAAAAATAATAATACATCAATCTTGCAATAATTATAGCTTAGATATATTTGTTTATAAGAACATGATATTAATCTCATTAGGTTTCATGCGAAATAATTCGTAGTCATGTAACAAGATATTGAGTCTTGATTGCTTAACCTCATTTGTCCCTTCATAAGTGATACAAAGTCTATCCCATATGTCTTTTCCGCTTTTACAAGTGGAAACTCGCATGTAGTCTTCAGATTTTAAAGCACAAAAGAAACTATTTAAACATTTCGCATTTAATTGTGCTAAGTCACGTTCTTCTATAGTCCAATCTGCATAGGGTGTATCTACCCTAATTCCATCAACTAATCTAGTTGGTTTTGTGTAACCTTCCTGGACTAACATCCACATGCGATAATCAAGTGACTGTAAGAAAGTAGACATGCGTGTTTTCCAAAAATCAAAAGGAATATTGTCAAACAGTGGAGGTCTAGTGATAGAGTAACCCTCAGGTGTGTTTCGGTTTCCAAATGTAGCCATCTACGTTAATCAAAAAGTAGTTCAAACTTATGATTTTGAAACAATGCTCTGATACCACTTGTTGAGTCTAGTAATTAGGTTGTTAAGCCTAAGTAAATGTCCCACGGCTACCAAGAGGGGGGTGAATTGGTAGTTTTAAAAATTTTAAACCCTCTTAAAATTAAAGTTGAACCGAAATAAAATTTTCTTTTAAAGTTTGTAGAAAAATGTTTTTCAACCACAGAGTTGTTAAAACTGAAATTTAAAATGCGGAAACGTAAAAGCAATAAAGTAAATGACACCAGATTTATAGTGGTTCGGTCTATAACCAGACCTACATCCACTCCTCAGAGGCACCCTCTGAGTATTGCACTAATACCACAAAGTGACTCTCTTTTAGCACCCACAGCAAGGCGGAGAAGCCTGTACAAAACCCTCTTTTCACCACTACCCGGTGCGGCAGAGAACCGTCGTCCTTTTACACAATCCACAGTGCTGGCAGAGAACCTTCGTCCTTTTACACTCTCCTAGTGTGGGCAGAGAACCGTCGTCCTTTCACACTCTCCTAGTGTGGGCAGAGAACCCTACGGCTGTTCACACTCTCCAAGTGTAGGCAGAGAACCTTCGTCCTTTTACACTCTCCTAGTGTAGGCAGAGAACCCACGTCTGTTCACACTCTCCAAGTGTCGGCAGTGAACCGGACCTTCTTGAATGATCTTCTCACAAAAATCTAGAAGGAAGAAAGAAAAGAGTGAAGAAATCCAATTTCACAAGTAGAGATTCTTACCTTAACAATCCAAGTGAAGCCTTCTTGCTCCAATGGTAGGAATCCTCCTTTGAATGCTCTCTTCCACTCTCCCCTTGGCTATTCCCTCAATAGGCACAAAGATCAAATGACAAAAAGATTGGGTGGAAATCTAATTTGAAGTATTTATACAAAAGACATGAAAAACCGCCCAAAAACTGCAAATTTTCAATTCTGTACGCAGTGGATCGTCCCGTACGATCCTGGATCGTCCTGGACGATTTTACTTAAATGATCTGAAACGACCCAATTTGTATATGTGTACGAAATGACTTCGTACAGCTGATCGTCTTGTACGAACTAGGTTCGTATAGTACGAACGGTTATTACAAGGTCGGTTCTAGAAACTGCTGAAAACTGTCCTAAGTCGGTTTATCGTTTGGACGAAAATATGTTCGTCTGGACGAAAATTTTCCAGAGAGACGATCGTCCTAGACGATTATTTATTTCGTCTGGACGAAAATTTTCCATAGAGCCAATCGCCGGGGACGATAATTTGGTTTCGTCTGGACAAAAATTTTCCAGAGAGCTGTTCGTCCGGTATGATATTTATTTTCGTCTGGACGAAATTTTTCCAGAGGACTGGTCGCCCAGTATGATGGTAAAATTCGTCTGGACGAAATGTTTACAGAGAACCCATCGCCCGGGACGATATAAAAATTCGTCCTGGACGAATAGGACTTAAAAAAAAAAAATTTCAAAGCAAGTTCCTATTCGTTTTAAATGCTCTATAGGAGATAACTGACAGATCGTCCAGTACGATATATATCGTCCTGTACGATCAGTATAGAATTTCAAGATCTCCTTATTTTGTGTGTGTGTGATTTTATTCACTCAATTACAATCACTCCCTTTCAAAATTAATTCAAAGAAAAGACAAACTTCAAATAAACAAAATTACTCATGTTGAATTTGATTTGAAGTTTTCGTAGTCTGGAGTCTGATTTTCCTGAAATGTTAGTACACACAAGAGCAAGTGCAAATCTTCTGAAATTGTTAGGAGATAACTATTCATTTGAACAATAATGTTTGGAATCATCAAAACTACATAAGTTGCACAAATATAAATCATTCAAATAGCAACTATTCAAACACTATGATGGTCTACAAAAAATAGAAGTTAAAGAAAAATAAATTTGAGATCTAAAAAATGCAACCTCAAATTTGGAAATGAAATTCAAACATGGGATACAGGCGATTCCTTTCTAACATCAAAATCAGAAGTTCATTTAAGCAAGTGCATTTGGCAACCTTGAATAGAATACACTCTTCTTGAAAAAAATATGTCTATAATCTAAATCATTTGAAAGTTATATTGAAACATGGCATTGGTCCTTTTTTTCAGAGAGTTTAAGGTTTATACAAAACTTAAAGATGATATCCAAGTCTATCTGGCATAAAACAAATTTCCCTGCAAGAGCAAAAGCGAAGGGATTGGTAAGATCAAAAATCACTTTATTGTCAAGCATCAAATCTGGTAAACCTTTGAAAGAAGTATGAATGAATTAAACCTTAGAGCTAGAGGATGAATCACCACTTGCATGAACCTTCTTAAAAGATTGAGACTTACCTTCCGTTTTCATAATGAGCCAAGAGTTCGATGATGATGGCCTCATCATCACCCAAAACCATCAAGAAAGCTAAAGGAATTAAAAGAAAATCATGAAACCAAATGGAAAATATAGACCAGACAAAAAAACCATGCAAAACCAGCAAAACGAAATATCCACAATAAAGAAAAGTTTGACAGAGTAGGAACTCTAGAATCGCCTTAGAAATGCTAGAACATAGAGAGCCGTTGCATGATTTAGTATTAAATCCATACATAAATTTCATAAAGATTATAAAAAGGGTTTAAAGCAAAAATTGATTTTCATAATCATGAACTTTGTACTCCTTAAATTAATGAGAAAAGTAACTCAAAAAATAGTTCTAAAATGAAAAAGAAAAAGAAAGAAATAGAAGAAAAACACAAAAAAGATGAGTACATTAATAAATTGGTATTAGTTGAAATTTTAGAATCTGATTTCAATCTTACACTTAAATTCATAAAAGATGGAATAAGAAAATCAACACAAATGATGGTGAACTCATGAAAGTTCAATTTTAACTACAAACATATATAATCATTAAGCTAGAATATTTACTTGAAATTCATAAAATTAAGAATTAAAACCATAACTGATAAATTCAAATTAAGCAATAATAAGAATGATTGATTTATGTAATTACTAGTATCTTTTATAAACTAGAATTATAATATTGTTCATTTTTACTACCTCTAAATTATGATGTATTAAATAGTGGAAGGAATTTATGGCATAGTGTTGTAGTGCTATGCTAGTTTAGTGTCACAAGGATTTAACAACACCAAAGCATAATAATGCTCAACAACGCAGTATTTGTCATTTTATAGAAAGAGAAAAAATACTCCATATCATTTCACTTTTCCTCTTATATCAAGATCTTGTATAATTGTGTAATATACTACTCAACACCATCCAATGGCTTCTAATCTCACATTGGGCAGAAGAGATCAAGCTTAACCTCGCTTGATGATAGAAGAATTGTAAGAGCTATCATAGAGGAATGGTATAATAATTGATTATTCACAAAACTCTTTTTATTAAGCTAGTTTTTAGTAATTAGAGTGATAATATAACTTGTTACAGGCGAAGAAAAACTTGAAACGTTTAGAGAGTTGGACCACCATTATTGTAGTCCCTATTGGATGGGAATTCTTTTCCAAAGTAAAAGAGCCTCATAATGACTCTATCTTTGTTAAATGAAAGTGGTAATCTTTCACCTAAGTAGTAAAACTCCAACCCTTCCGTATCCCAATTTATCAATTTGATAGGGATGAATATCATAACTTCTACATCTCCCCCATTGACTATCATGAAATTCTTATGTTCTTAACTTAAAAGAATTATAATAGTCATTGGAAGAGAAAGAAAGATATGATAGTAAACTTTTGTGCACTATATTATTTATGTTAAGCTTATGCCTAATAAAAATATTAGTTAATTTACAAGTATAGGGCCTTTTTGAAATATTGTATTAAGAAGGCGTTTACTTATGACTTTGTGAAGGTTGTGTTTTTAGTTTATTCAGTACATGGTTAAGCGGTCAACATTTGTAAGTTTAGGTCATGCTTATTTAATGTATTAATTTTGTATTACTTGTCGGTGTGATAGGAAACCCAAGGGAGGAGTACAATTTTCATGCTTTTGCATTAACTGTATGAAAACTCTAGTCATTTTAAATCTTCTTTTAAGAGCAAGAGAAAAGATCAGACCAACCTATCTAACCTAATTAGTTTTAGGTTAGAGTTCTTACAACACTAAAATATTTTTTTATAGACATTAGGAATAAAGTTGATCAGATCAAGGTTTTGTGCATAGTTTCAAACAATATATTTTATGCCTAAAATAGGAAATATACCAACATTATGATAATATAAATCTCTAACTCTTTAGATAGTATAAACAAAAGGTTGATTACAATCCATCCATTGTTGGATTTTTTTTTTTTGAGAAATGCAAATAGCATTAAAATAATAAAAACTAAATTTATTACAAACTATTAAAGGAAAAGACTCTATCACATTCCTTCTTTATTTAACTACATAAAGTAGAAGGAATGCTATCAAACGAAAATAAATCAAAGCAAAAAATTTTGTCTAAAGCCAAAGTAGCACACATGTCGGCTACCTTATTACCTTCTCTTGAATTATGATGGAAAATAACTTTATTAAAGTCATTCAAAAAAGAGAGCTTCCCCGAAATCAGCTTCTAGGATTGCAATGTTGATTTCTTCGTAGAAATTTGAAGGATTTTAATCACATTAAAATTATCTCCCTCAATTATTGCTCCTTTACTTTCAAACATCCAATCTTGTATAAATTCTCTTAAGGAAATAATAGCTTCCATCTCCAATTTATTTATGTCCCAATGAATTTTCTTTACCTTTGAACTCCATATGGAGAGAAACACCCCGTCATCTAGAATTGGATATTTGGACATTTATGTAGATAAAACATTAGCAACAACCACCAAAGCAGAAGAAGAAGTTTTGTCATGTTTAATTTCATTCAGACATTTCCAAGCAAAAAATACAGTTGTACAATATACCTTCACAATATTCACATGGTTTTTGGACAGATTTTTGAGTTCAGATATGCAATTTGTCAAAGAATTAAAGATAGGAATTTGGAATCCCCATTGTCTTAATTTGCATAAGATCTCAATCATGAATTTGCAATGTATAGCAATATGAGAGCAATCTTCCACCACTTGACAACCTCTAGCACAAAGATGATTATGCCATAACCTTCTATGCTTTAAAAATTCATTCATTGGTAATGCATCCCTCCTCATTCTCCACCGTAACATTTCAACTCTTGGATTTAACTTCAATTTCTTTAACCAATTAGAGAAGCCAAGATCATCATCTTCCAAATTATTCTTGACTAAATCATTAAAATCCAATGCGGATAAAGTTTTTCCTGAATGCTAAAACAAAAATTCTATTTGATCTTCATCTCCACCGTAGATATAGCATTCGTTCACTATTAATTTGACCAAATCTTCATGAAAAACTTTATTCAGTTCTTGTACATTCCATTCACCATCTTAAAGTAAAAAACTCTGAAGCTTTACTCCTTTAGACCCACGCAATCAGCTAGCATTGGCCATTTATTGAAGCATTTATCCAGCATCCAAATATCATTCATAACATCAATATTCTCTCCATTAACCTCTTGCCATTTGATTAACAGTTTGAGATGAACAGCCCCATCTAGCAAAATATTCCAAGCAGCTAGATGACCTCTTTTGAACTCCCCATTCCAAATGTTTGGACCATATTTAGCTGAAATAATTTCATGAAGCAATGATGCATGATTTTGAACATACCTCCAAGCCAATCTCACTCTTAGAGGACCCACCTTCTCGACTGCTGAATGCAAACCCATTCCCCCTATACTTCTAAATTTACACACCTCCTTCCAAGCCATATAATGAAGACCGCTTTTACCATTATCTTTGTGCCAAATGAATTCTCTACAAAACTTATCCAATTCATACAAGATTCCTTTGGTAACCATTGAGTGAGTGGATATAAATTTTGATAAAGAAAGAAAAGATGATCTTATGAGCATCATCTTACCATCCAAAGATAAAAATCTAGTTCCCCATGAGTTAAGTTTATCTAAAGCATAATCAATCAAAGATTGGAAGTCATTCTTCACCATTCTTCTTAAAACAATCTTTATTCCCAAGTATTGTAGTTCCTTCACCACATTGAAGCCAAGTTGTCTTCCAATATTTCTTTTTAAAGAGGATCGAACATTTTTCCCAAAGATAATTTGAGATTTATCTTTGTTGATACTTTAACCCATCCAACCGCAATAATAATTAACTCTTCCCTTCATAGTTTCAATCAAATTAGTAGATGTTGTCCCAAACAATAACACATCATCATCATATAGCAAAAGAGTGATTTTTTGAGCTCTTGGAGAAATGTGAATTCCCAATTCCTGTCCTCTTCGATTAATAGATTTTGATAAAAGCTGAGAGCACATAATAAAAATATATGATGACTTAGGACAACCTTGTCGAAAACCTTTATTGACTTTAATCCATCTAGTACTCTTCCCATTCAACAAGATAGACAACCTTACATTGACTACACATTCCATAATAAGATTGGAAATCTTATTTGGAAAGCCAAACCCCTTTAGTACATTCGTCAATGTCTCCCAACCCATGCTATCGTAGGCTTGCTCCATATACAACTTAACTGCCATCAAACCTTTGTTGTTTTTGGAGATTCTGATTTTATTAAAATCTCATGGGCTAACAAACAATGATCAGACATTGATCTTCCCAGAATGAAAGCAACTTGTTCTTCCAAAATAATTTTGGAAATACAACACTTCAATCTATTTACATTCATAGTAGTTGCAACCTTGTAAATAGTTTGACAAAGGCTAATTTGGCTCTTAAAGCATCCACTGTTTCAACACAAGAACGAATTCAACTGCCACCTAGTTCCCTTGGTTTACACAGTTTATTCCAACTAACAAAGTGCAAACCCAATCTCCCATTTTGTTTATTCCAAATGAAATCTCGCCAATGCTTTTCTATCTCTTTAAGAATTCCTTTTGGAACTAATGAATAAGTACAATAGAAATTTGGAATACATAGCAGAACCATTTTGATTAGCAACATTTTCCCAGCCAGAGAGAATTGTATGTTGTCCCATACTACCATGAGCTTCATAGCCTTATCTGTAATGAAATGAAAGTCTGTAACTCTTAACCTCCTCAAAGCCATTCTAACTCCAAGGTACACAAACTCTTTAACTACTTTAAATCCCATGATTCTTTCAACATCTTTTATCTTCCTTCTCTTTACATGCCTTCAGAATAGTATTACCAACGTTTTAAAAATGATCTTCTGCTCTTCCAGCTGCAGAATTCCATTATTACTAATTTGACTTCTCTTACTTATTTGACGTTAGCATGTGAGAAAATGATGATGTCATCTTCATATAAAAGATGTGAAATCTTAGACAAATTTCTACCAATTACGATGCCCTTTGCTACCTCATTTTGCTTGAACTGATTGGTAAGCAACTAAGAACATAAAATGAACAAATAGGGTGAAAGAGGACATCCTTGTCAAAAGGCACTCTCCACATGAATCCAGCTTGAAATCTTGCCATTAATGATCAAGGAAAATCTCAGGAATTCCACACATTCCATGATGCGCCTGGAGAATTTATCCGAAAATCCAAAGTATTCTAAAATACTTTTTAGAGTGTTCCAACTCATGATATCATAGGCTTGTTCCAAATCTACATTAAATGAAACCAAACCCTTAGATGATTAAACTCCTGAACTTCTAAAAAGCCTCCTGTGCCACTAGAATATGATCCCCCAAGGTTCTCTTATTGATAAATGCAGCTTGCTCCAAAGATGCCAACTTATGAATCATCAATTTCATCCTGTTCAATAAATTCTTGCAACCACCTAGTAAATGAATCTACACAAACTAATAGGTCTATAGTGGCTCAGTATTGAAGGTTAAAAAACCTTTGGAATGAGCAAGAGAAGGGTTTCTTTCCATTCAACATTCATCCTTCCCCTTCTAAAGAAATGGTTTACCGCATTCCAACAATCCTTCTTAATTATGTTCCAATATGATTTCAATAAAGAGTATGAAACCGCATCATTCCCAAGAGCTATGCTATCAATTGTTTGCAAGACTACCATCTCCAATTCCTATAAGGATAGCTTTTTGGTTAACCATTCTATGTCCTTCTCATCCACTGAATTATTAGGAAAAGGCTAACCATTCAAATAACCTTCCCTTTTTTTCCACTTTCCATTGAAAAACTTTAGAAAAGTTTTAGAAATCTGATTCTAATCTTCAGTAAATGACTCATCCTCTTTTTTAATTCTATAAACACAATTTGAATTTTTTTTTTCTTTTTGAAGAAAAAGAATGAAAAAATCCATAGTTAGTGTCTACCTCCTTCATCCACCTGACCTTCACTCTTTGTTTCCACCATGTGTTTTGCCGAGCTAATATAATGTTCAGCTCTCCAATATATGAATGAAGGGTGAAGATTTCCTCTTCTGATAGCCATCCCTCATCAAATTCTTTAGCTTGCAATTCCAGAATTTTTGCTTTCAGAATGCCTCTTTGCTGATCAAACTCTTTGAACTTAGCTCTAGTCCAATAAAATAAAGCTTTAAGAGACCTTCGAAATTTGTAGTTCAATGCTTCAGCATAATCCTCATTCATCTTTTTGCTCCAAGCTACTTTAACCACCCTGATTGATGCTGGATATGAAGGCCATACTTCCTCAAACCTTATGATCTTATCAGAACCAAAGTTTCCTCCCAAGAAGTTTAATATGATTGGGCAATGATCTGATGCAACCCTTGATAAATGCCTCAACACCACCCGATTGTTCTTCAATGCAACTGGATTAACATAGTATCTATCTAACCTCTCCAAAATTCTAGCATTGCCATCTTTGTTATTGTACCAAGTGAATCTTAGTCCAATAACACTCACCTCATGAAGATCACTCCTGGTTAAGAATAAACTCATTTCTCTAGCTCCTTGAGAGAATTGAAAAGGTCTTCCTCCTCTTTTGTCTTCTTTAGCCAAAATTCAATTAAAATCCCCCCCCCCCTACTTCTAGAGGATTGTTGTTAGAGCCAAATTCCTCCAACTTCTCCCAAAGAAGTCTTCTCTGAATTGGTTCTCTGCCACCATAGACCCTGGCTACTCTCCTCCTCCCCATCTTCATGATTTCAAGGTCCCCTATGACAACTTGATTTGAAGAAAATAAGCATGTAAAGGAAGCTAATTTGAACTTCTATAGTACTACTATACCCTCGGATAAACCTATAGTAGGAACATGAAAAAAATCCCATTCATTTCCAATTAGGATATCAATTCCAGATTTGTTGAAACTTGAGAATTTGGTTTCCAAAAGCCCAACAAAAAACACCTTGTTGTCCTTCACCACCTCCTTCAAATATAGAGAAGCTTTCTTTTTCCTAGCTCCTCTACAATTCCAAAACAAAATTGATGCCATTAAGGAATAAAAGGGGAAGTGCTCCCCTTCTTCTCCTTCACCTCAATCTCCAATTTCCTTCCTCTCGTCAATAGCTTTATTGGACCAAAACTTCTTAGCTCCTTGGCTAGCTTAATGTTGATGTTAAACAAGCTTCCATCTTTGAACTCTTCCATCTCATTGCCATCAACAGCTTTAGGAGAGTAGCCTCCGTTATCCACCTTACTCATTGAAAATGATTTAACAGTTTCTGTCTCACCTTTGTCTTCCATAGTAGTAGTTCCAGCTTTGCCATTATCAACCGTCTGCATTTCCTCTTCCTCCATCAAATCACTTAGAACATAAAATTTGTTAACTTCTGAAATAACTTCAGTAATTACTCCCACTTGTTTAATTTTTAGAGAGTTATTTGTATCTTATTGTGAAACCTCCTTATCAACCGGTTCCACCACAATTTCCCTTTCAACTATTCCAGAGCCATCGACCTTCTTCTCTCTGAATTCCCTTCTTGTCCACTGACTGAAATTGTTCTTACTTGAACTTTTATCTATACCAATCTTCTTTCCTCGAAAACCATTTCAATTTAAATTCTTCCTTCCATACCTAACGTGAATCCAGGGACCATATCCACTGTCTTCAGATGTTGTAGCTTCAGGTATTTTATCTTTAATTGGAGCTACACAAGGATCCTTTCCATGGCAGGCATTCTCATATGGACCTCTAGCTGTCAATAAAGTAATCTTATCCTGGCAATTTCTTTGGTCATGACCAATCTTCCCACAACAAAAACAAATGTTGGGAACCCTTTTATATTCAATTTTTTGAAACAATTTTTCTTATTTTCCTTCAACCCAAACTCCAAGTGGAAGAGATTCTTCAACGTGGATGTGAACACAAATTCTAGCAAATTAACGCCTCCCCAATTGCAACATATTTTCATCTAATAAATAAGGTTTCCCAACCTTTGAGGCGATCCTACAAACATTTATAGGATCCCAATAATGAAGAAGCAAATTTGGCATTCTTAACCATATAGGTGTTGTCAAACCTTTCAAAGAATTTGGAGAGAATTATTGGCTTCACTTGACAATACCAACTGTGTTCCCCTTCACATACTAGGGGCCGTTAGCTTGAATCGATTCCACTGCTTTCTCATTCTCAAATAAACACAAGCTCCACCCTTTACCAAGCCAAGTTAAATTGAATTTACCAAATTGAGCCCATTTCCTTTTGAGTTCAGCATTAACAATGAAGTATGGTATAATCTACCTATAAGCCTTAACCACCAGCGCATTTTGCAACGCTTTGGTGTTCTTCGACACCTTGTCTTCATACAACTGGACTGTGATCCCATCTTTAGACAAACAATTCCCAAAATCCCAATCAGAGTCAGAAAATTCTCTTATGTGATTTCTTCTTCCAAACATTTAATAAAACATACCCAGATTGCTCTTTAGTCGAATAATCTCCAGCTTCAGTCACTTCCAGAATAATAGGACCTCTTTCAGCTGAATCATAAAGCTAAACCATGTTCATGTCTTCAACTTTTGCAGACTTTTCGTTCCCAACATTGTTATTTTCCTTACTGTCTTTATTCAAATTCTCTTGGTAATCAGCATTTTCCAAATCTTTCTGCAATGTCTCCGTCACCCCAGAAGTAAAGATCTTCTAAAATTTGAGTAGCTTCGGGCTCTTTGTAACATCTTTTGAAATTGTGACCCCCTTACCTTTCCCAATAATTGGTAGAGGTTTGACATTCGTTAGGCTATCGTCATTAATCTCCAATGGTTTATCATATAAGGATGAGAACCTTGCTCTATTGCTACCCGTCTTGGACACAATTCTTGAATATGAATCTCCAAACATAGGAGGAGATTTGTTATTCATAAATTGTTTTTGAATGTCTGCAGATGAACAATGATCTCCATTAGGACAACCGCCGGCATTAAGCCGGCGATCATCCGTCGCCATCGGTGGATGCTTCTCGTACCGCCAAATAATTTTTTTGAAATTCAACTTCTCTCACTAGAATCCTGCACCTTCTCTCACTAGAATCCCGCCTTCCAACTATTATAGCACACAAATTTTTCTTTAGTTACACTACAAATTTTTAGTAACATTATTTAAAGTTATATCAATATATTTATAGAATTATTAAAAAGTTTAACAAATCATTTAAAACTAGTCAAAGATAAATTGGTGTTGAATCACTAAAGTATAAAGTGTCAATATCTTTAATGGGGATAGGTACTATTTTGGATTACTATTGCAAAAAAATTTATTAAATTTCGTTAAGAAAACCCATTCATATTTATGGGTAACCTTCATTCACTAGCTTTTTAACGTGATATAAGGCTACAATTACAATAATTTTCTTATTGATGATATTTTCTATATGGAAACTATCCCACATGTTGATGTGTGAGATGAGGTCTTTGATGATTAATTTGATTATTGCCTTAAGATACACTCTACACTAAAAAGATTTTTGTAGTTGGAAATTATTAGTGGGTTTGCCAGGGCACTGCATAATGCATGGTGATTGATGGATGTGGTTAGCATAGGGTTCATAATAATATTTTTTTTGTACCATCTACATCATAATGGCCATCCATGTAATAATGTCAAAAATTTTGGAATTTAATTGAGATATTATTCAATCTTTCACCTTTTTAGGGTATAATATCTTTCTTTAAACATGTGCTTGTGTAGTTGCATTCACGAATATTTAATGATTCTCTTCATATTCATCCTCATCTTCATCCCTAGAGGAGTTAGTGCTTTCTTATTGATTATTTTATGATGTATACTCATAAGGAATAGTAGTACCAATAATAATGGTTCAAACTTCATGATATCATTTGTAGATTAGTAAAGGTGATAGCTCTCTAATACCCACCTTATATATTATTTTGTTTCACATAGTCTTCTTATCTTTATTTACTTCTTGTGTTTAAATCTCTATGTGAAGCCTCCATTGGATCACCAACTTGTTATTTGGTTCGAAAATCTATTCAACCCATAGATTGTTATCAAAGTTGACTTCTTCTTGGGTGGCAAGGTTGATTAATTATTGGGATCCCCTGTAAAAATCCTCATGGTGTCAACCATTAAAATGATTGTTATAAGGAAATTCTTTGGGACCTAATTATGATACATTTTTGTGGGAGAAGATCTTTGAGAGGTTATACTAAATGTCACGCTCCTTCTTTATTTTTTTTTTCTCAAATATCTTTTTTTTTAGATTCCTTAACATCCAAATTTTTTATCCTTACATTAAGCCCTTTAAGAATTGGAATATTGAACATGCAGCCCAAGTCTCATGCCCTATAAGTTAATTCCAAGGCAAGGAGAGTATGTAATCTTATTATAAATATCTTCCTGATGCTATATTTCTCTAATAAACAAATCATATTATTATTTTGTCTTAAATGATTGGTGTTTCTATTATTTAAATTTCTATGGCTAGTTAAATCATATATTTGGGCTAAAGATATATTAAAACATTATTTTCTTCAAGATTTCTTTGAATAGTATGAATTTAAAAAAAATCAAATACTATGTGCTTAATCTGTTTATATTTAGGCCTTACATAAACATAAACTTAGTTTGGTCCATAACATTGAGAGAGGAATAGTGGAACCAATAGGGCTTTTAAATGGGGTTTTATCATAAATAGATATAAGGTGGATAAAATAGTGAATTCCTAAGGAGATGTAATCACTATAGTTGAGAGAAATCTTAGATAGGCACTCCAATATGATCAATAGAGAAGTAGAGTATCTATTCTTTAATTCACTACAACACTAAAAAGAAATCTAACTTTTTCTTGCATGTGTTTTTAACTATCATATGTTCTGAGACACCTAGATAATGTAATTTAAATTTCAACACTTAGTTGATAGATTTTTTTAGCACAAACTTAAAACTTTGTTGATAAGATAAATTGGGTAATTCAAAAGCAGCACAAGAAATAATTTTTATTAAGTCCAATCCATATGGCAGTGAAACTCTACTCATAAGTTTTTTTTTTGGTAGCTCATATACACTTTCATATAACCAATGTTACACATATAATCACTTGTTTAAAGTGTAGTTGTGATTAGATTCTAGTCAAGGTTTTGGACCTTTTTTGGGGAATTTCGGAATTTTTATCCTTTATCTTTTTTTGTAAGGCAAATGCAAAGAGTAAAATAATTTGAAAAATAAGGGAAAGAAAACAAAAATTAAGTTATAGCTAACCTATCACAATCTTTCTTCACTAATAGAGTAAAATTTTGAAGTAACATTTTTAAAGAAAATGTCCCAAAAGAAATTACCACTAAGAGCATATGATGCACAATAATTTGCAACCTTATTCTCATTTGAAGAAATAAAATAAAAAATAATACGCTTAAAATCACATAAAAAAGATAAATATTGAGAATTACACATGGCATTTAACCAAAATTTATAATTCAATGACTTTTCAAAAAGCTTAATAATGCTGATGTTGTCTCCTTCTATCCAAATGCCTTTAGAATCAATCATCCATTTTTCTAGTATGTCTTTAATAAGCAGGATACCAAAATTTCAAGTTAAGATATATCCCAATGAAAGAGCTCTTAACAAAAGCTGAGATTAATCAACCTTTGTCATCTCTTATAATTTCTCCAATACCCACACCATTATTGCTAAGCAATGAAACATAAACCATTTTGGATATGGGGATACAAAAGAAATCTTTTCATTTCATAGAATCAATTAGAAACCTATTTATTTAGCATAGAATTAAGATATAGCTTAATAGAGTATGAGAAAACTTCAGTTGAAATAAGAGTAGGTGAAGCAGAAAATTTTCCATGCTTGATGGAATTAATGTCTTTCAAATTATAAAAAATAGAGGAGCAATAAATTCTAGCCATAACTGAATTCTTTGTAGCTAAAAGGTGAAGATGTTACCACATATCCTAGATTGAATTAAAGCAAGGAATACCAATTCACCAATTTCCTAAGAACAACAAAAATTTCAATTAGCTTTTTGCATGAAATGGTTTTTGCATGAAATGGCAATATGCATATTATCTTATTCTACTAGATGAACAAAGCTTGGAATTCAACAACTTCCTATAACAAAGCCAACTATTTGTAGGAAGAGAATTTCTTCCAATTCTCTACCAAAAAATAGAATTATGGGTAATAACTTGAGCTTCTTCAGCCAACTAAAATCATTGGATTCATAATATTTGAAATTTTCTTCAAATTCCAAAGCTGCTATCGATCTTTCAGAATGTTGATGAATTAGCTACATTCAATCTTCAGAGTGATTTGGAAGGAGTTTAATTTTCTTTATAATGTTGATCAACTCTTCCACAAAATAGTCTTGCAAAAAATTGTAATTAAAAACCCCCTTTTCAATCAGTAATGCATCAACCAAGCACCTTTCCATAATATTAACATTAACATATGTCAACCAAGCAGAAATTGCTTTGTTACTGATCCAAACATCATCTAAAATGTTGATGCTTTTTTCCATTTCCAATTCTCCATCTTAACATAGGCTTTAAGTTCTTTCTCCATCAAAAATGATTTTCCAAGTTGCTACAACTCATCTTTGAGGGAAGACCAAATAGTGCTACCATATTTAGCAATAAAAATTATATGTAATAATGAGTTTAGTTTTTGTATAAAGCTCCATGCTAGTTAAAATCTCAAAGGGCCTTCCCATAACATAGCTAAACGAAAACCAAGGCCACCTTTCAAGCTTGGTAGACAAAGTAATTCTAATAAATGTAATGCATTCCATGTTTTTTATTATCTTTATATTCCAAAGAAAATTTCTATAAAGCATATCCAATAATTCAAGAATTCCTTTAGGCATAAAAGAATGAGTAATAAAATATATTTGAAGAGATTGAAGTGAAGAGTTTATTAAAGTATCTCTTTTAGCTAGGGATAACAATCTACTTCCCCAAGAGTATCTTATCTAGGAAATGCATAATAAGATTCTTAAAATCTGAAGACTTTTTCCTTCTTAAGATAAAATATAGACTAAGATAATGCAACTCATTCACAAGTCTAAATCCATATTACTTTGAAATCTTTAATTTTCTTCTCTTGTACATCTTCTTAGAACCAAGAATCATTAACTTTCAAAAATTAATTCTTTGATCAATCCACGAGTTGTAATTAGATAATATATTCAAAATAGGGTTCATAGATTAAGATTCTACTCCAACTAGAATCAAAACATCATCAACATATAATAAATGCGAGATTCTATCAGAATTAGATGAAATCTTGATACCAATTTCCATCCTACTTTGATGAAAAGCTTTGGAAAGGAGTTTAGAGCATAGAATGAAAAGAAATGGGGACACGTGGCAACCTTATCTAAAGCCACATTGAGCCTTTATCCAAATTGATAGCTAACCATTAATAAGAGTCAAAAAATTTTGAGAAGTAACACAATAAATAACCCAATTTATGAATTTAGAAGGAATATTCATAATAACTATAATTTGCTTTAAAGTTTAAAAACATGTGCTGCCATATACTTGTTCCATATCAATTTTTAAGGCAACAAAACCTTTTTTGGAAGAGGAGAATTTCAATTTATGGAAAATCATTAGAGCTAAAAGACAATGATCAGAAATAGAGCTATTTGGAACATACGCCACATGCTCCTCAGAAATAAATCTAGGCAAAATAATTTTAAGTCTATTGAGAATTCTTTTTGCAATAATCTTGTAAATAGTTTGACAAAGGCTGATAGGTCTAAATTTTGATGGTTCACATGCATATTCAAATTTGCAAATAAGTATCACAAGATTATTTTTCCTATTAGAAGTCATAAAACTTGATTGAAAAAAGTATATACAGCACTTCAAACATCAAGGTTAATAATCTCCCAATAAAATTTGAAGAAAGAAGGAGAAATACCATCAACACCAGTTGATTTTTTCTAACCCATCTGAAAAATCTTAGATTTCAGCTCATCTTTAGTAATATCTACTTCAATAAATTGATGATGAATAGATTCCAGCTTGTTGTCATCTCTGAAAGATGTCTAATCACTAAGAGAGCACTCCCTTGATCTCATCTAATTATTAAAAAATTAGGTAAATACATCAGTAATATATCATGGGTCTTTTGAAATATGTCCTTCCAGTAACTTGGCTCTAACTCATACAAGAATTCCTTCTAGCATATGCAAATGCGTGGAAGAAATGAGAATTAGAATCTCCATATTCTTTGGCTGTTTACCTCCACCATGTCACTAATCAAGCTTGAGTTGAATTAAGTTCTTTGACCTTAATTCTCAGTTCAAGAAGCTCCTCATTTGAAAGATAAGAAGTGGCTTCTTTATCTTATAATAATAGATTTTTTTCATTAAGAAATGAATTAAGTTGAGATAGCTCTTTAATTTTACTTCTACTCCAAAAAATAGTGATTTGAGTGTTATAGATAACTTCCTTTGATGAACATTTGCCGGAGAAACAAAGTCTTTTTTCTTCAAAGAATTAGATACAATGTGCTAAGTGGCCTAATAAGAAGTCCACAAATTTTCAAATCTTAAAAATCTATGGTGCTTAAAAGTCTTATTACTAAAAAAAATATTCAATGGATAATGATCTGAGCTTGTACGCGCAAGATGATTGGTGACAACAAATGGAATTAAGTGAATAGCACAAGAATTTAACAAAATTATGTCAAGTCTTTCCCAAATTTTGAATACACCATCTTTATTATTGCATCAAGTATAATGAGGCCTAACAAATTATAAATCATGAATCATTTTGATACATAAAGTCTTTCATTTATTGAGGACCAAGCTTCATAATAAAAGCTTTTCCTTCTTTTTTGCCATGCTTAGATAAGATGCAATTGAAATCTCCTCCTTTCATACACATCTTTATTTCAGTACACTATTCCAATTCAATAATGTGTTCATATGTGTATAAAAGGCCAAAAATCACTTTCCCCATCATTTTATCCTTTACCTAACCACCATCCTACCCAAATGACTATCCTTTGATAACTCCCTACACATTTTAAAAATCTAGAGAAAGAGCTAAATGAATTTCAACCCTTGGATTGAAAAGGAGGGGCTTAAATAGGGCAAAAAGGGAGAATCTCCTCATTTTACCATCATTCACTCAAAATTATCAATCAACAACCTCCCAATCCCTCATTCCTCTTCCTATAAGATCCAAAAAAACACCCCAATCTCCCCCATAGTCTTTCCAAGCCTTCCATAGCTCAAAAAAAATTCCATTTAAGAGGATAGAGAGAATAGAGAGTGAGTGAGAGAGAGAGAGAGAGAGAGAGAGAGAGAGAGAGAGTATATGTGTGTGATAATTCTCAAACAACTTTTAATCCACTAGTCTTCAAGTCTAGGAGGCTTCAAGGAAGTTTTGTTAGAGGATATTTTTTGGGAGTACATAAAGCCCAAGATCAAAGGATTTCACCATCTAGATCAAGATATTTTTGCAGAATAAGACTATAACTTTTCTTTAAAAAGGCTTACTAGAAATTGCTTTCAATACAATAAAACACTTCCCCAATCTTCATCTAAGTGTGGGGAATCTATGTTTCAAATTTCATTTAATTTGGATAAGAATTTAAAAAATTATAAACATTTAATTTTTTAGTTCAAAAATGAACAAGTGGATAAGTGGCTTCCTAGAGTCGGATATGTGACTGAAGGCCATTTGTTAATGATTGTGTTGAAATTATGTGTAAATTATACACTATTTCTTACATTTTAAACTCATTGAAAATGTGTTATTAAGTTATTTTGCACAAAAATACTCAACAATTTGCCAAAAAAATACAAAGAATCAACTAGCACCATGGTGCTAGATGAAACAACAACTCTAAATCAAAATTAACTCTTCTAGAGGGCCATTTCAGGACATTTAAATGCCATCCTCTCTATTTCAATGTGCTATAATGGTATCATAATCAGTATTGCTATGTTGAGAGCGCCACTGCATTGAGAGAGTTGCAAATCTTGACCTAAGTCTTATGATTTTGATGATAACAAATATTATTGATTTCTTACTCTACTATTTCCTGATAATTTAGTTTATTGCATATATGTCGTTGCTCACTAAAATTTTAGGTCCACTGTTCACTTGCAACTTCGATCAACTCAAGATTTGGTAGACTAGGATCAAAGTAGGTAGTTTTAGTATTTATGTAATTTTTATCTTTCTTAAGTCAATCATGTAGTGTGGTGGATCCTAAAGCTGAGTATCCTTGTACACACACACTCAGGAGGATGAGTTAATGAGTTAAGAAGATGATGAGTTTTCTAAACTAATCATACTATATGATTTATATCGTACTAGATGATTAGTTAACCAAAAAATCCTTAATTAGGACACCTATGATAATTAAGATTGATTAAGCTAATCATCCTAGATGATCCACATCATACAGGAATATCTTGTATAATCATGAAAATAGCTACCAATCACATTTTAAGCAAAATTTTATAATTAAAATTTTATTCTAATTGTACTGTATAATATGCATCATACTATACAATTTGTGACAATCATGCCTAAATTGATCATTTTTTTAGGGAAACAATTATGGTTAATTTTTCAATCAAATTGTACAAGAAGATAGGTGACAATAATACTATATGAATCGAGCAATACATGGGATGACAATTTATTATTGTCTATCATCCAAAACGAATTAACACAATTTTTCAACTAATCATATAAGATGACCCCCCATTTTTATATGGTATGAACCGAGCTCTACATGTGATGATAATTTATCATCTCCTATCATACGTGATGATCAGTGAAAACTCTTGAACTAATCATACCAAACAATACAGTTTGTATTGTTTAAAAAGGGTTATTTTATACTTATCATATTGGACGATGATCTCAATCATCCTGGATGATCTGTTCATCTCTTTGAACTGATCATACATGGTATATCTCTTCATACAGTATAAATAGGAGTACTTTTAACTAATTTTATAAGATGATTTTGTATTGTACTGGATGATTAGCATCAGCAAATTAAAATTTAGGGCTTTTTTAAGAGGCGCTATATTTAAACTCTAACTTGGTGTTATGTTAAAAGACTTTTTCTACTAAGTGTCTTGAGAGGGAGCATAGAGAGGAAGTTAAGAAGTGCTTTAGGAGAGAAGAGAGGGAGAGTTATATGTGGGAGAGAGTTATGAGGCATTCATAAGGTTACTCCAAGCAAGGTTCTTTCCCTGTCTTCTTAAAGCTTCTACCTTGATCCTTTGGTGGATTTTGGGAGACATTTTATAGCACTAAGTCATGGTTCTCTACCATCTCCAGGAGGAAAAAAAAGGATTCTTGATTCCCGCCATCTTTAGGAGTGAGAAAAAAATTTCAGGTTCTCAGCGTTCACCAGGAGGGTGAAAAAGTGTAAGGTTCTTTCTGCAATAGGTTGGTCGAAGAGATTTTATAAGAGCTTTTCGACCTTGCTATGGGGATAAAAGGAGAGACACAAGTTTTAGTGCAAAGCTTGGAAAGGATGTTTCTAGGGAGTAGACATAGGTTTGGTTCGACAAAATTACCATAAATTCTGGTGTGTTTGTTCATATTAATGTCCACATTTTATTTTTCTGTGATTAATTATGTGGTAGAAAACTCTAATCAATTTGTTATTATGAAATTAATTGGGTTCCGCATCTAGAGATTTTTTTTTTAAATATTGAAAAATTATAAAATAAAAATAAATTACCAATTCACCCCCCCCCCCCCCTCTTAGTTAGCCTTAGGATTGTTTTTTAAGGTCTCACAACATCATCAAACTTTCAAAAAGTTCCACTGAATTACAAATCTGGTTCTTAAGAGAATGAATGTTGCAGCACTACAATTCAATATCACAACATCAAAAAGTTCACACCATCATTTTAATACTCATATTTTAGAGCACCGTAGGGTGGCAGTTATAACTTCCTAGAAGCCACAACTTAGTAAGAGGACATGTCTATTTAATTAGAATGTATTCCACATCATTAAGCATTGCAGCAGAGCAAACTTATCAGCACTGAGGTGATAGTTCAACTTTAAGCACCATAGCATCACTTTATTAAGCACCACAGAGATTGAGGTTGAAAGTGCTCAGATGACACTAGAAAATGCTCTGATACCACTTGAAAATTTGTTAGGGATGTTAAGCCCTATAGAACTGGCCCAAGCTAACCAAGAGAGGGAGGGGGGTGAATTAGTATTTTAAAAAAAAATTCACAAAGAATAAAAATTGCATAAACCAAAATCACACCACAAAAATGAATGCGGAATTAAAAGTGCGGAAGCAAAAAAATAAGAACACAAAAATTTATAGTGGTTCAGTCAACTCGACCTACGTCCACTCCTTAGAGGCACCCTCCAAGTATTGTACTAAAAAATGTGACTCTCCTTTAGCCCCCACGGCTAGGCGGAGAAGCCCTCACAAGAACCTCCTTTTTGCCAACCCGGCAAGGCAGAGAACCTACCATCCTTTTGCTTCCTCCTAAAACTGGCAGAGAACCACAACCAAAAGCTAACTCCTTACCTCTACCGACCCTTCCACGGATGAGAAACTCTTGACGAAGAACAAGCATAGCGATCCATGAAGCAACCCTTGTGAATCCCCTCACAAGCTCCCCCTCACAAGATCCTCTCTCTCTCCCTCTCTCTCTTTCTCTCCTCAAGGTCTTCTCAGGTCAAGGCAGCAGCGAAAGGTCTTCAAAAATGTTAAACAAGATCTCTTAAATAGAAGATCTTCAAAGGAGCTCATTAATTGCAAGTTGCTGACTTTATCGTCCAGACCGATATGGACATCGGCCTGGCCGATTACTACAAAACTTCAGAAGATCGGCCAGAGCATCGCCCTGGATGCAAAACTGTACGATTAAAAATTGGCTTGATCGTCTAGGCCGATCTCACGCTCGTCCTGGCCGATCAGTGCAAATCATGGGAAAATCGTCCTGAGAATAGCCCTGGATACGAGCTGGCCGATATTTATCATCCTGAAGTAACTTAAGGTTTTTGACTGGATCATCCTGGCCGATCTTGTGATCGTCCAGGACGATATGATCGTATCAATCATCCTTAATTACTCCCTTTATTTCCTGATCAATTAAGGCATAATTTGTGATTATTGTCCAGGCCGATCCATGATCGTCCTGGCTGATAATTTAAAAATACAGTATACCTTAATTGTCTATGGCGGTAACTTCTTTCTGTTTTGAGAATATTGTCCAGGCCGATATGTTAATGACGGCTGCCTTAATTAAGAAACCTTATTTAGACTTTCTGTTTTAAGCCTGATCGTCCAGGCCGATAAAAAAATTGTCCTGGCCGATAGGAGTAAAAATAGAAATTCTAAGTCTCTCAAGTGTGTGTGTGTGTGTGTGAAGGGTTATTTAGCATCAGTCTCTTTGATCATTACAAGTAGACTCAAGAAGTGAAAAACAAAAGTACAGACTGACTCAACCCTAAACCTTCGTAATCCTAAACTGGCTTTGTCTTGTTCGTCCGATCTTCGATTCCTGAAAAGTTAGAAGCAACAAGCAGTCCATGAGAAATAGTGTTTGTCAATCATCAAAACATAAGCCATGAAAATAGATTTGCAACAATCTCCCCCTTTTTGATGATGGCAAACACAAGTAGGAAAATATACAAAAAAGTCCATTAGAATTTCAAAGTTTCAACAACTTTTCCTGCCACACCTTTCAACAACTTTTCCTACCACACCCTACTCCCCCTTTTATCATCACAAAAAGAGGGTCCATATATAAAGGAAAAAATAAACAAAGACTAAAAAACAAACTATAAAAAATAGGAAACAAACAACAGAAAGCACAGACTAAAAGAACGAGGGATCTTGATCATCTGATGGAGGTGGTGGAGGGTGAAAAACCATGACTGGAACGGCCAGAATTTAAAGAAACGGCCATATCATCATGGTTGATCGCAGAATCATCCAGGCCGATATGGCTCAATAATTACGTATAGTCCGATTGGTTAAAAAGGCGGTCTGATCGTTCAGGCCGATCAGATATCAACCAGGACGATTAGACACAGGCGATCGTCCCGAGGAGTCAGGCCGGACGACCGTTTAAAAAGCATATCGTCCGGGCCGATTAGGTGTATCGTCCAGGACGATGCACAATAATTGATTGTACCGATTGAAGTTAAAACATTTTAAATCACAGCCACGTGTATCATCCATGACGAATAGTGGATCGGCCCGGCCGATTATCCAATAATGGATCGTTTGGGGCCGAATTTAAAGATTTAAATGTGCTGACACGTAGATCGTCCAGGACGATCAAGTGTATCGGCCAGGATGATGCACATAAATTGCATCGGCTAGACGAAATATTCTATCGACCAGGACTATCATCAAGATTGCAACAGAGTTCGATCATATCGTCCAGGACGATATAGGATCGTCCAGGATGATGAGTTACAGCAAGCACAGAAAAGTCAGCAGATGGATTTTGAAGAGAATTTTCCCTATCGTCCAGGACGATTATGGTATCGGCCAGGACGATGTGACTAGAATTTGAAACATAAAGAAGATAGTGATGATCAAGGCCCTCAAAAATAAAACTAAAGAAAAACAATCAGAAAAACAAAGTAAAAGAAAATAAAAAATATAAAAAAAAGAAAAAAATATGAATATTTTTGGATTTTAATTTTTCTAATTTTTTTGTTTTATGGAGGCATCATATGAGAAATTTTTAAAAAGTTAAACTTTTAGAGTTCCATAAGATAAAGGAGTTTAGCTAATCCTAATCAGACAAATGTAAGATATCCGATTTTGTTAACCCTAAATCAGACATTTTTTATGGTATAAAATTTCTTTTGAAAAAAATAATGCATAACTCAGAATAAACCTAATTGGGCAAAAAAAAAATTCAATCAAACTTTATTTACAAAAACCATCTCATAAATAATAAAACAAAGTACTTCTTCTCAATCATGGAATTTGAAATCAAGCCTTTGAATTCATCAAATAGTCAATGAGTTCTCTAAGTTTTAAAAGTTTCGAAAAGAGGGGATAGCTTGCTCTTAGTGGGCTCATTTTATGCCTCTTGAATCTTTGATTGGCTCTTTGAGCATCTTTTGATTTTTGATACACAATTGTGTATAATTTTCCTTTTTAAATTTGGTGTCATTGACCTCTTTCCTTTTTAATTCTTACAAGCTAAACGCTCTTTTGCAAACTCTTAAAAGAAGCTCAGTTGTAAGTATATCCTCCAAATATTAGAGAATAGGAGCTCTCTCTCTAACATAGGGAAGAATAAGTCACAAAACAAAATCAAAAATATGTGATAAAAGCAATGGCAAGATTTTAAATAACTCGAAAGATAAGTAAGAGCTTTGGATATTATGAATAAGATAGAATATTGTAGCAAGATAGAACGAATCTTAGTTTCAAAAACCATTGTCTAAAATGAGTTAGACTTTTGTTTAGAGAAGAAAAATTATACCACTAAACAAGGTCAGAAGGAGGGAAACTATCCACGGTGTTTCTCCCTTTAACTAAATTTAGAAAAGCTAAACACAATCTTCAAAACTCCAAAATCTAAAATCTTGAAAAGATTCAACATATGGAAGGCCAATTTTTAAAAATAAAGTGAAGTCAAAACACACACATAAAAAAAACAAATAAAGCGGAAATAAAACACACTGAAACAAAACATATTTCAAGAAATTATTAAATAGCAGGTTTGAGCATGAATGAGCTGCGAGCCTTCATATGTCCAGTTATCCTATGCCCCCATGAGGTATGCGGTGAGAGCACTCCTGCAAAACTCAACAACAGTCAGATTTAGGAACCCAAATAGGTTTGGGCTCCTTCTTAGGAAAAGTAGAATGTAATGCAGGTAATGTATGTTGTGAATTATGCATCTTAGGTCTCCACACCCAATGTGAACTACGGTGAATGGTGCAAGTGTGTGAGATGTGTCCAAGCATCCCACATGAAAAACATCTAACTCCAGGAAAGGGATTTCTTAAGTGGTTTGAGTTATAATGCCTCTTCCTAGGTTTTGGCAATTGATTGAAAGTAGATATCATCCTAGTTTTCTTACATGCTTCTAAATCATTTGGGATCTTCAAATTAGTGCTTTTTAAAACTTCATTTTCAATCCTCAAATTTTGCACATTCTCTTTAGATTTCTTAAGATCAGATTTAAGTGAGGTGTGTGAAACTTTTAATGTATTTTATTCATCAATTAATTCCAAATATTTTTTGTTTAAATCATCAAATTCATCAAGAAGAGTCATGTGATTTGAATCAATCGTTGCATGATCTTTGAGAAAAAACTTCATGCTCTTTTTGTAAATTCAAAAGTTCAACTTTTAAGCTAGCATGTGTCTTCTTAAGTTTTTTGTATGATGCATGGATTTTTTCACAAATTTCAAACAATTCATCATAGGTTGGTTTACATACCTCTTCCTCATCACTTTGCTCAAGATGATCTTCCCCTATTAAGCACAGGTTCGTTGTCTCTTCCTCTGGTTCAGTCTCAGAGGAATCAGTACCAGATTCTACCCAGAATGCCTTTTGGATTCTCTTCTTCTCCTTCTTAAATTTTTCCTAAATCTTTTCCTTGCTTGTGTTATCTTGAAGTGTTGGGCAATCAGCTCTCACATGTCTAGGTTTCCTGCATTCAAAACAAACAACATCAGAGGATCCTTTATCATGTTTATGTTCCTTACATTTTCTCCAATTTTGATGGTGATTTTGTTTCTTCCTTAGAAAGCTTTTGAATTGCCTAGTGATAAAGGCAACTTTATCGCTTTCAGACCCGGAAGATTCAGAATCTGATTTGTGCGCCTTCAGTGCAATTGTTTTCTCCTTTTTCTTCTCACCTACATCAAGATTTCTTTGATTCACCCCTTGATCGTAAGCAATAAGTGAGCCAAGTAAGTTATCAATAGAGTAAGTGTTCAAATCCTAAGATTTAGTGATTGCAGTGATTTTAGCATAATATGATGAAGGCAAGCATCTCAAAATCTTGTTTACTTTTTCATAGTTCGAAAGTTCTTTTCCTGGTGCATGCAGTGAAGTAACTATCTGAGTAAACCTAGTTTACATGTCAGAAATCGATTCGTGAGGTTTCATACGAAAAAGTTTGTAGTCATGCAAGAGAATATTTAAACGGGATTGTTTAACCTCATTAGTACCTTTATAGGTGATGCATAATTTATCCCAAATCTCTTTACCAGTTTTGCAAGTTGAGACACGCATATAATCCTCAGATTTTAAAGCACAGAAAAAGCAGTTCAAACATTTTGCATTTAATTGAGCTAAATCTCGTTCATCAAAAGTCCATTCAGTAAAAGAAATTTCAGTTTTAACACCATTAATTTCACGAGAAGGTGGAGAATAACCTTCTTGAATAAGCATCAACATGCAATAATCAGTAGATTATAAAAACGTTGACATGCGGGTTTTCCAAAAATCAAAAGGTAGGTTATCGAACAGGGGAGGTCAGGTAATAGAATACCCTTCCCTAGTTTTACGATTCCCATGGTTAGCCATGGATCAAATTCAAAAAGTTTTCAAACTTAAATTTTCGAATCCCACTTTGATACAACTTGAAAGTGCTCAGATGACACTAGAATGTGCTCTGATACCACTTGAAAGTTCGTTAGGGATATTAAGCCCTATAAAACTGGCCCAAGCTAATCAAGAGGGGGGGGGTGTATTGGTATTTTAAAATTTCTTTTCACAAAGAATAAAAATTGCATAAACTAAAATCACATCACAAAAATGAATGTGGAATTAAAAGTGCGGAAGCAAAAAATAAGAACACGGAAATTTATAGTGGTTCGGTCAACTCGACCTACGTCCACACCTTGGAGGCATCCTCCAAGTATTGCACTACAAAACGTGACTCTCCTTTAGCCCCCACGGCTAGGCAGAGAAGCCCTCACAAGAACCTCCTTTTTGCCACCCCGGCAAGGCAGAGAACCTACCTCCTTTTGCTTCCTCCTGAAGATGGCAGAGAACCACAACCAAAAGCTAACTCCTTACCTCTACCGACCCTTCCACGGATGAGAAACTCTAGACGAAGAACAAGCAGAGCGATCCTTGAAGCAACCCTTGTGAATCCCCTCACAAGCTCCCCCTCACAAGATCCTCTCTCTCTCCCTCTCTCTCTTTCTCTCCTCAAGGTCTTCTCAGGTCAAGGCAGCAGCCAAAGGTCTTCAAAAATGTTGAACAAGAGCTCTTAAATAGAAGAGCTTCAAAGGAGCTCATTAATTGCAAGTTGCCGACTTTATCGTCCAGGCCGATATGGACATCGGCCTGGCCGATTAGTACAAAACTCAGAAGATCGGCCAGAGCATCGCCTTGGATGCAAGGCTGGACGATTGAAAATTGGCTTGATCGTCCAGGCTGATCTCACGATCGTCCTGGCCAATCAGTTCAAATCATGGGAAAATTGTCCTGAGAATAGCCCTGGATACGAGCTAGCCGATATTTATCGTCCTTAAGTAACTTAAGGTTTTCGACTGGATCGTCCTGGCCGATCCTGCGATTGTCCAGGACGATATGATCGTATAAATCATCCTTAATTACTCCCTTGATTTCCTGATCAATTAAGACATAATTTGTGATTATCGTCCAGGCCGATCCATGATTGTCCTGGCCGATAATTTAAAAATATAGTATACCTTAATTGTCTATGGAGGCAACTTCTTTCTATTTTGAGAATATCATTATGGCCGATACACGTATTTTCCAGGCCGATATGTTAATGATGGCTGCCTTAATTAAGAATCCTTATTTAGAATTTTTGTTTTAAGCCTGATCGTCCAGGCCGATAAAAAAATCGTCCTGGCTGATAGGAGTAAAAACAGAAATTCTAAGTCTCTCAAGTGTGTGTGTGAAGGGTTACTTAGCATCAGTCTCTTTGACCATTACAAGTAGACTCAAGAAGTGAAAAACAAAAGTACAGACTAACTCAATCTTAAACCTATGTAATCCTGAACTGGCTTTGTCTTGTTCATCCGATCTTCGATTCCTGAAAAGTTAGAAGCAACAAGAAGTCCAAGAGAAATAGTGTTTGTCAATCATCAAAATATAAGCCATAAAAATAGATTTGCAACAGAGGCCATTTATATTTTTCCTGATAAATAGATGTTAAGCTCTATTTGTAAGGAGTTCAATCACTTGAGTAAAAATTGAGTACAAATTTATTGTACTTCTATGTTACAAATCTGGACCCATGTCTCATGATTTTAATGATAGAAAATATTATTAGGTTGTCTACTTTATCATCTCTTGTTGTTATTATTATTAAATAATTATTCTTGTGCACTAACATTTCAGGTCCGCTGTACAACACAAATTGATCATTTCAAGATTAGGTATTACAAGTTTAAGTTTCTTTAGGAGTCTGTATTTTTTACTTTTATTTAATTCTATGTTCCTAGAGTCAAAGTTTTGTATTTAGTGGATGCTAAACTTGGACACACAGGGGAGTGAGAAAGTGAGAAAATTAGAATTGTTATTTTTTTGAACTAATTAGATTAGATGATCCATATCATACTATATGATCATCTATTCAAAAATCATTACAACACCTAATTGGCATAATTAACATTCATTTTACTCAATATACTATCAACTACTAATCATATTTTTAGAAAAGGTTTTTAAATTCAAAATTTATATTAATCATACCATACGATATACATAGTACTATATGATATCATCAAACCATACCTAATCTAATCCTATAATTAAGAGATCAAAATAAGATTATATGATCAAATTAGATTGTACTATATGATTTGACCAATCATACTGTATGACTTGATCTCTATATGGGATGATAATTAATCACAATCGATCATATAGGATGATAATCTAATTTTATTAAACAAATTATACTAGAAAATTCCTTATATCATACAGGACGATCAGCTTAAATGCTTGAACTAATAGTACAATGATGTATTCTTTATACAGTACTAGCAGACTATTTAAACTAATTGTAATGTATGATCCTATATCATACTATAAATTCAATGTCGATAGAATTGAATTATTAGGGCTTTTTGTGAAGCATGTATAAAAGCTTTCATAATAAACTTATTTTTAAGTCTTTAGTTGTATGTTTTATGGAGATAGAGCTTTAAGAAGAGATCTTGGAGAGCTTTGGAAAGGAGAAAGGAGAGTTTGTGTGTGAGGGAGGACTGTAAGTGGTTTTCACATAATAGCTCCAAGAAAGCTTCTACCTTATTTCCTTCGAGTGTTACATGGTTTCTTAGGTAGCTCTAATAAGAAAAATGTCAGCTTAAGACCGTTGAGGTTCTCTGCCTTCCCTTGGAGGGTGAAAAATGATTGTTAGGTTCTCTTCCACACCAGGTTAGTGAAAAGATTATAAGAGCTTCTCCACCTAGCTAAGAGGGCTAAAAGTGAGACACTAAAGTTTTAGTGCAATACTCAAAGAGGGCTCTGGGGAGTAAAAGTAGGTTATTATTTAACAAAACTAATATAAGTTTTTGGTGTGTTCATTCTGAATTTTACTTTTTATAATTTACTCTCCACACTTTATTTTCCTAAAAATTACATATTTAAGATATATTGATTTGAGTAATTCTTCATCACCATAGCTATAAGTTTTGTTTCATTAATTTGCTTCTATGCCGGGTGATAAAATTATTCATTTTAACTTATTAAAAAATCTTAAAAAAATTATTTTATGTTAAAGAAAGTTTTTAAAATAACCAATAAACCCCTTACTTTGTGTGCCAAGGGATATTTCAATGAGGCTTAACATCCTACATCAAACTTTCAATTAGTATTAGAGGTGTTTTTCACAAGTAGTATTTTAGAAAACCTTGAGAAAAATGATCCACACACATTTTGTTAATAGATACATCGTGCAGAGTTATTCTATAACTCATCCACCTTTATTTGACAATATATTATTTTACGTTTTTGAAAATCTGCATATCTACTTTCTTACTATCTATTTATTTTATCATAAAGTTTTTGGTAATAAAATATTATTTTGCACTCTTTCATTTTATTAAGGTCATCAAAACTGAAGTATCATTTACTGAACAGAGTAATATGGATAGGGTCTTAGCTCAATTAAATTCAATATTTTGATATTTCTTTTTTTATATACTTAAGTCTGAAGATTATATGAGAGTTCTACCTATACCACTGACAATGACATTTAGGATAAACTATGTATTACATACGAAGGTACTAGTGAGGTTAAACAATTTAGGTTGAACATCTTATTGTATGATTATAAACTTTTTGCATGAAACCTAATGAAACCATATTGGATGTGTACATCAGGTTTAATCAAATAGTGACATCCATGCATGCTTTAGGTAGATAGCTTTCAAATTCTAAAAATATTAACAAAATTCTTCATTGTCTACCTAGTAATTATGATGCTAAGATTACTATCATTTAGGAATTAAAAGATCTTAATGTTTATTCTAAAGATAACTTATTAGGCTCACTTATTGCCTATGGACAAGGTGTGAGTTAGAAATTGTATGATGGAGGAGACAAGAAAAAGGAGAAAGTTGTATCTTTGAAAGCTGATAATTGTGATAGTGACTACTTCGTAGATCAAAAGAATAATGAAATTATGTTGATGACTTGATATTTTAAAATTTTTCTGAAGATAAAGTAGAAATATCATCAATAATGGAACAAAGATAAAAAAAACAAAAAGTTTAAAGCATCATCTGACACAATTTATTTTAATTTCAGGAAGCCAGGGCATCTGAGATTTGATGGCCGTAATATAAAAACTAACCTAAGTAAGTAGAAGGGTGATGAAAAAGGCAAACTTCAAGAAAGGAAAGAATAGGACATAAAGGCTTTTTGGGCTTACTCTACCTCAAAATCTTTGGAACAATAAGTAGAGGAGGAGGTAACTAATCTATGACTCATGAAAAATGGTAATCTTAATCAGTCTAATCAAGAAGAGGTACGTCAACTATCCTATGATGAACTTAGTATTATATCTGAAAATTCATGATTCATATAGGAAGCTTAAGAAAATGTATGCTAGTTTAAATTATGAATTTTCAAGTTTGCAAAAAGAGTATGATAGCCTTAGAGTATACTTCATTATATAAAGAGCGTATGTCTTTACTCGATGTGTATGATGCATTAAATAAGAAGTATGTTAAACTAACTAATATATATGAATCCTTAAAATTAAAGCACCTTGAGATAGAAGATTCATGCAAACAGTTATAAGCATTTATAATTGAACTAAATCATAATGAGGATGTATTAAAATTGGGAGTTATAAGTTTTGAAAGTGCAAATGAATTCATAAAAGAAAAATTTCATGCACTTCAGCATAATAAACCACCACCTATATTGATACATTTATATAACCCCACATCATTGTGTGTATCACATACCCCTAGGAAGAGGCACCACACCCCACATAGAATAGTGAATCATTTCCCATGTGTTAGGTGTTACTTTTATGTCATGCGAAGTCACACAGCTCGTATTTGCATAATTTACCATAGGACATATTTAGTGTGGAGGCCTAAATCATCTACACTAAAGCATAACATGCATGCAAGTCATTCATTAAACTCAAAGATGGAACACAAACTCACTTGGTTCCCAAATCTAAACATTGATTGAATTTGTAGGAGTGATGTCACAAAAGGACTACTGAGCGCATGTGGTACATGGATAGCAGATGCTCAAGGTACATGACTAGACATACAATGCAGTGCATCACACAGGAGTTTAGGGTAGGTGGCAAAGTTACACTTGGAGATAGTACAACCAAACAAGTGGTAGGTTAAGATATGATTGGAAATTCTAAAAATTTTATTATTAAAAATGTTTTACTAGTAGATTAGCTAAAACATAACTTCCTTAGTATCAATCAATTATTTGACAAAGGTTTTGATATTAAATTCGTATCTACTAGTTGTGTAATCAGTTTAAATGAAAATGTTATTTTAGAAGGGAATAGAATTAATATTTTTTACCTTATTGACTTGAATTATATTGAGTATACTAGCTCTTTATATTTAAAAACTATTACTGATGAATCCTTACTATAGCAATGGAAGCTATGCCATGTAAGTATGAAAACATTAGAAAGATAACCCAAAAGGGCCTAATTAGAGGCATGCCCAAACCATATGTCTCTAAGGACCACCTTTGTAATGCCTGCCAACTAGGAAAATAAATCAAAACCTAATTTGACTTTGCAAGGACATCATCACATGTAGACCATTAGAATTCCTTCACATGGATTTGTATGGAATTGTTAGCATTATCAGCTTAGGTAATAAAACATATAGATATATGATTATTGATAATTACTCAAGATTTACTTGGATTTGGTTTTTATCACATAAGAATGAATTATTCAAGGAATTTAGGACATCCTCCACGTGGATTCAAAAGAAATTTGGTTATGAAATTTCAAAATAGGGTTGTTAAAAGAAAGAATAGGAATTTTGTAGAAGTTGTTAGAGCCATGCTAGCTGAGTATTCACTTACTAAATATTTATGGGCTGAAGTAGTGAATACTACTTGCTATGTTCTTAATAGGTTTAATATTTGATCCAAACTCAATAAAACACCCTATAAATTACTCAAGGATAAGACACCCAACCTCTCTCACCTTCATGTTATTAGTTTTAAAGTGTTCATTCTAGAAAATGAAAAATCTCTATTAGGAAAATTTGATCCTAAATCTAATAAAGGAGTTTCTAAGATAAACTTATTTAGGTAAAGCTTATAGAGTGATCAATATGAGGATATTAGTAGTAAAGGAGACCTCACATGTATTATTTGATGAATCTAATAAATATGTTAAGCCTAGGTCAAAAGAATAAGAAGTGGTAGAAGTCACCTAAGGAGTAGAATTTATTGACCTAATAAATAGAGTAGAGCCTCGAGATCTTTTGCCTAGAGATTGGAGATATTCATCTTTTTATCATAAGGAGGTCATCTTAGAAGATCCATATGTAGGATTAAGAATTAGGTATGGAATTAGAAAGGAGGTTAGACACTCTTCTATCATCCTATGATAGAACACTCAAACATAGATCAAGTCCTATCTAAGGAATTCTATATCCTAACCATGCAAGAATAATTGAATCAATTTATTAGGAATGATGTTAAGGAGTTTGTTAGAAGACCTAAGGACCATAGTATTGTAAGAACCAAGTGAGTCTTTAAAAATAAGATAAATGACTCTAGTACAGTAATTAGGAATAAGGCTAGGTTGGTAGATAAGAGGTATAATCAAATATAAGGAATTAACTTTGAAGAAACATTTGCCCCTATAGCTTGTTAGAAGCCATTAAAGTTTTGCTATATTTTCTTTCTTTAGAGGCCTAAAATTATATCATATGGATGTTAAGAGTGCCTTTCTAAATGGAGATAATAAAGAAGATTTTTATGTGGAACAAACCCCTGGATTTGAGAATTCAAAAATTCTAATCATGTGTTCAAATTAAAATAGGTATTGTATGGATTGAAGCAAGCACCTAGAACATGGTATGAAAGTCTTAACTCCTCCCTCATTGATAGATCCTTTGTGAAGGGTAGTGTATATACCACCTTATTTCTAAAAAGGATAGGAGATGATTTGCTCATTGTTAAAATTTGTGTGGATGACATATTATTTGGATTAACTAATAAAAATCATTATGATGAATATTCAAAAATAATGAGTGACGAATTTGAGATGAATATGATGTAAGAGCCTACTTACTTTTTTGGATTTAGTGTGAATCAAAGAGATGATGAAACTTTTCTTAGTCCTGGAAAGTATATCAAGGACATTTTGAAGAAATATGAGATGTAAAATGCTAAGGCAACAAATACACCAATTAGTTATTGCATTCAATTGGATAAGGATGGGACAATTTATAGATGAGGAGAAGTATATGGGGATTATAGGGTCTCTTTTGCATTTGACTGCTAGCATACCTAACATTATATTTAGTATTTGTTATTGTGCTAGATTTTAAGCTGATCCTAAGGAGTCCCATATGATTATTGTTCAGAGAATTCTAAGATATCTTCTAGGAATCAAAAACATAGGAATCTAGCATCCTAAACATAGCTCATCTTTAAAAATTATAGAATATTCTAATTCAAATTTTGGAGGATGTATAGGGTTGATAGAAAAGTACCTCAAGAAACTGTCAATTCATAAGGCAATCTCTAGTTTCCTAGTTTAGTAGAAAATAAAATTCTATAGCTTTATCTGCCATTGAAGCCGAATACATAGATATAGGAAGATGTGTTGCTAAAGTCCTATAGCTTAAGAAATAAATCCTTTACCTTGGACTCCATGTCGTATTGTAATCATGTGTGCTAACACTAGTGCCACATGCATCTCAAAAAATCCAATCCAATACTTTTGGACTAAGCATATAGAGATCAGACACTATTTCATTAGAGATCACGTAACAAAGGGAGATACAAAACTACTTCATATAGCTATAGAAAATTAATTGGTAGGCATCTTACTAAACCTTTTGCCCATGACACCTTTAGCATTATAAGGAATATACTAGGTGTTATAGATATTCATGCTTGATTCAGAATGAATTAAAATTTGAAAATATTAAATTTTTTGTGTGTATCTATGTAATTTTTTTTGTGATTTTTTTTTTTTTTGAAGAATGCAAATTTCATAGATTAAAGCAAAGGAAAAAGAAAGAAACCTAGATACAAACTAGTGGGGAGAAACTACCTTAACACATTCTTCCTTCACAAGTTGAACAAAAGAATTTGGTAGTTCCTTCTCAGAAACAAATCCCACAAAAACTCATAAGAAAAAGCTAAGTTAGCACAAAAGTGAGCTAACTTATTACAATTACGCCTAACATGATGAAAGACCACATTATTAATCCCCCTCCCAACAAAGAAATAATCATCATTATCAACAATATTACCATCCTCCTTCTTCTCTTTGTTGTACAATTTATGAAGAAAATGGATGGCATTAAAATTATCACTTTCTATTATGATACCAATAGCATCAAGCAATTTACCTTTCAGGACCTTCTCCAAAGAATTAAATGCCAATAACTCAACTTGAGCAATATCCCAATGAACTCCATAGAAACCGAAAGCCATGACAAATCTGCCTTTGAAATCTCGAACAACGCCTCCAATTCTTGCTTCATAGTTCATCTTGAAGGTAGCATCAATGTTAATCTTATACCAAAAAGGTGGTGGGGGATGCCAGGAATTAGAAAACAGTCCAAAGAACTGATGGTCATCCCAGTGATCCGATCGTATAAGATTCCACTTCTTAATATTTACAAAACTCGAAATAGAAGCTGCTGTCAATGTATCGCATGTATCCATCTTTCCATGTTTGATCTTATTCCTGTTATTCCAAGAAAACCACAATAAAGAACAATAGATCCTAGCCATCACCAGATTAGTTCCAGCCAGAAATTCCAGTTTGCTCCAACATTCCTGGAAAGAGTTATATTTCAGAATCATAAATCCCCAATTCCTTAAATCATCAATAACCTTTAACAATTTAAGACATGAAGTGGTGATGTGATCAATATCTTCAACTACTCCGCATCCTCTAGGACAGCAATTTCCATTGGCTAACTTTCTTCTCATGAGGAAATCAGTAGTTGGTAAGGCAGATTTACCTATCCTCCACATAAACAATTCAACAACTATAATTTTTGTATCCAAGTATCCTGAACTGATTGAATTAAGCTCATCTTTTAGCACCTCTTCCTTTATCAATACCGAAATAGATTTTCCAGAAAATCTTCTCTTCATCTCCAAGAAGTCTCCATTCTCCCTTCTAAAAATTTGGATGTTGCTGATTAAAGCCAGAAGTTCCCTTCCAAAGAACAATGACAATCTATATAGATTCCAACTTCCATCATGAACAAAGAAGTTCAGATACAAGTCCTCGTCTTCAAAATTAGCAACAAAGGTAGGCCACTTAAGCAAGCTCTTATCCAAGATCCAGACATCCTTTAAAACATTAATTCTGATACCCGACACAATTCTCCATCTAACTGCCTGTTTAAGAGCCTCACGACCAGATTTTATAATCTTCCAAAAAGGAGAGCCTCCCTTCTTATTGTCATCGTTCCACCAGTTCTCTCCATACTTGCATAATAGATTCCTATTTTTCAACAAGGAATTAGGATTCTCTAATAAATTCCATGCAAACTTAGCTCTTAAAGTTTTCAAGCTAGATAGTGTAGATTATATCCCCCATCCTCCCAAAGCTTTTGGCTTACAAAGGTCTTTCCAAGCTACATAGTGTAGCCCATTACTTGCATCTACTTTATTCCAAATGTAATTTCAGCATAATCTCTCAAATTCCTTCAAAACACTTAAAGGAATGAGAGAGTGACAAATCAGAAAAACAGGGAGGTTAATATATATCGATTTAACCAACATCATCCTTCCTGATAAAGAGATGAATCTATTACTCCAAGAGTTCAACTTCTTCATAGACTTGTCCAAAAGTGTTAGGAAATAAGCCTTTTTTAACCTTCTCAGTGCTACTTTTACTCCCAAATAATCCATTTCTTCAACCGGCCTGAATCCCAAAAATTCTGTAATGTCCTTCTTCCTTCTTCTATCTACATGTTTACCACAAATTATGGCAGATTTATGGTAATTGATTCTTTGGTCAGTCCAACTACAATAATCACCAATAATTGCCTTCAATCTTCATATACTTCTGCTTTTGGCATCAGAAAATAAAAGCACATCATCTGCATATAGCAAATGGGATATCCTTTGTCCTTGGATGTAATTTTAATACCCAAATCATTTCCCCTGCTAAGAAAAATGTTAGAAAGTAATTGAGAACAAATTATAAATAAATAAGGTGAGAGTGGACATCCTTGATGGAAGCCACTCTTTCCCTTTATCCATTTTGTACATCCACCATTGATAAGAATAGACAAACTTGTCTCCAAGATACATTCCATCACCAACTTCAAAAACTTCTCCGAAAATCCCAAAAGAATTAACAACTTGTTGAGAGTAGACCAACACATACTATCATATGCTTGCTCCATATCTAACTTGATGGCCACCAAACCATTGTTATCTTTAGACAACCTCATTTTGTTGAAGACCAATGATTCGAAATTGATCTACCTCTTACAAAAGCCACTTGTTCTTCGGAAATAATTTTTGGGATTACCACCAGCATTCTATTTAATAAGATTTTGGCCACAATCTTATAAATAGAATTACACAAACTAATAGGCCAAAACCCAGCTGGAGAAACCGGATTGTTGATCATGGGAATAAGGACTACAATAGTGTCCTTCCATTCTTTAGCCATTTTTCTAGTCAAGAAGAACCTCCACACTGCCAAACATACATCTGCACCTACAATGCTCCAATAATATTTAAAAAAGGAGTATGTGATCTCGTCAATTCTTGGTGCCTTATTATTTCCCAAATTCCTTACCACGTCCTAGATTTTAGAATCCAAGAGATTAGCATCCAAACCAACTCTGTCTTCATCAGATAAAATATTCCATGGTGGTGACCAATCAGTCAACATGATGTTCCTGTACTCCCTTTTTTTTTTTGAAAGAAACTATAAAACAGATCTTCAATTTCCTTGGGATCTTTGGTTAGAATACCATCAATGTTTTTTATTTGAGGAATCCAATTACCATTCTTCCTAGCATTTGCAAATGCATGAAAGAAATTGTATTAGCATCCCCCTCTTCAATCCACTTCACTTTAGCCCTTTGTTTCCACCAAGTATTCAAAAGACCAAGAGTAGCATTAAGCTCCTTGACTTTACATTTGAGCAGCCACAGTTTATCTTCACTCAAAGCCCCAATGTTAGCTTCTTCTTCTTGGAGAATTAAAATTTTAGCCTTTAGCCGTTCTTTGTCTATAGAGAATTCCCTGAGCTTAGTTCTACTCCAATAGACTAAATCCCTTAAGGATTTCTTGAACGTTTTGTTAAGGATTTGCATTTCATCTCCTCTAAACACCTTCTTCCAAACCTTAGCTATAATAAGAGCTGAGGCTTTGTAAGTTTTTTATTTATGGTTGTGACCTATTTATTGTGATTTTAAAAAAAAAGTTTTCCTGACCATCAAACACAAATTCAAAATTCCTCACATTATATTATACGATCCTATATCATATCATATGATCTTCACAAAATGTCACATCATTGCTCATAGGACATCCAATAATTCTGATTGATCAATTATTAGTGATTGTAATGTATGAACATACCTTTCATATTGTATAATACATGTGTAACTATTTTTGGATGAATTGAATTTGGCTGGTATGATATTTAATATCATATTATATTATATGAACACCTGTTTGTCTTGTACGATATGAATAGTTAAAGATCATCAAAGCTAAGACCTTAGGATGATCAATTTAATACTAAATTTAAATATAATCTTTAATTTCTTGCACCTCTTGACCATCTTTCAATTTTATATTCCAATAGCTCCTTCACTTTCCTTCATAGTGCTTGTCACTGGAATAATCATTATGTGGATCCTGAGTAGCAAGAAGGAAGTTCAACACAAGCTCCAGCACCAACACCTATACACCATCCTTCTTAGTATGAGGCATTGATTCAAAGATTTGATCAAATGGAGACTCACTTCGACTCTTACACCACAGAGCAGCATCAAGAGCTTGAGACTAATATAGTATGGTTTGGAGAGTAGTTTGCATCCCTTCATTCATACTTTTAGGCACCTCCACCACCACCATCTGATCAGGGGCCATCTTATTTTTAGTATGTGTTGTTTATTATTTATGTCTATATTTTTCTTTTTCCTGTGTGTTTTTGTTTTTCTTGTTATACTTAGTCGTTCAATATTTTTTGAGATGTCAAAAGGAGGAGTAGAATGTTGTTGGTAGGTTGTATTTCTACTTTGCTCCATTTAGTCTAGTTTTTATTTATTTCTTATTCATGATTATGAGTTATTCTAGTTCTTCTTATTCATTCATTTAAAATAAAAAAATCTCCCTATTAAAAAAACAACTCAAATAGTAAGGGGGAGTTTAGGATATAGTAAAATTAATTTGGAATCTTAACCAACAATATACTTCATCATAAAAAAGATGGATATTATTGCAAATATAGATCAAAATCTTATGATTTTGATGATAATAAATATTATTGGGTTGTCTACTATGACATATCATGTCATTATTATTATTGGTTGTTTATTCTTATGCAATAATATTTTAGGCCCATCGTACACGTTGCAAAATATTCAACTCAAGACTGGGTAGAATATGTTAAAGTATCTTTAAGAGTCTGTATTTTTACTTTTTATTTAATTCTAATTTTTTTGAATCAAAGTTTTATTTTTGGTGGATGCTAAACTTGGTGACCAAGCACAAACATAGGGAAGTGAGAAAGTGAGAAAATTTGAAGTGTAATCATTCTGAACTATTCATACTAGGTAATCCATATCGTATTATGCTATCAACTATTCATTAAATCATTAATATAATTAATTAGAAAAATTAAAGTTCTTTTTTACTTATCTTACTATACAATCCATATCGTACAAGATGATCATTATAAATCATGATCTCAACCGCCAATCAAATTTTAGGCAATATTTTGAAATTCAAAATTTACACTAATTATGTAGTATGATATATCATACTATATAATATCATCAAATCTTGTCTAATATAATCCTATAATTAGGAGATTGAATTTAGATTAATAGATCGAGCCTGATCATATTCTATGATTTGACTGATTATACTGTATGACCCGATCTCTGCATGGGATGATAATTAATCACAACCGATCATATGAGATCATAATCCAATTTGATTAAACTAATCATACTAAAAGATTCCTTTTATTGTACTAGAAGATTAGCTCAAAGACTTAAATTGATCATATAGCGTGTTATTCTTTATATAATATTTAAATGGGTATTTGAACAAATCATATTATATGATCATATATCATATTGTATTATTAATGTCAATAGAATTAAATTATTAAGGCTTTTTGTGAAGCCTTGTATAAAATCTCTCTTAATAGACTTATGTCAAGTCTTTTGTTGTGGTTTTTTTTTAGAGAGAAAGCCTTAAGAAGAGATCTTTATGAGCTTTGGGAAGGTGAAAGGATAGTTTGTTTGTGAGGGCTTTTCATACAATTTCTCCAAGAAAGCTTCTACTATATTTCCTTTGAGTGTCTTGCTTGGTTTTTTGGTTAGCTCTAGGAAGATGAATGTCAGCACGAAGATTGTCAAGGTTCTTTAACTTCATCAAGAGGGTGAAAAAGGATTGTTAGGTTCTCAACCTTCATGAGGATGGTGAAAAGAGGTCGAGGTTCTCATCCGCATCGGACTGGTGAAATGATTATAAGGGCTTCTCCACCTAACTTTGACGGAAAATGGAGAAACACTAAAGTTTTTGTGCAATACTCAGAGAGGAGGACTCCGGGGAGTTGACGTAGGTAATTATTTGATCAAACCACTATACATTTCCAGTGTGTTTATTCTGAGTTTTACTTTTTGTAATTTACTTTTTGTATTTTATTTTCGTAAAAATTATATGCTGGAAAACTACATTATAATATATATTATTTTGAGTAATTCATCATAAATAAGTTTCATTTCATTAATTTGCTTCCACGTTCGGTGATAAAAATATTTACTTTATCATAAAAAAATCTATAAAAAAAAGAAGAAGTTGTGTGTTAAAGAAAGTTTTAAAACAACCAATTCATCCTCTCTCTTAGTGTGCCTAGGGATAATTCAATGAGGCTTAACATCCTACATCGAACTTTAATTCTCTAGTGCAATCTTAAAGTAAAATTTAAGGGATGCTAGAGAAGTGCATGATAAAAACTTTGGGAGAGTTTAGCATATGTGTGCATTGTAAGTGAAATGAGTGTAGAGAAGATACTTTGACCCTTTTTGTTGATAAAATTCTATTAGTTCTCTTGAACTCTATTCATCAATGAATATAATAAAAATTAGTTTGCTTGTTATTTCTTTTATGTTTGGCAAAATCTCTTATTTTTTATTGATGATTTAAAGAACATATAAGTACTAATGTAGACTCTTCTTCTCTAAATGGTTTATGGAAGTTTTTAATATATTTGTTCTTCATTTAATGAATACAATGACATTGTGTGCGGTTAAAACTTAGTGTGATGTATAACTTCCAATAAGGAATGTATGAATAATGAGTATTAAAATAGAATGTTGGCATGCCTAGACATAAAATGTTTGATTATTCTAGGCTCTATAGAGATCATAAAATTATAGGAGGTCAGCAAATATCATTTTCATCCATACAAGCTTGACATAGATTTAGGGAAGCATATGTTATGATCCACATCTAAAATTAAGAGTCTCAATAAGAAAAATATGATATGTACATACATTAATCCAAAAGCATTTTATTAAAATTCTATCAACTATACTACTTAATTTTATTCAGTGATAGAAACTCAAAAACATCATTTGTTTATTTTAGTGGGATATCTTATGTAATTAGAGTAAATAGTAATGATTTTATTGCAAAAAAATAAAATTCTTCTTCTTTGATACACTATACTTCATCACTTTATTACATGATTTAGCATGTATACTTGATTATATTTAAGTGGACTTAAATTATTGACGTATCAAAGAAAACTTAAGCATATTTTAATCTTGAATGTCCTATCTAGCTAAGCTTAAATAGATTACATCTTGATAAGCCACACAATTAAATCATAACCCACAAGCACCACATTAGCCATTATGAAATCATTATTAATCAATGGTGTGATGGCTAAAATTAAATTAAATGCATTAAGTAATACAAAAAAAATGCACATAACTTCAAAATTGTACTGTAAAAATAATTCTTACCCAAGTTAAGTTTTATTAGGCTCATTAGAATAGTCTTGAGCCCAACTTTACCTAAAAATTAATACTAGGAGATTTGGACCAATGGATTGGGAGTAATTTGTTTTTAATCAAAAACAAAATTTTCTTAATTACTCATAAACTACTGATCAAATTAAGCTCAAATTTATGTAAAATAAACTAGAGTGTGTTTGTTACATACCCTAATTATTTTGGGCCTTGGTGAGCATTGGATTTTTGTGAATTTAATTTTTAAATATTTGCATTGCATTTTGACTTAAAACTTTAGAAATTCATAACTTTCCATCTACACTTTATTTTTCTTTAATTTTTATGTGGAATATTTGTGTATATACAAGGGTTAGAATGCAACTAATTCCATACAATTCTAGGCAATATATTGCCCAAATTAAATCTTCAAAGGTATAATATATTAATATTTGAGTATTAATTGTGATACCTAGAATGACCTTGAGGAGCCCAAATTCAGTGGGTTTGAAGCACATGTTCAGGTGAACCTATATTTCAAATTTCATTGCATTTGGAGGTTATTTCATCTATTAATTAATGAACCCAAGATTAACTCACATAATTAACCCTAAATATTTAAGAAAATATAATAAATATAAATAATATCTAAAAATATAAATTAAGTGTTATACTGCTCAAAATTAAAAGCTTAACAAATGAAAATTAAAAGCCTCATCATAAACACTCCAAATTAAAAGTAATTTAATAATTAAAAATATTAATTAATTAAATAAAAATAATAAAAAATTATTTAAAATTTTCAATTAACTTTATGCACGTGTAATAGTCCCTTGGAGTCATTCTTAGCATTTGGGAAATATTTTAAGAGGTTTAGAGTTGATTTGTAGCTTAAATGAAAAATCTCATAACTATCTTAATTAAATAATTCATTAATAAAGGTAAAACTTGTAAAAATTATAACTAATTATAAAAAATCCAAATCACACAAACTTAATGGCATTGGACTTGTCCCTGGGTCTATTATTTATGAAAAATATTAAATCTCCATAATTCAATGTAAATAAAAAAAGACAACATCCTGTCAAATTTAATTCATTAAAATGTACTAAACTTTTAAAAATCAAAACTAATCATAGAAAACTCCAAATAACACAAACTAAAATGCATTGGACTCATCTCTAGGTTTAGTACTTGTAAAAAATATAAAATATTTAGAAACTAAAGAAAATTAAAAATTAAGACAAATTTAACAAATAAAATAATTGATGAAAATTTATAAATTTAATCAATCATTAAAAATTAATTAAATCATCAATTCAATAAATTTAATCAGATGAATACTAATCATACTTCATACTCCATTAAAATTTTTAGACTAGACTACCTCAAATTGTAGTGATACATGTCCTAAGAAGGCCTTAGTGCTTGTAGCCATTATGACATTGCCACAAATGAGTTGATAAAATGTGATTGTTAAATTATAAACATTACAGATTAGTAATCTATAAATTAAATTATTTACAAAAACACCAACCAACCATTAAACTTAAATAAATAGATAATTATTGGGTAATGTGAGCTTATAAGGCCATTTACTTATCCCCAAGGAAGATAAAATAAACCACTTAGCCTTAATTTAATAAAAGCAATTGCTGCTCAACTTAAATAATCATTAAAATTTTATTAATAAAATACTTAGACATTTGAAGCTTTCATACACCTTGTTGGATTCCTTTCAACAAGTTAACTATGTATTAAATTGAAAGCTTTAAATGCCTAATTAAAATACCTTAAATAACTAATCAATAATCAAATTTAATAATTAAAATTTATCCTAAAATAAATCCCAAAACATCAAAAATACTAAATTTTAAACTATAATTCTCTTAACCTTCAACAAACCAAATTCAGCCCTTAGAAAATTTTAATCAACAATAAATCCAAGGACATATCCAAACCATATAGTAGATTGTACACACTGTATATGAATTGTTATGACAATTAACTCTAGTTTTAAGCTAGGCCATTATTCCTTTCATGTTCTTTTTTGTGATGTGAGAATGATGTATATGTGATTGAGTGTTGGTTGTTATGATTTAATGTGATAAATTTTGTTATGCTTATATTGTGATGTATGTGTCATTTTGATATGTAATGGACATTTAGATTTTTATAAGTTAGTAGCAATCTAGATATTTACCACTAATTAATTTTTTTACAGTTGGTCATGCTTATGTAGGGATAATTAAAGTGGGATAAAATTAATCATGATTTAAAGCTAATCAAATTTTTATACATGGTTTTGCTGCTTAGCCCCCTAATCATTAAAAGGATGGCCAAGATATAATTTACTCAAAAGATGAGCAAATAATTATGATGCAAAGTGATTTTGACACTTTTTAAATATATTTAATTGCTTCACTAACATGTAGGGAGTTTGAGTTTTTTAAATTTTCAATTATGTTATTCGGTGATAAAGAGTTGTCGCCAATAAAATAAGATATTTTTCTGAAAGATTTAAAAACCAAAGAGGAAAGAACTGTTGCAAATCTAATTTCATGACTTATGTTTTGATGATTGACAAAAACTATTGATTCTCTTGGACTACCTGTTACTTCTAACTTTTTAGAAATCGAAGATCGGACGAACAAATGAAGCTAGTTCAAGATTGCATAAGTTAGGGTTGAGTCAGTCTGTACTTTATTTTTCTCTTCTTGAGTCTATTTGTAATATTCAAAGAGACTAATGCTAAGTAACCCTACACACACACTTGAGAGACTTAGAATTTCTGTTTTTACTCAAATCGACCAGGATGATATTTACATCATCCTGGACGATCAGGCTTAAAATAGAAAATCTAAACAGTGCTTCTTAATTAAGGGTGATGCTCTAGACAATTTTCCTCTGATTTGAACTGATCGGCCCGGACAATCATAAGATTGGCCTGGACGATCAAGCCAAATTTAAATCGTCCAGTTTTCATCCAGGGCGATGCTCTGGCCGATCTTCTGAGATTTGTACTGATCGGCCAGGACGATGTCCATATCGTCCTGGACGATATTGTCGGCAACTTTCAATTAATGAGCTCCTTTGAAGCTCTTCTTTTTAAAAGCTCTTGTTCAACATTTTTGAACAATCTTTTACTACTTCCTTGACCTGAGAAGACCTTGAGGAGAGAAAGAGAGAGAGAGAGAGAGAGAGAGAGAGAGAGAGAGAGAGAGAGAGAGAGAGAGAGAGAGAGAGAGAGAGAGAGAAACTTGTGAGGGGGAGCTTGTGAGGGGAATCACAAGGGTTGCTTCAAGGATCGCTCTGCTTCTTCTTCATCTAGAGTTTCTCGTCTGTGGAAGGGTTGGTAGAGGTAAGAATTCAGCAACTGATTGTGGTTCTCTGCCAGCTTCACGAGGAAGCAAAAGAAGATAGGTTCTCTGCCTTGTCGGGGTGGCAAAAAGAGGTTCTTTGTAAAGGCTTCTCCGCCTAGCTGTGGGGGCTAAAGGAGAGTCACGATTGTAGTGCATTACTTGGAGGGCACCTCGAGGGAGTGGACGTAGGTCGAGTTGGCCGAACCACTATAAATTTTTGTGTTCTTGTTTCTTGCTTCCGCACTTTAATTTTCGAACTTATTTTTCTTGTGGTGTGATTTTGGTTTATGTGATTTTACATCTTTGTGAAAAGAATTTTTTAAAATACCAATTCACCCCCCTCTTGGTTAGCTTGGGCCAGTTCTATAGGGCTTAACATCCCTAACGAACTTTCAAGAACATCCTTTAATGGAGAGTTCTTTCTATTTGGAAGCATAAATTGGATGAACCAAAGAAGCCCAAATACAAAAAGCAAGAAGAGTTGAAGATAAGAATGCCTTATTTTATAAAGACATGCATTATCTCATAGGACTATACTACAGGTTATTTTTGGTGGAGCTTGATCACCTTTACTTTCAATAGGCCCTAAGTTGTATATTAAGTAGTGCTTGCCACATGAACTTTTAATGTTTATACTCTTTTAAATTGATGTGTTTATATTATTTATGTAGAAGAAATTGTTTATTTTTTATAGATTTCTTTCTTGCATGTTATTATGCTTGGAATTTCACTAGGCTCTTAGGAATAAAATTCTTCTACTCATAACTAAAGAAATTTTTTAAGATAACATAGAAAGATACATGATTTTTAAGAAGTAAGTTAGAGCTCATCTAGGATCTCATGCATTCATATCCTTAATTATCTTTTTGTTTAGGTACCAACCTATATGTGGGTGAATTCATACCACCCAAATTATGAGTGAGTTATTCTGTTTCAGAGGAGGTATAATCTTATAGGGACAAAATCTATTTTTTATAAGCCTTTTTCAAAAACTTTAAAGCATTCTAATTATATATATATTTAATTAGCATGCATTACATTAGAAACTTACAATAAATAAATAAAATGTAAGTGCATTAGCTCCAGAAGTAAAATACCAGACATATGGGTAGGGCCACTTAATGTTTTCTCTAGATGTTAGCCCTATACTTCAAATAACTTTAAATAACCATCTTCCTAATAATATATGTGTGGTTTCCATAAGGAGGACATCACATTGAATATGATCAACATACATTCCTATTTTGATAGGCACTAAACACCTAGCTATGATAAGTATAGATATATGGTTTATGTAACTCACATGGAAAGGTTTTAGGTGGTCCTCAATCTTAAGTCTTGCTATAATAATGATATTGTTGAAAGGTTTTGCATTTATTCTCCTTGTAGATGACATACATGTTGAACATATTTTTTCTTCTCCAATCCTTTTTATCTCTAGATATGGATAAATATCTCATTACACCTAAAGGGTATCCAACATGCTCAACTTCCTCATTAGATAAAGGAATATCAACATGCATTTCCTTCATTTATTCATCCATTCTCTTTTCCTCTAACTCTTCTTGAACCCCATCTAAGAATACAATCTTTATCTTGCACTAGTTCTGCATATGGCCTTTCTTGTGACACTTAAAGTATATTGTACCCTTAGGCTTAGAGAATGATTCAAGTGTACACATATTAAACTGTGCACTAAATGAAAAGGATGTATATTTAACAATAGACCTCTTGATAACACTTAATGATGATTGAAGGAATGAAATTGGATCTTTAGTAATAGATGAAGAAGTTGTCTTCTTTTACTTTTTTAGGAGTAAAGCAGAATGAAAAGTATCTTCTAAGATTTGAGGGTCTTGGAACTTGACCTCATATATGATATCACTGTTAAGACCAATATAGAACTATTTGTCAAATCGAAACTCTTAATATGTGTAATTAGTCATAGTAATCAAATACTAAAATAAGTTTATGTACTTGACCACTTGCATATTGCCTTACTTAAGAGTCATCAACTATTTATGCGACTTTTTATCATAGTTTCTAGGACAAAGCTTACACCTTAACATCTTTTTCATCTCAATCTAAGTAAGTTATTGTCTCCTTAACCCTTCTTCCTTCACTATGACATTGATTCAATATATTTTGGCATGCTTCATCTTAGTAAAGGTGGTTCTTCAATAGCCATCCTTTGATTCCAATAATAATAATAATAATAAAACTCATCCATTTGAGTAAGCTAATTAAGAAAAGTATTGGCATCATGGACTCCATCATAGGCAAGTAATGTACCTTAATCTTATTTTGTGGTTTAATCAAGGTTTAATGATTCTAATGGGGATTCCTAAAAGGTTCTATTTAAGGTGTTATGCGCTTTCTAAGGTTTTCTATGTAGTCTTCTCCAATTATTTCAGTGCATACAAGATTTGGTTCTAATGGAGGATTTTGTACCCCAACATTTAAGTTTTTAATTTGGGTGGTTATGTTCAAATCAAACTTTTGAAGTTTGTTAAACTTTTCATCAGTTTGAAGAGCCAACTAAAAACCTTCTATTGATTTTGTTTGCTTTATCTTGACTATTTGACTTGGTGGCATGATGCAACAATGAAAGTTAAATATGACTTTTGTTATTTTTTTAATAAGAATACTTGCTGATTTAAGTAAAATGTATTCAAATGAATTTGAAAAATTATTCTAAAGCTTTCATAAACATGGAAATCACAATTAGAAGCAAGCTAGTATAAAATAACTAAATAGAATTATGATAAAACTTTAAATCCTTCATAATAGGTTTTCTTATGTTAATAGAAATCAAGGAGATGTTTTTGGCGATTTCGTGGAGTACTCCCTCTCTAATTTGGATCCTTTTTAGTTGATTAATGTTTGATAAGTTTATGGCTAGGTTATTATGAAGGCAACTAATTGACATTATTGCTCTTGTCAATAAAATTATATCAAATATGTAATCTTCCATAAATTTGTCAATAAAAATTAAAATATCATGAAAAATGTTTACTATACCCAAAGTATAGAGGTTACCTCTTGAGAATTTGTAATCCACAATTTGAGAACTCTCCAAACTTCTTAGTTTAGTAGTGTCCATCTCCTTTAGTGCAAGTGATGTTAACCAATATCCAAAGCTCTGATACTAAAATGATGATCAGGGTTGGATGGCAGAGCCTTTGATCACTGATGCGATCAATTGATAAATGAGAGACTCTTATAATATAATTAGAAGAGTAAATATTAAGTTTTTATAGAGGAGTTACTCTTAAAGGTGGATGAAATTGGGAAGTAAGTCACAAGTCTTGTAATCTATTCAGAGATGTAAATCCAACTTCTTCCAATTGATTCTCCCTTAACAAATATTAAGAGCTAGTAAACTTGAACTTATTATGAAGTTGATGTTGTCTAGTTTATTTTTTAAAATTTTTGTAAGGATTGGATATGCTTAAGTGGTCCCAGTTTGCTCTAGCATAGGTGCCTATCAGTTATGTCCTAAACAAACTAATGTTAGGAATTTGTTTGTGGTTTTCTATAGGATGGGAATAATTTAGTAATTCCAATTGAACATGAAAAATGAAACTTCCTAGATTTAATCTTGTAGTTTGGGGTATTTTGTGGTCTTTTGATTTTTTTTAGATTATATATATATTATCAAAAATAAGTATTAGACTAGAGCATAAAACAAATTAAAGAATTAAATTTTATAAATAGTTTATAAATTTAATAAGTAACTTGTTTTTATCATTAAAAATTTATCAAAAGTTTTGATTCACTAAAAATTTGTTAACATTAAATAATAATTTTTTAACCAATCGTATATGGAAATAAAAACTTGGTGTTAGAAACTATAAGAAAAAAGTTTTTATTCCAATTAAAAATAATAATTTCATGATACATAAAAATAATTTTAAAGTCATATCAATTTTAACACTCTCCTTTTATCTGCAAAAGGAAAAAAGCATTTATGAAATGTTATAGACATAAAGCCGAACAATTCTGCACTTATATTTTACTCCCTTAGTGACAGTGCATTTATTAAAAAAAAAATTCCATTTTGTTTTTGAAACATAAAAAAACTAAAAACTAAAATGTAATGACTAAAATACATATAATAAATGGTCCTTTTAGGAGAAAAAAAAAAATAATATTCTTCTAAAAAAAGCTATTTATTGTGACAATTTTAATTCTTTTTAACCTTTTTGGTTAAACATGCTCCTTCCAATTAAAATTAAAATAAGCTCTTGGCCCAAACAAAAAGGGTCATCTTTACCACTATTAGGTATTGTCAAAATAAAATTTTTGAGAAGGTCCCAATGTCTTCTTGTCATAATAGGAAAACCCCGCTCTGCTAGGATTTTTGAACCTTTGCCACGTCCTTGGTGCCTTGGCCCACTCCCCTCTAGGAGGGCTCCTTCCCTTCCCATTATTCCCCCTTTTGCCCTCCTACCAATGTCCTTCTCCTATCTAACTGACATCTCGGGCTTGAATGCCACCTCTTATTCTAGTAACCCTTCGTAACCTGCTATGTCGACCTCTGCCCTTAATTGGGTAGGGATCCTCTCTGAACAAAACCCCATCTCCAAAGACTTCCCCTTATCCGTTATCCCCCCTATGAGTCATTCATCCTCTTCTCTGATGGTCTAATTACTAATGGGTCTAAAGAGTGGGGGCTCTCATGTTAGAATAGTTGCTATTTGAATGCTTTTACATTTTTTGCAACTTGAATAGTTTTGATGATTTCAAACATTATTGTTCAAATGTGTAGTTATCTCCTAACAATTTTAGAAGATTTGTATTTGCTCTTGTGTGTACTAACATTTCAGGAAAATCAGACTCCAGACTACGATAACTTCAAATCAAATTCAACATGAGATACTTTGTTAATTTGAAGTTTGCATTTTTTTCTTTGAATTAATTTTGAAAGGGAGTGATTGTAATTGAGTGAATAAAAAACATACACACACACATAAGGAGATCATAAAAATTTATACTGATCGTACTGGACGATATCCTATCGTACGGGACGATCAGACAGTTATCTCCTATAGGGCACATGGAACGAAAAGGAACTTGCTCAAAAATTTTTTTTCTAAGTCCTATTCGTCCAGGATGAAATTAATTATCATATCGGACGATCAAGTCTCTGGAAAATTTTCGTCCAGACAAAAATAAATTATCCTCCGTGGCGATTGGTCCTCTGAAATATTTTCGTCCAGACGAAATTAAATATCGTCCAGGACAATCAGGTCTCTGGAAAATTTTTGTCCAGACGAAAATAAATTATCGTCCGTGGCAATTGGTCCTCTGAAAAATTTTCGTCCAGACGAAGTAAAAAATTGTCCAGGACGATCGGGTCTCTGGAAAATTTTCGTCTAGACGAACATATTCTCGTCCAAACGATTAACCGACTCGAGTTAGAACAGTTTTCAGCAGTTTCTAGAACTAACCTAGTAATAATCGTTCGTACTGGACGAACCTAGTTCGTACAGGACGATCAGCTGTACGAAGACATTTCGTACACATATTCAAATAGGGTCGTTTCAGCTCGTTTAAGTAAAATCGTCCAGGATGATCCATGATTATACAGGACGATCCACTGCGTACAGAATTGAACACTTGCAGTTTTTGGGCGGTTTTTCTTGTCTTTTATATAAAAAGTCCAAAATAGACTGCCACCCAATCTTTTTGTCATTTGATCTTCGTGCCTCTTGAGAGAATAGCCAAGGAGAGAGTGGAAGAGAGTATTCAAGGGAGGATTCCTACCACTGGAGCGAGAAGGCTTCACTTGAATTTCAAAGGTAAGAGTCTCTACTTGTGAATTTGGATCACTTCACTCTTTTCCTTCTTCCTTCTAGATTCTTGTGAGAAGATCAGTCAAGGAGATCCGGTTCTCTGCCGACACTTGGAGAGTGTGAACAGCCGAAGGGTTCTCTGCCTACACTTGGAGAGTGTGAACAGCCGAAAGGTTCTCTGCCTACACTTGGAGAGTGTGAACAGCCGTAGGGTTCTCTTCCTATACTAGGAGAAGTGTAAAAGGACGACGGTTCTCTGCCAGCAATGTGGATTGTGTAAAAGGACAACGGTTCTCTGCCGCACCGGGTAGTGGTGAAAAGAGTGTATTGTAAAGGCTTCTCTGTCTTGCTGTGGGTGCTAAAGGAGAGTCACTATTGGTTTTAGTGCAATACTCAGAGGGTGCCTCTGAGGAGTGGATGTAGGTCTGATTATAGACCGAACCACTATAAATCTGGTGTCATTTACTTTATTATTTTTACGTTTCCGCACTTTAAATTTCAGTTTTAACAACTCTGTGGTTGAAAAATATTTTTTTACAAACTTTAAAAGAAATTTTTATTTCGGTTCAACTTAATCTTCAAAGAGGGTTTAAAATTTTTAAACTACCAATTCACCCCCCTCTTGGTAGCCTTGGGACATTTACTTAGGCTTAACAACCTAATTACTGGACTCAACATCTCACTCACTGGATATATGATTGGTTGAATCACCTTCTACTAAGCTCTCCAATTAGCCATGTGTAAGACTTGGCCCTTGAAAGGCACTCTTACCCTTCATTATTTTTGCGAAGGTTTTTTCCACAAGTTTTCAGTTTATGCAAAATTACAACCTTGTCTAGACGGCTGATCCATAGTTTTTTTAGGTAAGCCCTTTATCTTGCAAAAATGGAGCCCGTACTTTAGACTCTAGAGAGAGGAGTTCTCTTCCATCACCTTTTGGATCAAATTCCTTGATCTTCCCTTAGTCTGCTAGAATCCCATGTGTATCTCTATGATAGCTAGCTTTATTGGGAAATCACCCATAGCAGTTGATGCTTTAACCATGGCGAAAACCAGGCTTACCTTGGGTATGTATATAGGAAAAATATATCTCTCCTACAAGATGAATTGCCCATTCAACTTGGGGAGCAAACCTTTGTTCACCCAACGAATCTATGCCACATTAACCCCTCTCCCCTATCCTAACCATCATATGTTGTTCCTTCTATTGGGAGGAGTATCACAAGGAATAACAGTAGAAACCTGCCCATATCTCCATTCCCAAATCCTCCCAGCATCGACCCTCCTTGCAAAATACGAGTGCTAACTCTCAGTTGTTACACAATAATAGCCATGTTATTAATCCCTCTTCAATTCCCACCTCCTCTAACCCATTTAACCCATCTTTTGCTTATGCTCTCTCATTGGTTAAGAAGCCCTCTCTCCCTAACCTCAATTCTCCCACTAAAGAAACTCTTCCCCATCAGGACAACCTTATTGTTGCCCCCTCCCTTCACCTAAATCTTGAACATGCATAACAAATTCACTTCCCTTTAGTCCTCAGACCCCCCATCCTTTATGGCATCCATTGCTACTGCCTTTTCTATTGTTGTTGCAGTGTCTTCTCCATATGCTTTGGGTTCTTCTTAACTACAATGCCTTCTCCATCTATAGGTATCTTGACAAAAGTTTATTTAGCACAAACACTGTGCTCTTTTTTTTTTTCTACCTTTACCTGGATGGCTTTGCTGGAGGGGCTGACATCTGCTGACATTCTCTCTAAACACATTGCTGTTGAGCCCCTATGCTCCTTTTGTACCTCAAATCTAGAAAGTCATAGACACTTGTTCTTTGAGTGTAACTTCACTTTTTATGTTATTTTTGCCATGCTGTCAAATTTTGATGGTTATATACTCATGCCTAATATGCTTCAAGTTTTTTAATTTATTTTGGAGTTGCATAATATTGGCAAAAGATTTATTTTTTAATTGCTTACTACTCTCTTTATTATATCCGAAAGGAGAGAAATGATAGGAGATTTATTTCTTAGTTTAGTAGCTCCTCCATTATTTATCATAACATTAAAATGACTATCCTACTTAAATTCTCTAGTTGGAAGAATTATAATGAGTTTAAGCTGGTTTTATGTTGATGTAGTGGTTATGTTTTGGTGGTTGGCTATTGTTGTTCTGCTATTGTATGGGGGAGAGGTTATTATGGTGGCTCTGTTCTGGTTGTTCATTATGATGAATTTTCTTATGTTTTGGCCTAGGTGTTAGGGTTTTTGGTGGTTTGGGGTTGTCTTCTTGCTTTCTTTACTCTTTCTTTTGGAGAACTCTATTTCTTCTAGGCTTTGTCTTATTTGCTGGCTTGTCTCTTCGATTTTTGTTGCATACTCGTTTTATGATAATTGCAGGGAGGTTTTTATGGCTAGTGAACTATGAATGTTGGTTTTCTCATCCAAGTTCCATCACCTTGGATGGTCCTTGTGGCAACCAATCTCTATTTCATTCGTGGATGGCCTTTGGGCAACCAAGGATCAATAGTCTAAATCCTTTTGGGCTTTGGCTGCCTTAGGGCTTTTCATTCTTTTTTGTCTTTTTTTTCTTTTCATTCTTTTTTGTCTTTTTTCCTTGTAAGGTTCCTCTTAAATCTATATGTTTATTTTGGTAGACGAGATGGTATACGAGGTTTAATTTTGTTGTTTTTTGAATTGTAATTATCTTTTTACAATGAAATGAAAGTAGGTTTTGCCTTGCCCCCATTTTACCTTTTTTAAAAAAATACATGTCAGTCGATTAAATTCTATAATAGATATCTACGGCATGCAGAACTTAAACAGACTACCGTAAATTTGCTTAGTGTCCTCCGGGTCGCTCGATTGCCTCCCCCATTTCTCCCTTCTTCTCCGGATCTAGCTCGGATTGCGAGAACGAGAAGAGAGAGAGAGAGAGAGCGCTTCTCCTTCCCTTCTCCGGATCTAGCTTGGACTACGAGAACGAGAAAAGATAGAGAGCGCGCGCGCGCACGACATGGGACGGCCCTCCACGGTGTTCATATACGTGACCCTAGCTCTCCTAGTCCTCCTCGTTCTCCGTAGCCACCACTACCCCGGGCATCGCAGACATCTCCAACACCGTCGCCTCAAGCTCCGCTCCAATTTCTCTTTTACATCGCCTCCACCCGTTGGAGAACACCATATCCCGTTTGACCCTCTTATTGCCGACATCGAGCAGCGGCGTGAGGATCGCGAGTGGGAGCGTAGCCACTTCAACATTCCTTCCGCTCCTGGCGAGGAGGCCCAGCCCGAGTGGGAAGACTTCGTCGATGCCGAGGACTACATCAATGACGAGGATCGATTCAATGTCACCAGCCGGATCGTCCTCCTCTTCCCTCGCATCGATGTGGATCCCACCGATGGGTTTGTGTCACTTCAAGAGCTTACGGAGTGGAATCTACAGCAGTCAGCTAAGGAGGTGATGCACCGGACCGGGAGGGAGATGGAGATGCACGACAAGAATCGGGATGGGTTCATCTCATTTGCGGAATATGAGCCGCCCAGCTGGTCTCGAAATGGTCTGTAAGATCGCTCCTGGATTTCAATACCCTCCACAGTTTTCTTATAATCTTCAAAATCTTGGTTATAAATACTAAATTTTTTTGGAATTGGACTGAAGAGTGTTGCTTTGGTTTGCATCGGCCTCCAATTTCCTCCTTTTAAAATATATGATATATCTTAGCATGTCAACTATTTTTTGTGCTAGGTTTCGTTTTTTATATGTTTGGTATGAAGTGATAGTTCATAAAAAAAGCCTTAACTCTACTAGAACTTTATTAATTTGGCTTGCCCTGTTTGACTTTCGTTTCAGAACATCTTTGAACTCTGCCTAAGAACCAATCTTAGTTGCATGCCGTGAATGGTTATTCAGGCTTTTAAGGAATGTGCAATGTAAGGAAGTATGAAGTGGTTTAGTTTGCTTATTGATTATAACTTTATTTTTGTAGACAACACTACCTTTGGATATGATATGGGTTGGTGGAAGGAGGACCACTTTAATGCTTCAGACATGGATGGGGATGGTCTTTTGAATAAAACTGAGTTTAATGAGTATGTTTTTCGGTTGTTTAGATGTGTAGGTTTTGATTTTTGCTTACTATTTTTCATTATATGTTTTCATATTGCTGCAGCTTCTTACATCCAGCAGATAGCGACAATCCTAAGATGATTAAATGGTTGTGTAAAGAAGAATTAAGGTGCGATTTCTCATCAACCCCCCATTTTTTCAAATTTAAAGTCTAAACTGTTGGGGAAAATGCCTAATTTCTTGTGAAAGTGCTTATCATATGTGAGTATGATGAACACATGTACTACTTACAAAGGGATGGAGAACCACAAAATAATGCTAAAATTTATATAGTTTTGCCATAACAAGACTGTCCACAAGAGATAAGACTAAATCTAATTCACTATAGTGAAGTCATACATGCACACAAATAAAAAGGACGCAATAAGATTTCTCCAAACTCAAATAGTCCTAATCTCACAAGAAATAGTAGGTCAAAATCTTTGGATAACTTAGGGTCTCCCTTATTCACTACCTCTCTCTCCTCCACTTGGATCTCATAGCTAAGGCCTTCCAGTCCACCTTGACCTCCCTCAAAGTTTGTAGCCACTTCATACCCAAGATCAGATCCGTACTTCCCAACTCTAGTGGAAGAAATTCCTCGCTAATGAGAATCCCTTGCAACTCCACCACCAATCCATAACAGATTCCCTTGCTCTTCTCCACCTTCCCTGCACCTATCATCATCCCAAAACATCTCTTGTCTACTAGCTTTAGTCCCATCTTGTCAACCACCTGATTTGTTATGAAATTGTGGGTAGCCTCTCTATCCACCAAAACTGTCACTGCTTCCCCTCCTATCTGTCCCCTCATTTTCATAATGTGATTTGGGGTGAATCCCATTACAGAAATAAACGAAACCTCCGCCACCTCCAAGTGTAAGGGCTTCTCTTCCTCTACCACTTATCCTTCTACCCCTATTCCATCTATCTCCTCCTCATCACAAACAAAAAGGACCTGCAAGGTGCAATTTTTACCTCTATGGCTTGGTGTAAACTTATTGTTGCTCCTAAAATATAGCTCTTACCTCGTTTTTCTTGCAGCTCCATATATGTCAGTCATTTAAAGTTCTCTCCCGGATGAGTTCCCAAACCTTTGTCCTTTGGAGCTTCTTTTTGACCTGATATAGTCGATACCCTAGGTGCAAGGAAGATGGTCGTCAGGACTGGATGTATCTACCCGATACAACACCAAATAAAAAAAAGAAAGGTGGTGACCATGTGGTAAGAATCTCCAAAACTATCCTCTTTGCTACTCCTCTCAAGTGAGTTATTGTCCTCTATCAACTGGGCTAACTCTATAGCCTCTCCCATGTCAGGTCTTGTCACCCTCTCAGCTCTGGTTTGAGTCCCTTCATGAAATTGCTCTTTAACACCGTCTCTGGCAGTCTCCCTAAACATTCCGACAAAAGCTCAATTCTCTTTCGGTACTCCATCACCGTTCCCACTTAGGTCAAAGCAAAGAACCACTCATAATAGTCCCCCTCTTGCTTGGTTCTAAAGTGCTCCAATAAGCGGTCCTTAAATTCCTCTCATGAATGGATCGGGTACCTCATCTCCCTCCATTGGTATCATGTTAGTGCCTTCCCTTTGAAATATTTAGCTGCCGCCATAAGTCTCACCCCTTTCATCAACCCGTTCACCACAAAATATCCCTTTATTCTATGGGTCCACCCATGCACATCCTCACCTTTAAACAACGGCATTTTTAGCTTCTTGACCTTCGGATTGCATCTAACCCAATTTCCCCTTTCTTCCCCCATGCCTCCCATGAAGTGAGCATTGTGGCCTCTCCATGGTTCCCTGTCCTCCCTCGCCCTTTCATTCCCCTTCCTTCCTTCAAATTTAGCCTGCTTGTTCCCTTCTTCCAATTCCCTCCTATCTTCATATTCCCTATCCATCCCCTTTCTCAGTAGTGGCTCAAGGTGGGATATTCCCTCCTACTCTCCAAAAATTTTCACCTCTCTATCTTCCCTTGGCTGATCCCCCCTTGCTTCCGGGAGAGCCGCTAAAGTTGAAACTCCAACATCCACTTCAACAACTTCTCTAGATTTCCAAATCTTCTTTCCATCGCTGAAAAATGCTCATTCAATCATCCCACATCCGTTCACAACTTCCCTACTTCCCCCTCCAACTTTTCTTTCAATGCCTCAACTCTTCTCCCAGCCATCGATTCCAAAAACTTGCTCTGATACCAATTTGGTATGTTTAGGAGATCGAATCAGCAGCCAAAATAGCCAAATTGATTCATTGTTCGAGAGGTGAATCGGCTCTCCCCCAATTTCCTAGCAGCAACTAGGAACCCAAAATCACCTAAGAAAAGCTACTTTTGAAAATTCTTCACATAATCCCTCCCACATACAAACTTTCCCCTTTAAAACCAGCCTTAATCCCACCATAAATGCACCTCACATTTTCTCCAATGATCTCCCCTTAAACTTTTCCCGCCCAAAATGCACCTTACATTTCTTCCAATGATCTTCCCTTAAACTTTTTCCTCCTATAGGTCTGAATGAGGTGCTGGGATGCACAAAATAAGAGCCTATTGGCTCTTGAAATGATGTGGGGTCTACAACCATATCTATGGCCTGAACTAATCTTCTGGAGTATGGTTTAGAATATTCATAAAAATAATGAATGAAGCTAGATGCATACAAAGCTAAAAGACTCATATCCTTTTCGTAGAACACTCCACTAATGGTAAAATCTCAATTCTTGTTGTATATGTTGGTTATATAATTATTATAGGTGATTATAATAAAGAAAACGAGTCTCTTAGAAAAAAAAAACTTGCTGAGGAATTTGAGATCAAGGAGTGGACAAGCTCAATTATTTCTTGAGCATAAAAGTTACTAAATTAGAATAAAGAATATTCCCTTCAATAAAAATATGACAGATCAACTAAATGAAATAAAAAAAATTGATTGTAAACCTCGTGAAATCCTAACTAACATAGATAAAAAGTTGGATGCAGATGAAGAAGGAAAAGAAGTAAACATGGAACAATATCAATTATTAATTAGAAAATAGATCTATCTATCTCACACCCATCCAGAGATCACATTTGCAGTTAATCTTGTTAGTCAATTCATGTACAGAGTCAAATAGTTTCTTGTTCAAGCTGCTTATACAATCTTTAGATATCTTAAATCAGATTCATGTAAAGAAATTTTATATAAAAGGCAAGATTTTTTACAAATTTATGGATATATTGATAGAGGCAATAAAGGACGACTAGTGGATAAAAAGCCAAAACTAGATACTGTATGGAAATCATTCCTTAATGCACCCCTATGCCACAACAACTTCTGCTCAACCGCCTTGATCTCCATCCCACCGCCTTTTCCATAGCCACCCCCATTGTAGCCACCAACAGGAATCACTTGAAAGCCGCACACCACCACCACTTCCTCTAAAAATTTTGGCATATTATTCTCATCTTTATGTTGATGAAAAATATTTATGAAAGAAAAAGATGATTGAAGAAATGAAAAAGAAACAGATTGAGAGACATTGAACTCCATAGGATGAGGCAGGGAATAGACCAATTTGTTGTGTCGATGACTCAAATAAAAACTACCTCAGTGATGACAGTGTAGACGATTTCTAAGTTGTTGTTAATTATGTTAGATTTTTTTAAGAATTAAATCTTGATGAGTAGGAAACTGAGAAAGAAGAAATTTAAAGTTGAACTTAATGCTATAGATGCTTTACATAATTCCTATATTTCATGTTATTTTGCTCTTATAATATTTGGATTTCAATTCTATTTCACGCAGTTTTCACTTGACACTTTATGTTTTATGTAATTTTTTATTTTATATGTATGCTAATTTATTACTTCATAGTTCAATAGAAAGTTAATATGTCATTATTTAACATATTATTTGGGTGTTACACAAAAATCTTTTAACATTTATTTTCACTTTTCGCAATATTTGGATCGCCTCAAGACGCTTTGAGGCTTTTAGATCACGCCTCACAAAAGAAAATGCCTTATTACCCAATTGCACAATTTTAAACTTTGAGTATTAAAAAGAAAAAAAGTGGTTTGACTAGAGATGTAATGGTTAGAAGTTGTGCAAAAAAGATTGCATAATATAGAGTTAGTTAAATACTCGGTATGAATGAAGACTATGAATTCACAAAATCAGACACAAATACTTGTATTAGGATGAATGATAACAATGTTCTTGCATGTTTTGATATTAATTATCATTAGAATATATTTGAATTTGATGAAAGAATAAATCTGTATACATTTTAGCCTGTTCTTTTTTGTGTCGTGTTTTATCTTTGGTTCGAGAATGGGCATATTGAAAAACTTGTAGTAGAAGTTTCCTGTGAAAGTGGGCAAAGTTAGATGAATGAAGCATGTGTTGCAACTATTGTTGTATTTCTAATATGTTGACTATTTTCATAGGTTTATGACTGTTTAACTGAAAAGAAATTTAATATTTTGTATTAGTTGCACTATGATCAACAGAGACTAGTCTAGCATTTCTTATATTCTTGTTGGTATCTCATTATTTTGAAGCACATCCTGGGTGACATGGTTATCCGAAATTGGCGTGAGGGGAAAAATATGACAGGTGCTTTGAAGCCCCTGGTTATTTTAAGATATGTGCTGTTACTAGATGATTTCTGGTACCCAATGATGCTTGGAAAAATCTTAATGTAGATCCAAACGCTATGATCCACCTTAGCTTTTATGCAGCTCAGTTGCATTCTCTCATATAAATCCTTGATCTCCAGTTTTTGATAATTCAGTTTCTTTTGTATGTCTTGTTCCTTATTTTCCTTTTGTTATTCAACATATCAGGGAAAGGGACAGAGACAGAGATGGGAAGCTTAGTTTCCAAGAATATTTTAATGGACTATTTGACTCCTTACGTAATATTGAAGAAGTTTACAATCACTCTGTTGCATCAGATGGAGCACTATCTAATAAATTATTCCAAGAGCTTGACAAGGACAAAGATGGGTATGCTAGGTGCTGTTTTTGGCCATGGAAAAGTAGAAATTTTGTACTGATCATTGTTGATTTCCTTGCAGTTTTCTTAATGAGGATGAACTTATGCCTGTAATTGGTAATCTTCATCCTTCCGAACGTTACTATGCTAAACAACAAGCTGATTATGTGATATCTCAGGTATTGTTTCATTAAACAAATGTAAGATTTTTTTTTTTTTTTTCCGTTCAAATTTCTCAGATAATATGGTATGAAGTAGAGGAACTTTCAACTAAATCAACGAATCACAAGTGAAATTGGGAAGAATAAACCACACATCTTTTTTTATTGCAAGATAGATGAAAGAAAATAGCAAGATACAATTGGATATTCAATTGGAGAGGAAGACCCGGCTCTCCCAAATCTCTAATCACCGGGTAGAGCCCGCACAACCTAATAACAAACTAAATTCAGTAAACTCATAACATATTCTAACCCTAGGGTAAATCAACTATTTAAAGAAAATAATAAACAGTAAAATACCAAAACAGCCCTCCCCTAATTCATTCCCAAATTAGTCCCAAAGATGCCATGTTTCCTTAAATATTTTCCTCCCAAATCAGCCCTCAAACTTGTCTTCTTAAATTAGGAAACAATTCCTAATTAATCCTCTCCTAATCAGCCCTCTTCAATTAGAAATATTTTCTAATAACCCCCTCTAAATGAGCCCTCAGATCAACCCCCAAATATGCCCTATTCAATTAGGAAACATCTCCTAATTATATTATTATTATTATTATTATTCTTATTTAGGAATCATCTCCTAATTAATTCTTTCTAAATCAGCCCCCAAATCAGCCTCCTTTTATTAATAATACGTTCCTAATTCCCTCCCAAATCTAATTCAAATTAGCCATCTATTCCTAAATAAGCTTTCTTAATTATTTCTCCCATGATTTCTCCTCCTTACATAGTGAATATTAACTCCCTATGGCCTCACAAGGTGGGCCCCTAGCATATCAATCCTTCAATACTTTCCACCAAAAAAAACACTTTGTTCTCATGGTGGAAGATGGGAACGATCTCCTGATCATCTCATATCGCTCCCATGTGGCTTCGTACTCTGTCAAATCTTTCCACCTGATAAGTACCTTCTGACCAATGAACCCAGGATGCTGAGAATGAATTAATAGATCAATAAGATCATTCCTTGAGATGATTATTTTTTATTCTCTTCAATTTGTTTGTTCAAATTTTTTGGTTTGCTCATTTTCCTTGTCATCAATCATTCACATCTTTAGCTTTCTCACGCTAGAATCATTATTTTGCCAATAGCTTTTCCAACTATCCACTCTCCTTGCCCGAAATGCCTTCTATAGTAGTCGACAACCTTACTACCTCCACCAAAAATAACTACCTTGCTTTCCCCTCATCCAGAAATCTTGATCCGCCCCTTATAAGAGCCCTCGAAGGTGGCTCTTGATGAAAGAAACTCTCATTGTTGAACTCCTCCTATTAGATCTCCTTTCCCTTCAATTCTGGCCAAGAGAATCCTGATCAAATCTTGGTTAGAGTTAGCCATCAGAACCATCAATGCAGTTTTTGATTGAATCTCCAAATGTTTCCTCATCATCTTCTCCATCCCTCTCGATTGATTTTTTATGGATGAAAGCCTTCTTTCAATGGATGAAAACCTTCCTTCCATGGTTCGAAAATTTTTCCTTCATGCGGGATTTGAATTGCTCCATTTTGCCTTTTAACGTATCTGCTCTCTTTGAAGTCATCTCTCAAAAACCTCGCTCTGATACTAATTGATTCAATGTAGAGGTGCTTTCAATCAAATCAACGAACCACAAGATAAATTAAGAAGAAAAACACAGCACAAATCTTTTTTATTGGAACATTAATGAATGTTCCAATATTTTGATATTATGGTTCATAGGAAAATTAATGGTATGGTGAGAAGGCTAAGGAAATTGATAGTTTAGGATTTAAACTTTGGTATTCGGGTCGGAGTCGTACTAGAAATGGTGTAGGTGTTATTATAGATAAGAGTTTAAAGGATAATGTTATAAAAATTAATAGAATTGGAAGATAGAATTATAGCTTTAAAGATTGTTGTTGATGATAAGATTGTTAATATTATAAGTGCTTATGCTCCTCAAGTAGGTTTGGATATGAGTTCTAAATTAAATTTTTGGAATGACTTAGAAGAATTAATACAAAAGATACCTCTTGAAGAAAGAGTTTTTATTGGAGGAGATTTAAATGGACATGTTGGTAGAGAGGTAGATGATTTTAAAAGTATTCATGGTGGCCATGGATTTGGAACGACGAATGAAGGTGGCAAGACCATATTGGATTTTTGTTTAGCTTATGATTTTTCAATTGTTAATACCTTATTTAAGAAAAGAAATGAGCATCTCATCACTTATAAAAATGGATATAGTACAACACAGATTGATTATTTTCTTATTAGAAAACTAAATCGTTTAGATTGCAAAGATTGTAAAGTTATTCCGAGTGAAAATTTATGTACCCAACATCGATTATTAGTTTTGGACTTTAAGATAAAGGGGCATAAAATAAAAAATAAAGTAAAACGATTTTCCAGGATTAGATGGGAGCATTTAACGAATATTAACAAAATTATTTTTGGAAATAAGATTTTAGATCTTAAGATTTTGTCTGTGCATGAGGATGCTAATATTATGTGGGAAAAAGTGGCTAGTGATATTAAGAATATTGCAAAAGATATCCTTGGAGTATCAAAGGGAAAAACTTCTAATAGTAAAAGTAGTTGGTGGTGGAATCCAAATGTGCAAGAAAAGATTAAAAATAAGAAGCTTTGTTATAAAAATTGGTTTAATTTTAAGAATTCTAATAATTGGGAAATATATAAAGTGGCTCGTAAGGATGCTAAGAAAGCAATATGCGATGCAAAGACATTAGCTTTTAGTGATTTATATAATAGATTAGATACTAAAGAGGGAGAAAGATATATGTATAAGTTAGCCAAACAAAGAGATAGGAGTAGTAAGGATTTAGTTCAAGTGAAGTGTATTAAAGATGAAGATCAAAAAATACTTTTCTTAGAAGATGATATTCAACAAAGATGGATGAGATATTTTGCTAAACTTTTTAATGAAGATTGTGAAAATAAGATTGACTATAATGACCTTAGCACCCTAAATGAAAATAAAGATTTCTGTTTTTATCGGCGTATTAGTAAAACTGAAGTTAGAGAGGCTTTAAAGAAAATGAAGGGTGGAAAAGCTGTTGGACCTGATGATATTCCAATAGAGGTGTGGAAATGCTTAGGAGATGAAGGAATTTCATGGCTTACTAAACTTTTTAATACTATTTTGAAGACTAAAAAGATGTCAGATGAGTGGAGAATGAGCGTGTTAATTCCTATTTTTAAAAATAAAGGTGATGCACAAGATTGTGCGAATTATAGAGGTATTAAGTTAATGTGTCATACTTTAAAACTTTGGGAGCGAGTTATGGAGCATAGGTTGCGGTGTGATACTAATGTTTCTCAAAATCAATTTGGTTTCATGCCGGGTAGGTCGACTATGGAAGCCATACATTTATTAAGAGGTTTGATGGAGAAATATAGAGAAAATAAGGAGGATCTACATATGATATTTATTGATTTAGAAAAAGCATATGATAAAGTTCCAAGAGAAGTGCTATGGAGAGTTCTTGAAAAGAAAGGAGTCAATAATGCTTATATTCAAATCATTAAAGATATGTATGCAGGAGCTATTACTTGTGTTCAAACACAAGGTGGATTGACTAAGTATTTCCCTATTTCGGTTGGGTTACATCAAGGATCAGCCTTAAGCCCATATCTTTTTGCTTTAGTCATGGATGTTCTCACTAGACATTTGCAAGAGGATATACCTTGGTGTATGCTTTTTGCTGATGATATTCTTCTTGTTGATAAGACTAGAGAGGGAGTTGAAGGTAAACTTGAATTATGGAGGTCAACCTTAGAGTCTAAAGGTTTTCGCTTGAGTAGATCTAAAACGGAATATATGGAGTGTAATTTTAGTAGTAATAGACCTAGTGAGGGGATTGTGACTTTGGGCGATCAAGTCATTAATAAGAGTACACGTTTTAGATATCTTGGATCTATTGTTCAGAGTGATGGTGAAATAGATGGGGATATTATCAGCAGAATTCAAGTTGGATGGTTGAAGTGGAGGAATGCATCGGGCTTGTTATGTGATAGAAATGTACCCCTCAAACTTAAGGGAAAATTCTATAAGATGGTAGTGAGGCCTGCAATGCTTTATGGTGCTGAATGTTGGCCATTAAAAGAGAAGCATAATACTAAGTTAAGTGTGGCAGAGATGAGGATGCTCAGGTGGATGAGTGGCTTTACCCTTAGAGATAGGATACGAAATGAGCATATACGTGAAAAGGTTGGAGTAGCTCCAGTAGAAGATAAGATTAGAGAGAGTCGCCTTAGATGGTTTGGTCACATTAAACGGCGGCCTTCCGATGACCCGGTTAGGAGAGTAGAGGTATTAGATTTGACTTATGTTAAGAAAGGTAGGGGTAGACCTAAAAAGACTTGGTTAGAAAATATTAGGAATGACCTTTCTTTATTAGATTTAAACGAGAATTTGACTTTTAATAGGACACAATGGAGAAAAAGGATTCATGTAGCCGACCCCACGTAGTGGGATAAAGGCTTGATGTTGTTGTTGTAACATTAATGAATGAAATGGAAAGATATAGTTGGATCTTCAATTGGAGAGAAAGATTTGATGCTCCCAAATCTCTAACCGACAGCTAGAGCCCTCACAACCTAAGAACAAACTAAATTCAGCAAACACATAACATATCCTAACCCTAGGGTAAATCTTCTATTTAAAGAAAACAATAAACATTAAAAATACCAAAACATCCCTCCTCTAATTCCCTCCCAAATCAGCCCCAAATCTACCATATTTCCTTAATTATTTTCCTCCCAAATCATCGCTCAAAATCAACCCTCAAATCTATCTTCTTCAATTATGAAACATTCCTGATTAATCCCCTCCAAATCATCCCCCAAATCAGCCCTCTTTAATTAGAAAATATTTTCTAATTAACCCACTCCAAATCAGCTCCCAAATATGCCATCTTCAGTTAGGAAACATCTCTTAATTTATTCCATTTATATAAGCCCCCAAATCAGCCTCGTTCCCTTAATAAAACCTTCATAATTCTCTCTCAAATCTAATTCAAATTGGCCATTTTTCCCTAAATGAACTTTCCTAATTATTTCTCCCATGATTTCTCCTCCTTACATAGTAAATATTAACTCCCCTGGGCCCCACAAGATGGGTCCCCTAGCATATCAATGCTTTTCCCTCCAACAAAGCAACTTGTCCTCATGTTGGAAGATGGGAACAATCTCCTGATCATTTCATATCGCTTACATGTGGCTTCGTACTCTGCTAAATTCTTCCACTTGATAAGTACCTCCTGAATAATGAACTCAGGATGCTGAGAATGAATTGGTAGCTCAATAATATCATTTATTGCGATGATTATATTTTTATCCTCTTCAATTTGTTTATTGAAAATTCTGAGTTGCTCCTTCTCTTGTCATCACTCATTTGTATCTTCAGCTTTCTCACCCTAGAATCGCTACTGCCTAATAGTTTCTTTCTCCTCTAGTGTAGCGTTGTTGTAATCCCTCCATGTTTCCCCCATATATCAACAGTGGGAATCCCACATTTCTTCCCTCCGCCTTATAGGACTCAATCCCCATCGTTTGGCCTGTTTCCCTCCTTCGGTCGTCCACTCATCTGAACCAAAAGACCTCCCATTACAGTCGGCCACCCCACCACCTTCATCATGAAAGACCCTTCTTATTGTCTCCCTATCCGAGAGCCTATTATGTCCCTTATTAGAGCCCTAGGAGATGGCTCTTGACCCTCTGCTTCTCTGACGACCCACTTTCCTTACTCGAAGTGCCTCCCATAGTGGTCGACCACCCTACCACCACCAAAAAAATATCCTCCTTGTTATCCCCTCATTCGGAAACCCTGATCCACCTCATATCGGAGCCCTAGGAGGTGGGTTTTGATGAAAGAAATTCTCCTCGTTGAACTACTCCAGTTCGATCTCCTTTCCCTTCGATTCGGCTAAGAGAATCCCGGTCAATTTTTGTCTTAAGAGTTAGCGATCAGAACCACCGGTGATGCTTTTGATTACATCTCCAAGAGTTTTTTGATTATCTCCTCCATCCCTCATAATCGGTTTTCCATGGATGAAAGCCTTCCTTCCGTGGATGAAACCTTTTTTCCCTGGTTAAAAATTTCTCCTTAATGCAGGATTTGAATTGCTCCATTTAACCTTCCAACACATCTAACCTCTTTGACGTCATCTGTCCAAAACCTTGCTCTGATACCAATTTAACATGAAGTAGAGGAACTTTCAACCAAATCAGTGAACCACAACATAAATTGTGAAGAGGAACACCACAAATATTTTTTATATTGCAGGATATATGAAATAAAATAGCAACATGCATCTGGATCTTTAATTGGATTGGAAGATACGGCTCTTCCAAATCTCTAACCGGCAGCTAGAGCCGTCACAATATAAGAACAAACAAAATTCAGCAAGCACATAATGCATCCTAAACCTAGGGTAAATCAACTATTTAAAGCAAACAATAAGAAATAAATTACCAAAACAGCCCTCCCCTAATTCCCTCTCAAATCAGCCCCAAATTTGTCATATTTTCTTATTTATTTTCCTCCCAAATCTGCCTTTTTCAATTAGGAAACAATTCCTAATTATTCCCCTCTAAATCATCCCCCAGATTAGCCCTCTTCAATTCAGAACGATTTTCTAATTAACCCCCTCAAAATCAACATCCAAATATGCCCTTTTCAATTAGGAAACATCTCATAATTAATTCCATCTAAATCAGCCCCCAAGTCAACCTCTTTCCCTTAATAAATTTTTTTTAATTCCCTCCCAAATCTAATTCAAATCAGCCATCTTTCCCTAAATGAACTTTCCTAATTATTTCTCCAATAATTTCTCCTCCTTACATAGTGAATATTAACTCTTTTGGGCCCCACAAATTAGGTATAATATCTGAGTTTATCCCTCAATTTAACGTATTTAAAAGTTAATTGTTTCATTCATTTTATGAAAGTTATATGCCAAGTTGTAGCTGCAATGTTGTATAGCTATAATTTTGTGACTTTCTAATCTCTTAATTCTTGTCCTAATGATTTCTTTCTTTTTAGTTCAATAATTTTACAGCTGGTTCATCCATGGGTGATGTTAATACATGATCTGTTTACAAGCTTTGCTTCAGGAAATGTGTTTGACCCCACAACATCAAAATATTTTGTGGTTTTCAGGTTAAGATTAGGCTTTTTTAAATCATTTTTTTAATAAACAGTTAAAAATTTGCAAATATATTTGTCCCTACCAAAATGTAAAGATTTTGAAGTTTTCAGGTTAATATTAGGCTTTCTTAGAGATCATTTTTTTATAAATTTTAAACGTTGATTAAAAATGAACAAAATATATCTGTTTACTTTTATAATTTTATTTTAAAAATAACAATATATCTTTAAAATACCTAAAAATAGGTTTCAGGTGTTTTGAATATTTTTAAAATAATTTTTTTTCTTTTAATCCCATCATCTTTCTTTTACTTACTGCAGAGAGCCAAAAAAACATTGAACAATGCTTCAATTACTCAGATCTAGATTGTCCAGAGGCAATAGACTCGCGGGAATAACTTTTGCTGGGGCATTGGACAAGATGCATCAGGAGAAATGACCGGCAAGAAGAGTGCTCATGAAGCTTTTGCGGTGATGATAGGGGCAGGCCGTCGGCAGACCCTAGCTATCTGTGCTGGGTTAAGCAAGGAAAATGAATTTTGGGAAGGGGAGATGGGGATTGGTTGGAGAAGGGTTGGGATTAGATTAAGGATGGGTCATTAATTATTACTGTTGATATGGTGATCTGAAACATAATAGGAATTGCAGGAGTTTAATAAAAATTTGTTGAACTTTCTAATTTTAAAATTAATTTTCACCCGAATAGATTCTAAGATTTTTTAGTTGTAGTTGTGCTTTGTCATGTGGTTACAAGAAAGATTAATAGGACAATTAACAACAAAAATAATAGTAAAGCTAAAGACATAAACAACACAAATCCACCGTTTAACAAAATACAAATTTCACCTTGAGTTCTCCTCACTTTCACTCTTGAGGTGGTTTAACGGAAGAATAATTTTAACAAATTTAAAGATGTCACCAAAAGACAGAAAATGCCTGCAGTATTGCCCAACAAAAAGTTAGTTGGAGGGGAAGAAGTTGGTGGATGTCCGATAACTCGCCACTGTCCGGAGATTTGGTGTTCGTCGATGGCAGACGTCAAGGTGAAAAGGATTCGGTCGACATAGTCGTCGGCGGTGTCGTCGATCTCCAAGTTGAGGTTGAAGAAGGAAGACCGGAGGATAACTACTCATCCTTGAAGATCATACACGAATCCATGACTGTGCTCGGGATCGTCCATTCATTGGGGAAGTAGGCTAAGTGGTAGTGGTAAGTTTTGCGTCTTCTTCCTTAGACGATGTATCAAGGATGGAAGAAGAGAGGTTAGGGAGAAAGGAGGGTGTGGGGTGGTTGGCCAAAGCTAGGAGAGGGGCCAAATTAATTTTAGGTTTTGGGTTTGGATTATGATGGGAAGGTAATTTTAAAACCTGAAATTTCATTTCAGATTTGAGGTGGAGTTGAGAGGGAAAATTTGAACTTTTGAACTAATTATACAAAGGGGGAAATGTAGTAATGTAAAAGAGAGAGAGAGGGGGAGGGGCCGACGGCTTAAGTGGGGTTTAATGGGTTTTAATTAAGAGGGGGATTTAATTTGAGAGAGAAAAGGGTAGAGAGGGGGGCCCGGCCTAGAGAAGGGGAGAGAAGAATGTCCACATTCAATGTATATGGATCCTTGCATTAATTGTTGATTGAGGAATCAAATCTGAATTAATTTCAGATTTATGGTGATTGAGGGACTTCCTAAAATAGATGTAGACTATTTAGGAAAGATTTTAAATTTGAAATTCATTTGAATTTGACTTAGGATACTTTTCAAATGAGATAAAGACTAAATTAGGAAAGTAATAAAGGGGGAATCAAGAGGTTGGGGATGGGTAGGCCAGGGGCTAGGGATGGGGATCAAGGCTCGAGTGTGAAGGGGAGGCTGGTGGTTTGATGCGGAGGATGTTGGTTGGTAGGCGGGTTTAGGTTGGAGGTAGGGATTTGGTTGGCGGGTGGGGTGAGGTTGGGGTTTTTGGTCGGTGGTTTGGGGGAGATGGAAAGAGGAGGGGGGGTTAGTTGGGAAGAGAAGGAGAGGCGGCTGGTGGTGGAGAAGAGGAAAGGGGAGGTAGACCGTGAGCCCAGACGGCTAACGTGTATTGCTTTTACCATTGTACGCTTATGAGGGCTTAGTTCTTGATGTAGCCCAAAGAGAATTTTAGTCTTTGCATTTCTTTTTATTTTAAAACATATATGGTGAGAGCTCTAGAGAAAGGAGAAGACCCTAGGTGAGACCGTGAGCCTAGACTGTTCCGACGGCTGATGGGTATTGCTTTTGCCCTCACATAGCAAGAAGTTTAACAAGTTATCACTACTTGTAAGAAAATAGTGTTTGCAAGTTTTCTCATCCACTACGAGTTCCACATATGTTCCTTTGTAATTAATCATGGTTTCATTTGGAGTGAAATTTAAATTTGTCATCATCTTGGTTCAAGTCCAAGTCAAAATTTTTTGAAGCCTTTGGGAATTCGAGCCTCTTGTAGTTTGATTGAATTCAAGTTCTATGTGCCCTGCGGTCCTTTGAGTTCAATCAAGTTCATTTTTGAACTCATTTGAGTTCAAGTAGTCCCCTACTATCTTATAGAGTTCAAGTCCGAGTTCAAATTGTGTTTGATCTTGAGTTCATATTCTTTGGTTCAAGCTTAAGCTTATGAATTTAGCTCGAGTTTAATGTGCAAGTTCAAATTGAAGTTAGAACTTCTTACATCAAGTTCATGTGAGTTCAACTTGGGTTCTTTATGTAGCTCAAATCAAGTCCCCTGTGAATGTTCAAATTGGTCTCCTTCTTTTGTTCAAATCCTTGCTTGCACTCGAATTCATTTCATGTTCAAATTCATTTCATTTAAGCTCAAGTATTTTTATAAATCATTTTTTTGTCCAAATGCAAGTCCAAATATAGTCTCGTGTTAACTCGAAATTTCGGCCGCCTCCCGGCGTCTCCCCCATTTAGGGGAAACTACAGGAAACTGGGCCTCCGCCACGCAAGAGAAAAGCATGCACGGTTAATTTTATAGGACACCGCGGCCGTAATTTTTGTCCCCCCATCACGCCAGGGAAAGACGTGCATGGGTCTTCATGCCTCAGTTTAAAATAAGTAATTTTATATTTGACCCCACCTCGTCGTTGGCGTCGCACCGGGTTCCCTTCTCACCATGCTAGAGAAAAGCGTGCGTGAGTTGGTTTTCCGATGCGCTGCTAACGTCGAAAATGGGGTTTTGTGATTCCCCGTCTCATCGTAAGCATCGCAATGAATTCCCTCCTACCACGCTAGAGAAAAGCATGCATAGGTGGTCGTTCGCCGCGTTACAAGCGCTGAGAACGGGTTCTCGAAGTTTTAGGGTTTAGGAACTTTATACTTGTGCGGGGTCGTTGGCACATGGATCGAGAGAAGAGAAGAGATACCTTTTTTTTCTTTTTCTTTTTTTTGAAGCAATTTTTATAATTAATGATAATAATTATTAATATCTTTAATAATGATTATCATTAAAACATCAATGATAATTATTATTAAAAAGATTAATAATAACATCATTACTACCACGTATAATAACAATAACTATTATTATTATTAATCATAATGAATAATAATAATAATGAGCAATAATAGCCAGCTAAGAATATTAACAATAACTGATATTATATATATATATATATATATATATATATATATATATATATATATATATATATATATAGAGAGAGAGAGAGAGAGAGAGAGAGAGATAGAGACAACCTCAAGCTCTCAGTTTGCTGTTTGGAAAAAAAACTGAATAGAGGGCTATATGTGATCGGGTAGCAGAGATGGGCGCCGGGTATGTAGTAGTGTGGAGTATGGATGGGGCCTAATGTGTTTTGCAAATTGGATGATAGATTGGGGCTGAGGGGAGGCGTCGGCTAGGGATTCCAACTGCAAGGTCGGAAGAAATGATGGGAGTTGGCTTTGGTTTCATAGGTAGGGGGACTCTCTCTCTCTCTCTCTCTCTCTCTCTATGTGGATCGGGCAAGGCTAGGGCTTAGTTTGGTTTAGTCTTGCGGCACAGAGATGGAGGGAATGTCGGAAAATCGTAAAGGGAGCGACTGGGTTCGGTTCGGGTGTGGGAAGGTCGGAGGGCTCTCGATTTGATGTCGAAGGTCGGTGTCGAGTAAGGACAGGAGGCGTCGGATGGCTTGCTGTAGCTTGAGTGTCGGGATAAGGAGTCGGGCAAGTCCAGGGCTTCGGTTTGGAGGTTCACGGGATTTGGTTTGAGAGATCTGCCAAGTTGAGGTCGGGGCAGGAGGTTGAGATCGGAAGCAACGACGGGATGTGGAGATCTGCGTGTGTTTCTTGTGTGGGGGGAAGAGCAGAAGCTTCGTGTGAGCAGTGGGTATTTAACGACATCGAAGAGTGACGATCGAGCCCGATTTCGCACAGGTATTATAGAGAAACGACTGAAGCGGCGCCGAATCGGTACATATGCGGGATTTCTGCTGATTTCCTGGAATTTAGGTTAAAATTTGAGCTGAGTTTTTGTTCTTAACCTTAGGTTAACATAGATCGAATAGATCTCAAACTTCCTAATATATGAAGTTATGGACTAGCTGTTGACCCTTATGCTATACCCAAAGGAAAAGAAGAGAGGAGAAAGCAAACTGAAAATCCCGTGTACATACCTCTAACCCGTTGGATCCTCAAAATCATGCCGAAATCCTGCCGATTCGGTGCCGAATCAGTCACCTCCCGCAAATCCCTCGCAGAGCATCGAACGATGCCCTTCGACGCCTTTAAAACGACGACCAAACGAAGCCTTTGGATGATTCTCCGCTCTTTGCTCTTTGCCGACCCAGCTCTCTATCCTGACCCCGTCGACTGCTAGACCCGACGCCGGAGCTGCTTCCACACTTGATCCCGAGCTCCTCCCTCTCCTGTCATTACTTCCCTCCATCCCGATCTCCCCTCTTGCAACCGAGATCTGTCGAGCTCCCTCCATCCCGCACAGAGAGAGAGAGAGAGAGAGAGAGAGAGAGAGAGAGAGAGAGAGAGAGAGAGAGAGAGAGAGAGAGAGTTCAAATCCCTACCTCGTTCCCGATCTCCATCCCGACGTCGCTCGCCCCTCAATCCCGCAAGCCCTAGTCGTCCGACTTTGCTCCATTTCCGAGTTCCTCTTTCTGTTTTGATTGGGAGAGACGAGAGCTCACTGTGTGAAGGTAATTCTCTCCCTTTCACGCGCAATCTTCGGCCAAATTCAGTAATGTCGTCGAGAGAGGAAGGGGAGAGATATTAAATATTTTAATTAAAATTAATGATTATTAATTTTAATTAAAATTTATATTAATTATATTAGTTATAATTATTGTAATTAATTATAATTACTATAATTAATTATAAATAATACAAATTAATTAATTTTAATTAAAGACTATTTTAATTAATTATAATTAACTATAATTATTAATTTAATTATAATTATTAGAATTAATTATGATTAATTCTAAGTAATTAATCATAATAAATTTTAATTAATTATGATTAATCTTAATTAACGTTAATACTAATTAATTATGATTAATTATTATTTTTAAATTAAAATTAATTAATATTAATTATTTATAATTAATTAAAGCTATTTATAATTAATTATAATTACTCATAATCAATTAAGGATAATTATAATTTTGTGTTATAATTAATAAAGTGGAGGAAATACAAATCCGTCTCTTACCTCGATGTTCGTGGCGGATCAAAAAACCATCCAAGCACGCCTTTAGTGTGCATGGTGGGATGAGACCACGGTGCGACACCGATGATGAGGTAGGCGAGTGAACCCTCGATCCACGTGCCAACATCGACAACCCCGCAAAGGTACGAATTCTTCTAAACTCAAAACTCTACTTCAATATTTGTGGCGAATCGGAAAACCGCCCCAAGCACGCCTTTGGTGCGCGTTGTGGGATGGGACCCCGGTGCGGCACCTACTGCGAGGCGGGGTTGCTCATAAGTACCTATGAGCGGGGGGAAATCAAAATTGCTTTTCAAAAAAAATACTTTTTAAAACCCCATGCACGCCTTTATTGTGCGTGGTGGGAGAAAAAATTAAAAATATCACTGCCGCGGTGTCTCACAAACACCAACTGTGCACGTCTTTATTGACGTGGCGGGTAGGCGACCTCTTCGTTTTTCCCCCAAACAGGGGAAACGTCGGGAGGCTGCCAAATTTTTATCTGAAATACAGACAAGGACTTGTAACAATTTGGGACCTGGACTTGATTGAACTCAGAAGAACAACAGAAGACTTGTACTTGGACTTTTGAACAAGATCTAAGTGACTTAATAAACAATTAAACCCAAATAAAAATGTGCAAGAAGCTTAATTCAAACTCAAGCAGTTACAATTTGAACAACTTGGACTCTCATTTGAACTTCAACAAGGACTCAAATTTGATTTGGACTTGAGCTTGTTACTAGAACTCGAACAAGGAAAGGAACTCATTCTTGAACTTGCAAATGAACATGAACTCAAACTTGGACTCTACAAGATCACAGGAGACTTTGATTTGGGACTTTAGATTGAATAAGTTGAGCAAGGACTTAAGCTTGCTAGTTGAACATTTGGACTTAACTTGAACCAAATGACATTAACTTGAAACTTGAATTTGAATCCTAACAAAATTCTTAATGAAGGATAAAGAAGTCTCATTTCAATACTAAGTGAATTTGTGGAAAATTTTGGAATGAACCTCAACATATAATAGAATACTTGTGGCGGAAGATCTTCAAGTATAAGTGACATGCAATTGAGCATACTAGTTCCTTACATACACTAAGTATCAATTCCAAGTATAACTCGCTTGAGAAATAAATAAGAGTTTCGACCTGTAAGCTATATCACAAGATCTCCAATGAATGTCAAAGAAATGTCATAATGATTGAAATACAAGAACTATCAAGTGACATGCCCACAAGCAGCCACAATTCAATGTCAAACAAATGCAAGGAGTCTCTGCAAGTTATAACATTCAATACACAACATGAAATGTTCGCAAGTAGAGGCAGACGACGTGTAACAAGTGCAAATGTCTGTAGAAGATTCACTATGCATACAACATGTAATTTACAGGGAGGATGCAAGGAGTCTATCACAAGTATTAAGATGCTTATACATCCTACCAGAAGGCAGTGGAAGGTAGATGCACCTGTCTACCGCAAGCTGAGGAGATTTGATACTCAACAAATGCAAGTACCTACAATCATTTGTAGGAGGTCCGCTGTACATTCGACACAACGCTCACAAATGAATATATAATATGTGCAAAGAAGATCTGCAACACACAAAAGTCTACGAATACATATTTGAGCACCATTTGTGGGTAGATGAGAAAAGACTTCAGTAAATGCAGTATCCTGAAGTCAATTTCAGTTTGTGAAGGAAGATATCTACCTAACTACATGCAGCAGTAGCAGATGCACTGAAAATACCAAAGACCACAACAAAATGCATGGAGGATACGACAAGTGCAAGCTCCTACGACCCAAAGACAGGAGATTAGTTAGTGCACTATGATCCACCTGCAGAAAGCAACGAGTAGTGCACGACAGTCTACCTGTATGAAGCAGCGAACAACTCTATTCAGAAGCTACTACACCGTGCCACCGGATCCGCGACGTTCTTGAAAGTGGACAGAAGGCGTTTCACGAATATCTCAAAATACCCTCGCACATGCACTGTAGATTTTACACACTTAGGTACACTAAAAGAGGGTATACAATCATAAAACCCGCAAGGGACCCAGCGAGCGTGTTATTGGTACACACGTGATGTCTAGGAATGCTGCGCGGGTTATTAAATTTAAACCCGATCCTCCTTAACAGGTAAAAGGATTCGACAGGGTTTAATTATAAAATGTCCCCAAACACCCGCATGGGCCCCGGCGAGCGTGTTATTGGTACACACGTGACGTCTAGGAAAGCTGCGCAGGTCAACAAGTGAATTCAAGTTCGAACTTGATCCTTCTATACGGGTCAATAGCAGTCGATAGGGTTCGAATCATCAAACAAATATGTGGCGTGACGACCATAATATTTGTTTCAATTCATATTAGGCCTTCAATGTCCATAACAATTAGAATTCACTATCAAGGGCATAAAGCCTACGAAATCCGATCCTCTATCGATAATTCGATAGAATCGACAAGATTCAATCAATAAAAGAGAAATGTTTTCGATCACCCCGATGATGGCCGTGTTGAATGCAGATCTCAACCGGATGGGTTCCCAAATACTTTCAAATGCCTCCCAAATTTCCAAATGCCCATAAAAATCCAAAACTCCAAAAAAAATCTTAAAATCCAAAAAATTCAAAAATATTTAAAATTGAAATCCAACCATTCAAGCACTTAAAGCAAAATCCATTCACCCTCCGCAACAGTTTGCCAAGGTGGACGAATTAAAATATACTAGCTCACAAAGAGCCAAATGCCTAGTTAAAAATATCACTAGGTTCCATTCTCAAAACAGTCTCATGCCAGTAAGGACGTGGTATGTGTCCTCTAACCGGCGGTTTTGTCACCAAATGGCACCGCAGGATAAACGGTTATGACGACCCGGGGCCCTCTGAACCGAGTGGTTTTGCCGCCAAATGGCACCACGAAATACCGGTTATGGCCAGCGCCGTTACGTTCTTTATTGACATCAAATCCTTGAGATATGAATCAATAGGATATGATTGATAGGGCACAAAGCCCTCTGTTAGTTAAGGTGGATTTAAATTTGTCCACTTAGACAGACATTCACCCCCGGTCTACAAGGTCCCCTTGGACGAAGCAACCCATGACTGCCGACAAGGATCCTTCTGTCAGGTTGGGTCGACTACCTCTGACTAAGTAGACCAGGGACCACGATGGCCTGGGACGACGGAACCATGGGATCTTGATCGGGTCTATCATCCATTCCCCCACCATCCACTTTAAGTATAAGATGGTGCAATTTTCAATTTTAAATATCAAATCTCCCAAAGCTCCAAATTTCCAAACCTATGCTGTTACTATATGCCAGATAACACGTTCTACGTATCTGATTGACGACTAGCCTTAATCGAAAGTTCTCTCTTGTGATCGGGAGGGGTATTAACTATAGGGGCTTGCGCCTATAGGAAACCAAAACTCAGATCATAAAGTCCTCGCAAAATGAGGGCGAAATTTCTGGGTAGTGTCTTATCTACAAACCCATCTGCCTTCCAAAATTTATCCCGGAACTTATCAGTTAAAACTCCCTCGCCGAATAAAAAGAAAAGCGAGCGGAGGCCGTGCCCGAATTTTCGGAGCCCACACTAGCGGATTGACTAGAGTAGTAGTCTTCACATGTGGACTAGAAGAAAGGTGTAGGTTTTCTCCATTACCCATTAAGGAGAGAAGCTTCGTTGCTTGGTGATGGCTAAAAGATAGAATAATGAATTCTTAAGGTAGATGTCTCATGACATGGACATTTAGGCATTAGTGTTGAACCATATGAGAATCAGTTTGTGCCTTATTTTCCTTTGCTCTTTATTTATTTATATTGATCTTATGCATTATAAATAATATGTTTTATGATGGTATTAGTTTTTTTATCTAAAATTTTTACTTCTCATAAATTTTATGTTTGCATATATCATTTAAAAAATAAAAATACAACGACAACAATATGAAGCATTTATCCTACTATGTGGGGTTGGCTACATTAATCCTTTTTCTCTAGATGGTATTAGTTTTTTTTATCTAAAATTTTCACTTCTCTTAAAATTTATATTTTCTTATATTATTTAAAAAATTAAAAATACAACAACAACAACAACATCAAGCCTTTTTCCACTACATGAGGTCGGCTACATGAATCATTTTTCTCCAACAAAATAATTTTTTTCAAAATTAAAAAGTAAAAAAAATGTGAATTTTTTAATTTAAGACACCCATTCATCACCTTTTGGGTTATTTTGTGAATGGTGCCATCACGTAAAATAGTTCGTACAATGGAACAAATTAGAATAACACATTGAAAGGGTATTTCATTAGACGATCTCTATAACATGTTGTTTGATTTTTGAAAAGTTTGCATGAGTGCCTTTATTTAATCCATAAATGATCATATGTTGAATTTGATCAAAGATATGTGCATCTCCATACAGAATCGATAATGGAAAATATGTAAGCTTCTCTTTTGATTATTGAATATAGGAAGATAGAGAGCTAGTATATATGAACTCCAAATGTTTGGATAGTTTTTTTGTGCTTTATAATTTGAAGACTACATGCGCATATGGACTTGTTAAATGGTTAGAAGGATTTTGGATAGCGTTCCATTACGTATGAGGCAACTAATGAGATAAAATACTTACGCATGCATTTACTCATACACAACTATGAACTTTTCTATGCTATTACTCATCCACAAGCATTATTGATTTGTATACTCAGTTCAAACAAATTATTAATTCTTTGCATGCTTTGGATAAACATTATACTAATGCAACAAATGTGAATCGAGAACCTTTAAGTGTTTATTAGAATATTAGGATATTGTTATTTCTAAATCCAGCTATTCTTTTGATCTTTTATTGTGTCCACTGATAGCCTTAGAATAAAAAGCTAATCATAGAAATATAGATACATGAGAAAAAAATTAAAGAAAAAGAAATAAATGACCATCTCATTGAATGCAGAACAATTAGAGGATAGCTTGCTTGGAAAAAAAAATCTGATGATGATAATAACATAACACTGGTTACAGTGCTAACTCAAAAATCTATATTATTCTTGAAAAGGAGAAACGAAGTTAAATGAAAGAAGAGGCAGAAAAAGAGAGAAAAATAATTTAAAAATTGAAACTGATGTTATATCTTTTGAATATAAAAAGCCATATCATATAGAGTGAGTGTCCCAACTTGAAAGGCTCTAGTCCGAAGCAGAAAAAATGAGAAGGAAGTTCAAAATAAGGATACAGAAGGCGTATTGCATGAATTCAAACACAAAATCATTCACAAGTGACCCCAAATAAGAGACGAGCAAATTATACTTAATAGCTAAAGATGACTTGGGTGAACCAATCACCAATTAGTCATACGACTTGTCTTATGATGAAGTATTTTTATGATTAAAGAATGTATGTTGGCTTTAAATTTTTGAAGGAAAAATAGCTTTGCATCATTAAAGAATGAATGTAATATATTGTTGTATGATTTGGAGGAGTCCGAAAAATTATTAGCGAAAAGATTATTATTGTAATAAATTTGAAAGGGGAATAATCTAATACAGGATGACTCTTGGAATTTAAATGAAGCTAAATATGAATTACATGTGAAATTAAGGTCATTAGCGAATGCTAATGTGAGAAGAATAAAAGCTTTGGAGTTGAGACAACTCATAAACATATAACAGGTGCATACACCACTTAAGGTGGGATGTCATCATGCATCTTGTTCTCACAAGAAGAGGTCTATTCCCGATAGATGCTCGTGCTCCATGCCTAGCATTACATGTTATTCATGTGGCATGTCAAATCATCTAGCATGCGTATGCATTCATAGGGCACACAAGAGAATTTATTTCAAATAGTTTCTTAAACAAGTCATATCATCTTATATTATGCTTCCATCCACCAACCTTAGGGAACCCAAGATGGTTTGGATTCCTAGGATTATCACTTAGTATGATTTTGTTGGCATGCCTTCACAATAGCATGTGGTGCCTGGTAAGTTATTATTTTAAGAGATAAGATATATAAAAATAAGGTGTTGCATGTTCAATGTTACCATGTTGAAACTTCTCTTCAAACTTGCAGCTAAGCAGATAAGAAGTATATATAGAAGTTGGAAAACAGAGGTGTTGATACATGTTGAAATTGATTTTAATCATTCTTTCATAGTATTTGAAATAGTATATAATGGGGTATGTGTGTGTGTGTGACTGTGTGTATTAGAACTAGGTTAAGATATTAGTGTATGTTATAAACAAACAATGAGATGCAAAATAGTTGAAAACCAACAGTTTGGATAAATAGTAGTCGAGAACAATCTGGTCTAATAGGTGCCAGAGAATGAAAAAATCAGAGAATATGCAAAATCCTTTTTTGGATATAACTTATATCTTGAAATAATTACTTATTATGCATGTCCTGACTGTAAACCTTCCGATGATCCTGTTAGGAGAGTTGATTTAATAGATTTAGCCTATGTTAATAAAGGTGGAGGTAGACTTAAAAGAACTTGGTTAGAAAATATTAGAAATGACCTTCTTTGTTAGATTTAAATGAGAATTTGACTATTAATAAGACACAATAGAGGAAAAAGGATTCATGTAGCAGACCACATATGGTGGGACAAAAACTTGCTGTTGGTGTTGTATGCTTGTCCTAAACCTCTCACTAGTTCATCTGAGTATCCATTCGCTCTTGCTGCTATGTGAGGTTGCACTAGAGGCCATGGCTTCGACCCATTGGATGCTTGAGGTCGTGCTAATTCCTCTTCAGCCCATGGTGGCCATATACTCTATGGATCAAGTCGTGGAGCTCGTCGGGCATCTCAGCCTATAGATTGTCAATTCTGAGGCAAATTCAATCAATTAACTCTTCACTGTTGGCAGTGGATAGACCTCACATTCCAACCTTCAGTAAAATCTTATTTGGCTCATGATACTTCTGTTGCTGCTGATTGGTTTTTGGATACAGGCACCAAATCTCATCTCATGTCACTTCCTATGCTTGTCACCTGTTCTCCCCTCTGCCATATTTTTGTTCTTCTCAAGTGCAGGTTGACAATGGTCTGATGCTTCCCATAGCTCATATTGGTTAGGGTATTCTTCCAACTTCATCTCGTAATCTTCATCTACCAAATGTTTTACATGTGCCTAATCTCTCTTATAATTTGTTATCTTTTCATCAATTAACTACATATAATCCATGCTTTGTCTGCTTTGATGCTACTGGTTTTCAAATTAAGGACTCCAAGACCAACAAGTCTCTCCTCCAAGGTCCCAATTTTCATAAACTTTATTCTATTAGAATTTCTATTTCTCCCTCTCAGTTGAATGCTTCTTTGTCTTATGCCATACCTTTGCTTCCACCAACAACCTGTGGTATCAGCGGCTGGGTTACCCTTCTATCTCAACACAACATTTTCTTACAGCTCACCTTCCATCCAGCAAGCTTTCCTCTCTTTCTTCTCATTGCTCGTCAAGTGTTCTAGCAAAGTGACATTGCTTGTCTTTTTTTCTTTAGCTTCAGTAAGAAGCACTCAATATCTTGAACTTACACATATGGATGTATAGGGGTCCTTCCTCAATTTTTTTAAATAATCTTATAAAATTTTTCTTTTGTTTGTTGATGATATTTCTAGGTATTGTTGGGTTTATTTGCAGCATTAAAAATCTGAAATGATTACTAAATTCTTTTAATTTAAATTGCTTGTTGAAAGACAATTTCAAAACCTATTAAAGTCATTCAATAAGATGGTGGTGATGAATTTGCTGTTAAGAATTTTCAAACAATGTCACAAGAATTTGACATTTTGCACCGAAGCAGCTGTCGCAGTACTCTTGAGCAAAATTGCATTGTTGTACACAAGCATCATCACCTGAAATAGTTTGAGCTCTTTTATTTGATACTAATTTAAAACAACTTGTGGGTTGCTACTCTCATCACAGCCGCATATCTAATAAACTTGCTACACTCTAAAATTATCAATAACATTTCTCCTTATGAATGTCTCTACAAAAAACCTCCCAATTATCATCATCTCAAAGTCTTTGGTAGATTGTGCTACGCTTGGTTTCAAGCCAAGTTTCATAATAAACATGGACCACACTCCACTACCTGCATTTGTCTTGGTTATGCATCTAATTCCAATGGTTATAAATGCCTTCATGTGCCCTCTGGTTGCGTTTATATTTCATGTCATGTTCATTTCCATGAACTCATCATTCCTTTCAAAACTCCTACTGAGTCCATTCCTTCTATTCCTACTCGGTCAGTTCCATCAAATTCCCTTGTTTCGCCTTCATCTCTTCCCTCTCAAGTATTGTTGTAGCCAACTACTCCAATTCCCATACCTTACTCCACCCCTGCTCCTACTGCTGCTACTTTACCTTCATCTTCTACTGTTCCTATCTCTTCTCCAGCAGCCCTATAACCCCTATGTCTCCACTGGCTCCACATAGAAATCCTATGGTAATTAGGCTTCAAACTGGCAGGCTAAAACCCAAATTAATTTTCACTCTTCTGCATATAGTTATTCTATCAACCCCTACTTGTTTCTCTCAATCCAATCAACATGTTGATTGGATATCTACCATGTCAGAAGAGTTTGAAGCTTTACAAAAACAAGATACCTGGACTCTTGTTCCTCATATTTCTGATCAGAATATTTTTGGTTGCAAATGACTCTTTAAATATCATTGATGGTTATGTTGCTTAGTATAAAACACATTTGGTTGTGCAAGGATTTAAATAGAAGTGGTATTAATTACACTCATTTTTAGTCCGATCCAAATTTCCCAATGTTCGTATTTTCTTCACTTTTGCTTTTGCATGTATTTGGCTAATACTTCAATTAAATGTTTCTAATTTGTTTCGGCATGACAAACTTAATGAAATAGTCTTCATGATGCAAACTCTTGGCTTTCAAGATCTTTAATTTTCTAATTATTTACATCATCTACATAAAGCTCTCTACGGCTTCAAACAAGCCCCACAACAATGATTCTCTACAAAAAATTGTTTTAGCTTTTTCACAAAAAAAAAAAAAAAAAAACTATGATTCTCTACATTTTCTACTCATCTCTACCAATCTAGGTTTATGGCTAGCAATTCCGACCCATCTTTATATACCAAAAAGGTTTGGTTTCAATCTATATATTTATTTATGTTGATGATGTTCTCCTTACTGAAATGACACTCAGGCTATTAAGGCTCATCATTTGGATTTACATTCTCGGTTTCACATGAGAAACGTTAAGCCAGTTGCCTACTTTCTTGGTATTCAGGTCTCTAAAATTGTTGTTGGACCATATTTGTTGCAAGCTCAGCATGTTTCCAATGTACTTGCCAAGGTTTGTATGTCTGATTATAGACCTATCCTTAGTCGTTCACCCTTCGAATTACCCTCTCTTAACTGTTGATTCTGAGTTGTACGCCAAACCTGAATTCTATTCAGCTGATTGGGTCACTTCAGTACTTAATTATTACAAGACCTGATATCTCCTTTGCTATAAATTCTCTGTCAACATATGCAGTAGCCGAATCATTACCAATTATTGAAATTGATCTTACCATACCTTCGTTGAACCATTCCCCTTGAAGTTGATCTGACACCTACTGGACATCCAAGCTGTTGATTTTCAACTGTTTTGCATCTCATCATTTGTTTAGAACAAGCTCTATACATCTTATCTTAAGCTTATAATCACACTATTGTATGCTGTTGCAAACACTATGAAAGAATAATTAAAATCAATTTCAGCATGCATTAGCGCCTTTGTTTTTCAACTTCTGTATACACTTGTTATTTCCGTTGTAGCAGGTCTGAAGAGAAGTTTCAACCGTAACTTTACAGTGGGTGCTCAAGAGTAGTGGTAAAATAAATAGTCATGACTAAAGACATATAAAAAGCATAGCACTTGAGCTCGGGAGTAATGGTAAAAAAACTCTTGCAGACAACATGATAGGAAAGGTTATTGAGATTGGCAAGGTTACTAAGAATGATTACTTTAAAGGTCTATCTACTTGAGAGTCTTCAAATTTATTATCTATTAATCACCTATATGATAAAGGGTTTTATATAAAGTCTCTCAAACAAATGCTTATTAATTTTAAATTAAAAAATTATGTTAGAAGGTTTTAGGATGAATAATATCTATATGCTTAACATTGACAACATAAGTGAGTCTACTTATATCTATTATTTGATATTTTTTTTAGATGAGTCTTATTTCTTGTCACAATCCCCAACAAGACCCACTAATGAGACATGTCTTATCATGTTGAGCCATGAAAGGCAAAACCCAATTTCTAATTTTAAAAAAAATTCAAATTTTCTTTCAATATGTACATTTTAAAACAACATTAGACTACAGAACTTTTAAAACATCCAAAGTGCTGAAAATAAACTCATTCTCAAAATCTCGTTCATTTCATTATCAAAATGTATATACACTATATTACATGGCTACTGAAATTAAAATACTGAAAAGAATATAACAAAAGGTAGCCATGATTGCACAAAAATCAAAATAGAAAAATACTTATACAACCTCATGACAGATCCTTAAAAGCTACTCAACTGAAACCTCTTTTCCCAGACCTTGAAAGTATGAAGCAAAATATATGTAATCTTCCACAGCTCAGCCGACCATATTTCAACTCATCTAAATTCTCAAATCATTTTATTATTAAATATTCACTAAGTATTAAAAGCAAAGTTGAGCAGAGAAATAAATACAATTATTAGAATTTTAGACAAAATTCACAAGCATTGCATATATTCGTTCCAACAAACAAAGTTTGATAACTCCGACCCTTATTCTTCCCAACAGATAGTTTGATAAGTCTGATCAACGGACAGAGTTTAGCAACTTTAAAGCATAATGCACATATATCACCCAAACAGAACTTCCTCCACCCCTATTAGATCTCCATAAAATCATCCATTTCAATCAATTAGGCACATATTTCAATGTATTACACTAATTGACGTGTAAATAAACACATTTCAAAATTTATAAAATAGGCCCTAATAGTAGGCAATAAAAAATCTTACTAAGCAAAAATGCACATTTTCAGTAAATAAACAAATTACTACAGATCATGTAGAATACTGTTTCAAGATTTTAATTGTACTACAATATTATTTTTCAAAGTCCGAATTTTTTTATATTTGATAAAAATGTATAAATTTCAAAATGCTCGGGATGAAATTTCTAGAAAATATTCAAAGTGTTTAAAAAATCAATCTCTATAACATATAAAAAATTATGTGGTGAATGCTTTACTAGTGCAAAGTTATCCCTATTATTTAGTAATGAAAATATAAATTTAATAAAAAAATTCTTGAAAAAATCAAAATTTAAAAAGCTGAGATATGCATAGTGTAAACTACCTCGAGGTGAATAAAGTTCTCAGCTAGACCGGTTTTGCAAAAATTGCTCTGCAACCAACAAAATCAAGTTTTGCATTTCTCTCTCCTCTATTTTCCTTCTTTTTTTCCCCTTTACTTTTTCTTCCCTTCTTTATTAACCGAAATAAAGATGGAATGGACACGGGATTAGGATTTTATTATAAAATATGTTAAGGGCATAATGGTAAGTATTCTAATTGTTTAGGTTTTAAAAATTCATATAAATTTGTTTATATCTTTAAATCATAGGATCCAAAAATTATAGAAAATTATTCATTAATTCGCTTAGCATGTTTAGAATGAACGGGTGAAATTGATTTGCAAAATGGACACTTAACAACCCCAAAATCCCATTTATGACGACATGTGTCAATTTCGTAAGGAATTACAACAAAACTCAAGAATTAGGAAAAAAGTATAATTAAAACACAATAATATCTGTAATATGATGAAAACAATTTGTGATTTAGATTTATAATGACCCTCGAAATAATTTTTTAGCTGTTGCAGGTCAACATATTTTTTAAAGTTTAAGGGATATTACAATCCACTCATCTTAAAAAATGTTATCTTCGATATTTTCAAACCAGAATAAGTCAGAATAAATCTTGATATAGCTATCTCATCTCATACTCCTCCCAAGTAGTTTTACTTTTAGTTATATTCTTCCTCTGGACTTATCATAAAATATTTACTTCTTAACCTTCTAACATCATAATCTATAATCATCTCTGGTTCTTCTCTATAACTCAAATTTTGACATATCTCAACGTCTTTTACAGATATTTTGTTTTTAGATACAGATACCCATTTTCTCATAAGTGATGCATGAAATATATTATAAATCTCAGACATATGATCTGACAACTGTAACCTGTAGGCAAATTTTTTAATTCTTTCAATAACTTCAAATGATCCAATGCACCATGGACTTAATTTTCTTTCTCCACCAAAATTGTAAATTTCTTTCATCGGTTTGATCTTTATTCTTTATATATATAAAGTCTCTCACTTGAAACTCCATAGCCAGATGCTTAACATCAAAATACTATAACTGCTTGTTCTGTATGACTTTTAATCTTTCTCTGATCAGATAAATCTTTTCAGCCCAATCAAATGTCTTTCACCTACCTCTGTCTAAGATAGAGGAATTCAATATTTTATACCATACGAAGCTTCATATGAAGACATACCAATGTTGAACTGAAGACTGTTATTATAAAAAATTCGATCAGAGAAATGTGGTTTTCCCAATTGCCACCAAAGTCCAAGACATAATCTTATAAGAACTTCCAATACCAGTATAATCTTAAATTATTCATCAGTTTGAGGATAAAATGTCGTAATGAAATATAGTTTTGCACCTAAACTTTGCTGAATAACTTTCCACAATCTAGGGGTAAACCTGTTATCTCTGTTAGAAACTACACCCTTCGGTATCCCATGTAACATGATAATCTCATGCATATATCTGGGTCAATTTGTTCACTAAATCAGACCGTTAGATCAGAATGGAATGAGCAGATTTCGTCAGGCGATCCACTACAGCCCAAAAAACATCATGTCTCTATCTTGACCTAAAAAAATTATAGTAAAATTCATAATCACTTCTCTTTTCCACTCTAGAATGGATAAGTGTCCCTGATGTTCTATGTTCACTAACTGACAAACTTCATATTTAGATACAAAATCTACTACATCCTTCTTCAATCTAGGCTACCAAAACATACATTTCAAATTATTGTGCATTTTGCTGTATCATAGATGAATTATCTAACATAAAAAATGAAACTCATGTTGCATGTCTCAACTCTTCAATTAAGAATCCATAATGTTTTTTTTTTTTTTTCAGAAGATAATACCATAATCATGTACTCAGTTTAAATTTCTTACCATATATAATCTGATCAATCAACTTTGGATATTTTGCATTCGACTTTTGAGTTTCCTGAATCTTTTCTTGCAAAGTAGGTTGAATAATCATCTGAGTTGATATACCAGAATCTCGATCAGTAGTAGAAATAATATCTAACTATAATCTTTCCATATCCTGAGTCAAATACTCATCCAAAGTAAGTTGAATATAAGATAATCCAAAAGAATTCTTACTCAGAGCATGTGATACCGTTTTAACATTACCAGGTTGATACTGAACAATTAGATCAAAATCTTGAATCAACTCAAGACATCTTCTTTATTTTAGATTCTAACCTTTTGAGTAAATATGTACTTTAAACGGTGATGATCAGTGAAAATCTCTCACCTAATATCGTATTGATAGTTTCTCGAGATCTTAAGAGCAAAAATCATAACAACAAGTTCTAGATCATGTGTTGGGTAATTTCTCTTGTATAGCTTCAATTTTCTAGAAGCATAGACTATCACCTTTGTTGCATCAATACACATCTCAAACTTTTTAGTGAAGCATCATTAAATATCTGAAATTCTTTTATACTAGATGAAAGAGTCAAAACTGGAGCTGAAGTCAAACAATCATTCAATATTTTAAAGCTAGTTTCACACTCAAAGGTCCAAACAAAAGCTACTGACTTCTGAGTCAATCTTGTCAGAAGTATAGAAATTTGAGAGAATTCCCTCATGAACTTATAATATCTAGCCATAATTAAGAAACTCCATACCTCAAATATAGTAGTAGGCTTCTTCCAATTAGTAATTGCCTGAACTTTCTGTGAATATATAGAAATAATTGCACTACTCACCACATGCCCCTGAAAAGCAATTAGACAAAATTCACATTTAGTGAATTTTGCATATAGTTGATGCTTCCCCAGAGTCTCTAAAATAATCGTCAGATGTTTGACATGATTTTCCTTTGTAGCAGAATAAACAAGAATATCATCTATGCAAATAATAACAAACTGATTCAGATAATCCATGAATACTCTGTTTATCATATCCATAAAGATAGCTCACACATTAGTCACCCAAAAAGATAGACTAAAAACTCAGTTCCCATATCGAGTACTGAAAACAGTTTTAATCACATTTGCTTCTCTCACCTTCACATAGTAATTTTTATAACGCATATCAATCTTAGAAAATAAAGAGATCCAGCAAGATGATTAAATAGATTATCTATCCATGATAGATGATACTTATTCTTGATAGTGACTTTGTTCAACTCTTTATAATCAATACACATGTTCACCGTACCATCATTTTTCCTCGCAAACAAGGTAGATGCTCCCCACAAAGATACACTAGGACAGACGAATCCCTTGTCAACCAACTTTTGAAACTGAACCATCAACTCCTGAAGCTCCTTAGATGGGGCATGTGGATAAATACATAAATACATAACTCTGTTTCTGTCGGGATACACATTTAGGAATTCTTGTACTATTGGAACATTAGTAATAGAAGCAGAATCGACCCTGCTATCCTGAACTACTGCTAAAAATGTTATGTAAACCTTTTTCTTCAATTTATCTGCTTTCAAAGCAGAGATTAAATAAGATAAAATACCTCTAACTCCTTGGAATATATAATTTTCACTTCCCAGAAATAGTGACTCACCATTTTAAGTAATCAACCTGAGCTTTCTACTGACATGACCAGCTCATATCCAAAATAACATTGAATGCAAAAATAGAAAATGAAATGTCAATATGGAAAATTTTTTTTTGGCTATCATATCATCTCCAGTTAGTAAGATAACATATACAGAACAATGTAATAAAATAGAAGACAAGTGCAATAAATAAAAAAAAATATTTGGAAATAAATGAATGACTTGAGACGACATGGCTGAGCAGAAATATAAGTTGTACTTGTAATCACATATGGAGCATCTTGAACTTCTTGTTGAGTCAATTCATACACACATGCTTGAATTGGAGCTGGAGAAATAGAACCGCTAGGCTCTCTTTGACCATTGCCAGATGACCTCCATATATCATAACCAGAACCACTGCCTCTACCAGAAGAACTCTCAACAAACGTGCTAAGTGGAACTATCCTCGGTCACCTTGATGGTTTAACTTAACTCTCAGATCATGGTTTAATCCTGCCTGTGGACACTCATACATCCTGTGTCCAACTTGCCCACATCTGAAGCATTATACAGTCATCCTGTAGCATTGACTAAAATGTCGTGTACCACAACTGAGACACAGACAATCCACTAGCATAACCAAAGTTGGCTACACTGCCACAAAAAAATTATTACAAATTGCCCCTTTCTTCTGGACTCTCCTAGGCCTAATGTTATAAAAATTAATAAATAAGAGATAGAATTATAACTTTTAAAATTGTTGTTGATGCTAAGATTGTTAATATTATAAATGCTTACGATCCTCAAATAGGTTTTGATATGAGTTTAAAATTAAAATTTTGAATTGATTTAGAAGTATCAATACAAAAGATACCTCTTGATGAAAGAGTTTTTATAGGAGGAGATTTAAATGGACATGTTGGTAGAGAGGTAGATGATTTTAAAATCATTCATGGTGGCCATGAATTTGAAATGACAAATGAATGTCATAAGACCATATTAGATTTTTTTTAGCTTATGATTTTTTAATAGTTAATATCTTATTTAAAAGAGATGAATATCTTATCACTTATAAAAATAGATATAGGAAAACACAGATTGATTATTTTCTTATAAGAAAGTTAGATCGTTTAGATTGCAAAGATTGTAAAGTTATTCTGAGTAAAAAGTTATTTACATAAAATCGATTATTAGTTTTGGACTTAAAGATAAAGGGAAAAAATAAAAAAATAAAGTAAAATAATTTTTTAGGTTTAGATGTGGGCATTTAAAATATATTAACAAAAATATTTTTGAGAGTATAATTTTAGATCTTAAGATTTTGTCTTTGCATGAGGATGCTAATGTTATATGGGAAAAAATGGCTAGTGCTATTAATAATATTGCAAAAGATGTGCTTGGAGTTTTGAAGGAAAAAATTACTAATAGTAAAAATAGTTGGTGGTGGAATCTAAATGTGCAAAAAAGGATAAAAAATAAGAAGTTTTTTTATAAAAATTGGTTTAGATGTAAGAATTCTAATAATTGGGAAAGCTATAAATTGGCTCGTAACAAATTTAAAAAAGCTATTTGTGATGCAAAGAGCTAAGCTTTTAGTTCAAGTAAATTGTATTAAGGATGAAGATCAAAAAGTACTTTTCTTAAAAGATGATATTCAATAAAGATGGATGAGATATTTTGCTAAACTTTTTATTGAAGAATGTGAAAATACGATTGACTTTAGTGACTTTAGCACCCTGAATGTAAATATAGTTTTTTGTTTTTATTGGCATATTAGTAAAATCGAGGTTAGAGAGGCTTTAAAAAAATGAAGTGTGGAAAAGTTGTTGGACCTGATTATATTTCAATAGAGATGTGAAAATGCTTAGGAGATGAAAGAATTTTTTGGCTTACTAAACTTTTTAATATTTTTTTTGAAGGCTAAAAAGATGCTAGATGAGTGGAGAATGAGTGTGTTAATTCCTATTTTTAGGAATAAAGGTGATGTATAGTAGTGTGCGAATTATAGAGGAATTAAGTTAATGTGTCATACTTTAAAACTATGGGAGCGAGTTATGGAGCTTAGGTTGTGGCGTGATACTAATGTTTCTCAAAATCAATTTGGATTCATGTAGGGTAGGTCTATTATGGAAGTCATACATTTATTGAGAGGTTTGATGGAGAAATATAGAGAGAATAAGGAGGATCTACTTATGATATTTATTGATTTAGAGAAAGCATATGATAAAGTTCCAAGAGAAGTGCTATGGACAGTTCTTGAAAAGTTCCAAGAGAAGTGCTATGATAAAGTTCCAAGAGAAGTGCTATGGATGGTTGAAATGGAGGAATGCATCGGGCTTGTTTTGCGATTGAGAAGTCCCCCTCAAACTCAAGGGAAAATTCTATAAGATGTGGTGAGACCTGCAATGCTTTATGGTACCGAATTTTGACCATTAAAAGAGAAGCATAATACTAAGTTAAGCATTTCAGAAATGAGGATGCTTAGGTGGATGAGTGGCCTTATCCTTAGAGATAGGATACGAAATGAGCATATACTTGAAAATGTTGGAGTAGCTCCAGTGGAAGATCAGATTAGAGAGAGTCGTCTTAGATGGTTTGGTCACATTAAATGGAGGCCTTCCGATGACCATATTAGGAAAGTTGAGGTATTAGATTTGACTTATGTTAAGAAAGGTAGAGGTAGGCCTAAAAAGGCTTGGTTATAAAATATTAGAAATGATCTTTCTTTATTAGATTAAAATGAGAATTGGACTTTTAACAGGACACAATGGCGAAGAAGGATTCATGTAGCCGACCCCACGTAGTGGGACAAAGGCTTGATGTTGTTGTTGTTGTTGTAGTATATTTTTCTTTGGTGTTCATTTGTTTGCCTTCTTCCTCATCATTCTTCTGACTTATTTTCGTGTATTCCTTGAGCTTTGTATTTTTTGTATTTAGAAGTTTTCTTTTGTTTGCTTGAGCATATTCCTCAAAGCATGTGCTATTATACCTAATGCTATGCATATAAATATAATGATTATGCAGAACTCCCATGTATAAGAGACGCAGTACCTACTTTCTTAGATATTCTTTTCGTTTGTCCTCTATTTTGCTGTCATTCTTGAACCTTGTGGTCTTATCTATGGTTTCTTGATTTAATGTTGTGCGATGATTTAATGCCACATTTGAATGTTTTAACTGGTAATATATAATAATATAATAAATACTACGTTACAGTATGGAAATATTGAACAGACATTGAAAATTCCTGCTTAAATGCTTTTCCGTATTTTAAATTGGACTGCCAATAAACTTACAGCTTGTAGATGAGTTGACGTTTCTTCCCATTCTTCAGGCAGATGCGGATAAAGATGCAAAACTAAGTTTGAATGAAATGATAGAACACCCGTATGTATTTTACAGTTCTATTTTTAATGATGATGATGATGATGATGATGATGATTTGGACTTGCATGATGAATTCCGCTAGATCCTCTCCAGGTATTTTATTTGGACTCTCTAGCCTTTAAACGATCTGACGTTCCAGAATCTGAACTGTATTATAATTTTTTGCAGATTAAAAGTTCACTGGCAACTATCTCGAGTTCAAATGATTGATCAATCTGATTTCTTTGATCAATTGGGTGCTGTGTGCTGGGTCACCAGTTCTAGGTTCTGATATTTCTACTTTTTTGCGTATGAAAATTTTATGTTCTTCATAACCCGATATTAATATGTTCCATTTCATTCTGACAGGCCAGCTGCAGTTAATCCTGTGTAATTTTCACGAATTGCAACTTGGTTTATAATTTTAATTGGGCTGCTCAGCTGCTCATTGCCTAATCTCTCGCTATGTCATACTTATCTAGTGTCCACTATAATGTTACGTCACAAAAAAAAAAAAAAAAAAAAAAAAAAAAAAAAAAAAAAAAAAAAAAAAAAAAAAAAGACCATATCAGTTAATGCTCTTTTTTCTTTGCAGGAAGTTCTCTTAATTTATTCCTTTGTTAACAAGTACTGTTAAAATGGTCTTAAACATCAATGCTGTAGCGCATATTCGATTTGTTTGTCATGTGTTAATTTATAGGCATTCTTTTAAATTGTAATTAGTAAGATTATCTTTCCTTTTTAGCGTTTTCAGCTCTGATTAATGTCCAAGTGGTGATAACGCTATTGAATGTTATGAAGAAGGGCTGTAACAATTGGAGCTAGGGGTTTAAACTAGTGGAACTGAGCTCGAGTCATCTCTTGTCTAAGTTTGAGCTTAATTAATTAATCGAGTTCGAGCTTGAGTTTTATTTATCGAGTTCGTGACATTTATTGTGAAATAAAGAAAATGATTATGATTTAAGAAATTATAATAAAATGATAAAAAATTGAGAAATCATAAAAAAAAAATATTAAAGAATCAATTAATATAATAACATGAATATTATTTTTAAATATTTTGCAGAAATTTTGTATTAAATTCTGAATCTTAATATATTTTAAGTATCTTTTTTTGTTAATATCATTTCAAAGAGTCGACTCTCGAATTAATTAGTTAATTCTGGCTCAAATTTGGATCTTTAGTTTATCAAGCTTGGCTAAAACGAGCTATTTATCTAATTGAGCTCGAGACGGATTATGGAATTGTTTAAGAAAATTTATTTAGATACCAAGTATTAATTCCTTAATTAAGCATTAATATTTAAATAAATAATAAATAAGACTATTGAATTCATAAATAATGCATGATTAATTAATATATTTTATCTTATTTATTGATTATTAATTAATTTTCTTTATTAATCGGATTTATTTTAATAATGTCAGTTATTCTTTAATTACAATTAATTAATAATTAACTGAAATAATTTAAAATCATAGTATTCAATCATTGATAGTTCTTTAATGAATGCCTCATTAAAATAATTGACTAAATTACACACCTAAATCAATCAAAATTTAATTATGCTTTTGCATTTTTTCTAGAATAAATAATTTTAAAATTTGTTGCCTAAAACATAATTAATTTATTATCCCAATTAATCTTAAATATAAATGATAAGAAGGTTAAAATAATATCTTACATTTTGATTGATATTAAATTACTACATTACATTTAGATTTATTTGAATAAAAATGTATAATCCGAAGCTCTAGCTTTAATATTAGGGTTTAAAAAAAAATTAAAATGTTGGCATGTAAGGTAGGAGAAATTATTCTGTGCGGACGTCGGACATAACTTCACATTCGGACGTCGCGGTTCTAGACGCAGATTTACGTTTGGATGCCACGATACCGAGTTTCGGTACCGAGCGATATCGAGCCACATTACCGAACAATAATGAGCCACGGTACAGTAGAAGGGTGACAAGGTACATTTTTATTGGTCTCTGGACAACTTTAGATGTTCGCACAAAATAATTTTTCGTAAGGTAGACTATGCGGTCATCTTCATTTTTTTTTTTTTGCAATACTTTTTTGTTTAGGTCACATTTGGGATAGGTTGTTTTTTCTTTAGTTTTTTTTTTCAAAGATTATTTTTTCAGGTGTTTTTAAGAATAATTTAATATTTTAAAAAAACAAAAAAATCGTTGGAAAAAAATACTAAAAGGTTGTTTGGGATCACTTATTGATTGGTATAAAAAATACATATTTAATATCTTAAAAAATATATATATTTTTATTATTTATGTTGTGGTGACAATAAATAGGTGATGAATAATAGTGGCCAGCTAGGAGATGTTGGCGACAATCAGAGGTCATGGCTATTTTTAAAACACTTAGAACACATACAATTTATTTTGAACAGTTTTTGATAATAACTTGATCTATTAAAAAAAGTTAAAATACACTAAATAACGATGATTTTAATAAGAAAAATAAAAAGCAACGGATCTCAGATATGACCTAAAAAAACATATTTTGATTTAAAAAAAAAAATAAAAAAGCCATTACCTTAACAAATAATGTCAACTTTACCATACAAGCTAATATTTTCTAATATAATTTTATTAACTCCTAATGTTAATGCTAGAGCTTCTTATCAGATCGTAGTATACAAATTAGACATTACAATGACAACAATACCAATAGCCATAAAATTAATGTTGTGTTTCGAAAAAGCCCTTATACATATATGCTATAGTTTGTCCATCTTTTTTTGAAAATTTTGTTGAAGTTTAATATTATTACCTGTTTTCTTAATACAATCAAACTATTATCCCTTAGAACTTGTTATCAAAACCTAACATACTAATAAACTATTACATTGAAGCAATACAAAAGTTATATAGCCCTTATATCAAGTGCATTAGATACAAGTTTGTCTGTGGGTAATACCAGACCATACTAATAAGTAAGCTTAAGAATTTATTATATATTTGTATATGCCTTCATAGGTATCTAACATGTAGTTGGCATGTTACAAGACATCTTTTGTTTCACCATGACAACATACCATTAAGTTCATCCTCTTCATAGCCTTAATTCACTCTCCTCCACCTATAAGTGATTGAAGGCTCAATATAGATCACAAGTGGCTCTTAAATATCAAATAGCCATAAAAATCCCTTTGCTCACACTTGTTTATAAGCTGATCCCTTAAACATTCATCAAAATTAAACTTGCTAGTACACACTTGACATTACCGAGCTTTCCTTGAGACTGATCATTAAATCCTTGTAGCCCTTGCTCTCCCTCAACTAACAAAAAAATGATAAAATGCCAAGGGTGGGTAGTCTGTGTTGCATTTCACTTTTTTACTTTTATTGGGTGTAGCCTTTCCCTATAACTTTCATAACCCTATAAACAAGAGTGGTGATCAGCATTTGGTATCTTTTGAATCTTTAGCATTCAGGGATCCTTTTGCTGGTATTTAGATTAAGCTTTTAAGAAAATTTATAATTATTTTTTTTATCATATCTTCTTTCTCTCCATTCTCATATAGGTTTTTGATCACGCCTATCAAATCTTGCTTGCTAGTAGAGTTGGGTATCATTCATAGGAAAATTTTTATCTAACATCCTCTTAGATGCAGTGAGTGTGAATTAATGTCAGTGATGAGAAATAGGCACACCTAAAGGAGCTAAGTGTCCTTGAGCCATTAATAAACATAGAGAACACCAACTACACTACTCATCATAACTTTATGGAGAAGAAGGAAAGGATAACCATGCCGATCCAAGACACCCTCAATAAGTTCGAATCAACGTGAACAAAGGGAGAATACCTCAAAGTTCATCTAACTCAATAGTACATTATAAAAGATTGAACAATCAAACATTAATATAAACACCAATGCCTGATCCCACTCATATTTTGATGAGTGATGAGAAATATAACACTTTGATTAAGAAAACTCGAAGAGCCAAGCCAAAACTCATAAATCCATTCTTGTTGAAATATGTGAACCTGAAAAGTTGTTTAGTTTTTAATGATTTCAAATATTATTGAATAACTTACCATATATTTTATGTAATATATGAAGGTTATTTTATTATATTAACATTTAAGGTATGCCATATGAACTAAAGCTAAATACAACATAATAAATATTAAGTTAAAGGAGAGACCTCAAGAATTACAGTACTTGGAATGATCATAACTCGTAATATGAGTATGAATTTTAAAAATGATTTGAAAGAGAAAATATAAATATATATCGAATTAGAAGAGGCATGTAAAATACTTGAAGAAGAGATCCTACATTTGTAAAGTAGCAAGCATCATGCATATATGGAATTAGACATTGTTTTAAGTGGTATTAGAGTAAATTTCCTATTTATTTGGTTTAATATTCTCAAGTAGATTATGGTATGACATAATTTAGAAATATGAATATTGTTGAAGGATATTCTATTACCTGATCACTATTATTTGATAATATACCTTTTGATTTATAGAAAACTCGCATGTTTACTTTTTTACAATTCATTAACTTTAGAATGTGGAACTTAGTGAGGGTGGGATACAAATTTTTATATAGATTTGATAATTAATTAGAGTGGAACTTCCTTTTACTGAATGTTGTTTTAGCGATAGAGAAGTAGCACAATTGAATGCCAAATATTTGAACAAATTTTTTAAACTTTGAAATATGAAGATTATATATGTATCATTACTTGTAAAATTGGTAAAGCAATTTGGGACAAACTATGTTTTACTTATAAAGGCACTTACGAATTTAAACAATCACACATGAACATCCTTTTACATGATTATGAACTTTTTTGCATGCAACCTAGTGAAACAATATCTGATAGTTTTACTAGATTTACAAAATTATCACATCCTTGCATGCCTTATGTACAAAGTTTTTCTACTAAAAGAGTCAACAAGATTTTTTGATGTTTGCATGAATCTTAAGATTCTAAGGTTACATCCATATCTAATTCTAAAGATTTAAATATTTATTCTTTTAATAACCTTCTTAGTTCTTTGATTACTCATGAATAAATGGTTAGTCAAAGCAATGCAGATGCTGGTGACAAAATAAGTGAAAAGAGTATTGCACTAAAAGCCAACATTATGAAAATAGTAGTTCTAAAAGAGAAGAAAATGAAGATATAACAATTATGATAATATAATTAAAAAAATTCTTAAGAAATAAGCATCAATGTCACAAAGAAAAATGGAGAGGAAAATGCTATATAGTGAATAAAATTTTGATATTGACGATATTTGAAAAGAAAAAGGGTATATTTAAACTAGAGAGAAAAACTTGAGAGATAAGGTATGAGGAAACAGGATAAATTATCTTAGTTTTTCAAAATTCAATTTCATGGTTATTTCAGTAAGGCGGATGGCAATGGAGGGTCACCGGCCTTCTCTGGTCGATGGTCCATTGGATGCTCATCGAGCGGTTGTAGGGAACTCGATCTTAAGTTCCAGTTCGGACGTTCTCATCGTCCCCACCGGCATTTGGTTATGGATTTCCTGGGTTTACTCAAGGAACAAAACCAAAGGTGAGACCTGGTATGCCTCTTGTTATTAATGAAGGAGTATTGCTATCTTCAAAGAAAAAATCTAAAGTTATTAGAAAAGGGAAAAGCGTTATAGCTGAAGAAACTGTGAAGTTGTGAAGATTCAGTTTAAAACTGAGAAATTGCCTGGAAGGTTAATGGATTAGATTTCAAATGATGAAGCTTCTCCATCGTCAAAACTATTTTCTAAAAGACTAGATGATAAATTGATGATGGAGGAAGGTTTTGATATTCTGAAACTTGATGTTGAAACAAATGCTTTGCGCCTTGAATGTGAGGAAGACTCGACAATTTCAATGAAGGAAGCTTCTGTGGGTAGTGAAGAAAATGATAAAACTAAAACTCTTTAGTGGTTAAAATTTTTGGAGGTAATGTTCCCTTTACTGTAGTAAGTACTGAGTTAAGGAGGCAATGGTCTCTTTTTGGGAAATTTCACTTCATAATGCTTGGATTGGACTGGTTCTTTATTCATTCTATGAAAAAGAAACGTTGGAAGCTATCTTCTCTAATGGACCTTGGTTTCTAAATGGGAAAAATTATTGGGGTTGACGATGGTCGCCAAATTTCTATCCCACATCTTTAAAAGGACTAATTGCTCCAATCTGGGTTAGGATGCCTAACCTTCCCTTACAATGTTGGGATGAAATCAATATTTGTAGAATTGCGTCAATGGTTGGGAAACCTTACATGATTGATGGGAACATGTTTCAATGGGGAAGGAGGGAGTTTGGGAGGATTTGTGTTCGTATCAAATTGGATGCTCAATTGCCTCTTGTAGTATGGGTTGAAGGTAACACTCAAAAATTCTTTAAAAAATTAGAATATAAAAGGATACCAAACTTCTATTTTGTATGCGGCAAAATTGGACACATGAAGAAAGATTAATTAGAGAATAATATAGAAGGAAATATTAATTCAAAAGAAGTTGGAAATTATTTTAAACAAAAGGAGGATGACAATCCAACATAGAAGAATAAGCGGCCAGCTGAAATTCCAAGTGTTGCTAATGGAGGTTATGGGCCATGGATGCAAGTTAGCTATGGGAAAAGAAGAAATAGAAACTATACTTTCAGGAAGATTACCCCACGGAAAAAGGTAGAGAATGTGGTAAAAAAATGCTGATGTAGTAACAGAAAACCTGAAGCAAAGTTTTGTTGATGCCGAGAAGTTCAAAAGGAAAGAGGATGTCTCAGTTCAAACAGGGAAAGCAAATCAAAATGAAGATTCTGAGAAGGATGCAATTTAGGAAACAATGGATATCGTAGCTTAAGATATCACAAAAGCCAATGGTATGTCGTTCAAAACATCTAATATTGCTTTTGAAAATAAATTTAATATTTTAGATGGATTGGTGGAGGAAGAAGAGATTGTATGTACAGAGAAAGTTGTTGCAAATAAAGTTGAAAATTAGAATGAGTTAAATAAAGTAGCAGATTTAAACCTCAAGGTTATTTTGGAGGAAATGAATTCGGGAATTGATATAAAGGAAGGTGGCTCCTCTAATGTTAAAAGAAAAGGTGCTAAACAACTAAAAGGTTTGGGTCCAATTAATTTGGTTCTGAGGAGTAGGAGAGCTGAAGGTGATGATAAAGATAAGTTGTGGACTTTATCCCCTCTTATTCAATGACATCTTCCATAGCTTTTTGGAATTGTAGAGTAGATATGAAGAAGAAAGCTTCTCTATACTTGAAGAATGTAGTTAAAGAGCATGGGGGTTTTTTTATTGGTTTACTGGAAACCAAAATTTCAAATATCGGAAGGAGGGATGTTGATCTGATGATTGGTTCATAGTAGGATTTCTTTCAAGTTTCTTCATAAGGTTTTCCAGGAGGTATTATTGTGATGTGGAAAGCTAGTTTTGCCAAATTTCAAAATTTAGAATCTTCTTCCCAATTTATAATTGGTGATTTTGAGGTTCCTAATAGAGGAAAATGGAGGGTTGCTTCAATATATGGTAATAATGATGTTTATAAAAGAAGAAGGCTTTGGGAAAGGATGGAATTCTATTCCTCTAAGGATTTGCCTATAGTAATAGGAGGAGATTTAATTGTATTCTTTCTAAGGAAGAAAAGAGGGGAGGTAAAAGATTCTTGTTTTCCCTAGGACCAAAGGAGATGAAGAATTTTCTAGCTGGTAATGATTTCCATGAAGTTGGGTATGTGGGTCCAAAGTTCACTTGGTATAACAACAAATCAGGTGTGGATCTGATCCTTAAAAGACTTGATAGATGCTTCTTAAACTCAGCTGCATTGAATTCTGCTCATCGGTTGGTGGTGAGGCACTTGGCTTGGGTGGCTTCAAACCACTACTCAGTAATCCTAAATCTCTTGGTTCAGCCTTCAACTAAGAAGGTTTTTAGGTTTGAATATGTTTGGGCTACCAACAAGACATCTGCTACAGTGGTGAGAAGTGTATGGTTGAAGAAATTTGTTGGTATTTACTCCCAAATCCTGAATTGTAAAATGGAAATACCTCTAAAGGCTCTTTTTTATTGGAGCAAAGCTAAACACAAAAGTTTATTTTTAATGAAGAATGAACTGTTGAAGTAAATTGAAGATCTTCAAACAAAATAAGAAAATGAGGGTGGACTTTCGGAGGATGATTGTTGGTTGTTAAAAGTTGGTGGAGGCAAAGGGCTAAGGTGAAGTGGATGGTGGAGGGAGATCATAATTCTAAATTCTTTCAAGCTTTTGCTTCGGCAAGAAGGAATTATAAGTTCATAGCAAAAATTAAAAATAAAAATGGAGAGATTGTGGAGGATCAACATCAAATAGAAGAAGTCATGGTTCGGTTTTTCAAAGACAAATGGAAAAATAGAAATTGTATGCTTGAAGATTGGTAGCCCATGGAGAACTTTGGATGATGGAGATAGAGAAATGTTAAACAAAGCTTTCACAATTGAAGAGATGGAAGCAATGATCAAACTTAGTGGAAACAATATCTCTCCAGGTAATGATGGCATTACCTTTTCCTTCATTAAAGCATATCGGGACATAGTTAAAGTCGACTTGTGGAATGCAATCAACTATTTTTTTGAATCATCGAATATGGATTCAAAGTGGAAGGAAATAATTATTGTTCTTATTTCAAAAGTAAGGAACCTATTAACTCTGTCTAATTTTAGACCTATAAGCTTGTGTAACACTGTTTATAAATTGGCGGTAAAGATTCTTATGAACATGATGTCTTCTATTATTTCAAAACTAATTTTTGTAGAGTAAGCGACATTTGTGAAAGGAAGATCCTTATCAGATCATGTGTTGATAGCACAAGAGATTTTTCATAAATTTAGGTATTCTCAATCATCTAAAGGTTTTGTTTCTTTTAAAATTCATATGGAGTAGGCATATGATTCGATGGGGTGGCCAACCTTAAAGAAAGCATTGGATTATTTTGGTTTTCCTTCTAAATTTTCAAAGCGAATTTTGGAGTGTGTAAAAGATTCAAAATATTCTATTCTAATCAATGGTAATCTATCTAATTAGATAAGTGGAAGAAGTGGATTCAGACAAGGTGTCCCTTATCCCCATTTCTATTTATTATATGTTCTAAATTGTTATCCAATAGTTTTAAAAAAAAGTGAAGGTTCCATTGGTGTTTGGTTGTGTTCAAGTGGATCTAGAATTTCCTATTTGTTGTATGAAGATGATGTGATTATCTTCTCAGAAGCCAACTTGAAAGTAGTCAAGGAGATAAAAGAAATTCTGAAAAATTTCTATGGATGGTCGGGACAGAGGATTAATACAAATAAATCTTGTATGATTTTTGGTAAAATGGTTAGTAGAAGATGGAAAAAGACAATTTCTTGATTAATGGGGTTCAAAATAGTGAAGGAGCTATCATACCTTGGAGTTAAGTTAGCTTTGAGGAGGCTAATAAGAGAAGAATTTCATTTTATTGTTGAAAAGGTATTACGAATGACAAATATTTGGGGAGGGAAATTGATTTCTTTAGTTGGTAAGATTTTGCTTACAAATCAACTTTGCTATCTTACACTATCTTTCATTGTACCAACTCTTTGGTTTGTAAGAGTGTGCTTGAAGAGGTAGACAAGATTTGTAGAAGTTTTATTTGGAATAAGGTCAATGGAAGACATGGGATTCATTATGTCAATTGGGATGTAATGTGTTTTCCACTGAAATGGAGAGGTAGAGCTCTTCACTCTTGCTTGAGTAAAGTGGATATGTTGAGAGCTAAATTAGCTTGGAAGTATGTGAAAGACAATGACTCTTTGCTATAGAAACTGTTCTATCCAAAATATGGAGATTTGTGGGAGAATGACATAATGAGGAAGACGAGTTCATCAACTTGGAGGATCATCATGGATGGAGTTAAATCACTAAGGCTTTTAATTAGATGGAACATTGCAAATGGATAGGCTATTGATGTATTCAATGACACATGGGTATTGGATAAAAGCATTAGTAAATGGCCAACTTTTGTCATCCCACATGACAACAAAAGTTTGTCGGTTTCAAACTTCATTACTAATGGTAGATAGAATGTGGAAGAGATAAGCAAGTATATGGGAATAGATCTGGTAAGTCTAATCTCTCAAATTAAAATTTTTTCTAGAATGAAAGAGGACAAGATAGAGTTGCTGTATAAAAAAATCGAGAAATCCATTTCTTCTATGGTATTTGAGGCTTCGGTTAAGCAAACAATCTAACACAGTTTTGGAGTTGGATTAAAAAAAGTAATTTGAATCCAAGGGTGGAGACACAATGGTGGAGAATTTTTAACAAAGCCCTTCCTACTTGTCAATTTGTAGAGTATAGAAGATTGCAAAGGGAGAGACATTGCCCAAGGTGCTGTAATGAAAAGAGGATGAAGATCATGTTGCTGTTAGATGTGCAAAGCTGAAGGATGTTTTAATTCAACAAGGCAACTGGGGGTTTGCATTTTCGGTATCTGATTCATTAATGGATTGTTGCAATTAGCTTTCTAAAAAAAGTCCTTTCATGGTTAATTTGTATTATAGTGTGGTATTCTTTACATGGAAGTCAAGAAATAAGTTGATTCATAGTGGGGGTGAAGATAGCTCATTGATTATTGCTTCTATTATAATGAGTTTTGCTTCTATATATGTACATGGTAATGGTAAATTCTTGGGTATGGGATGATAATTAGTCTACTAGGCTATCTAATATGCATTGGTATCCTCCTCCACCTGATTGGTTAAAGTTAAATGTAGATGCGACTCTTCTACCTTCTTATAAAGCTGGAATAGGAGAGGTGTTTCGGGATCACAAAGGTAGATTACTCTTGGCTTTTGGAAAACTGATACTTCATTGGGACATTTCTACATTGGAGCTTTTGTCTACACAATTAATCAAAGAGATGATTAAGGATTGGATGTTTAAATACAAGGGGATTATAATTGAAGGTGACAATGTTAACATTATGAAGCTTTGTAAAACGCTAAGACAAGTGTTGACTCAAGGTATGGAGATGTTCATTTAGTCAATGGTTTCAACAATGTAATTTTTAATTCCATAGATAGAAGGTGCAATAAGTTAGTAGATTTGTGTGGTAACTATTAGTTGTGTCAATTTCGGGTTACGGGTCGGGTTCGGGTCAAACCCGGAACTGACCCGGGTTCAAACGTGTCGACCCTAACCTGACCTGGTTAGGTAAAAGAATGAAAAATGCTAACCCAGACCCGACCCGACGGGTTTTCGGGCTGACCCGACCCGACCCGACCCGGGAAGGTCACGCACGATGCGCGGGGTCGCGCGGTGTGGCGTGGTCGTGTGGTGCGGCGGGGTCGCGCGAGAGCGCGGGGTCGCGCGAGGGTGCGGTGCGCGAGGTCGCGCGAGGGCGCGGGGTCCCGCGAGGGCGCGTGGTTGCGCGAGGGGGCGGGGTCGCGCGAGGGCGCTATGCGTGGGGTTGCACGTGGGCGCGGGGTCACGCGGTCCGGCGGGGTCGCGCGAGGGCGCGGGGTCGCGGGAGGGCGCTGGGTTGCGCGTGTTCGGGCGAGTCGCTCGTAGTCGGGCGAGGCGCGTGGTCGCGCGGATCATGTCCGCGTGGTTAGGTTAAAACGGGTTGGCGGGTCAACCCGGCAACCCGCCGGGTCAACCTGAACCTGACCTGTTTTATAAATGGGTCAAAATATCTAACCCGAACCCGACCCGGTTCGGGTTCGGGTTGACCCAAACCTGAAATTTTTGGGTCGGGTTCGGGTCGGGTTTTCGGGTCGGGTCAAATGTTGACAGCTCTAGTAACTATGACCTATTGAGTTCTTTTGTTTGGGATGAGTTTAGTATGAATAAGGTTCCTCCTTGTTTTTGGTCTTTGTTAAAGGAGGAATCTAATGTTTTAAGTTCGTAGGTTGTATTCCTTTATTTTTAATGCAATTTAATGCATTTTATTTAAAAAAAAAAGAATAAAATTTTGATTAAAATAATGTGCTATAAATGTAAATGGATGGGTGCTATCAAGTTAGAATGCCCAAATCTAAAATGCTAACTAATGAAATAAAAACTTGAAGATAAGTCTACTGAAAAAAAGAATAAAAGGAGACAAAAAAACCTTTTTTGAACAAAATCAACCTATTGATCATCAGAAATAGAAGTTGAGGAAGGTATCACCAATATCTATCTCATGGTAAAATAAAGTAGTAATAACTCCAATAAAGAACTTGTGTGCCTTGTCAATGGGAGAAGTAAAGTCATGTAATATGTATTAAATGCTCAAGATACATCAATGAAGATATGAGCAAGTTTAGTCCACTAGAGGTTAGAAATGGAGGCAATTAGCACTTGGAGATAACATTATTAGAAAAGTAGTGAGGATAAGTACTATAGGTAAAAGCAATGGTTTTACTATAATAAATGTTTTACGTATGGAATGCTTAAAACATAATTTGCTAAGTTTTAGTTATGTGTGCAATAAAATATTTGATATTAAATTCCTTTTGGATAAATATATTTTTTGATTTTAAATAATACAATTGTTCTAGAAGATTTAATAAAAATAATTTTATATGTTAGATTTGAATTCTATTGATAATAGTCATGAGATTTATTATTTGAGAAACACTATAGATGAATCATAATTGTGGCATAAGAGACTATGCCATGTAAGCATGAAAAATCTTAGAGAATTAGTTAATTAAAGCTTGTTAGAAGCATCCTAAAGTTAGAATTTATAAATGAATATCTATAGGATGTGTGTTAGAATGGAAAGCAAATGATGAAAACATTATAAATCATCGAAAACATCACAACTACTCAGTCATTAAAAGTACTTCATATGAATTTATTTGAACCTATTAGCATAATGAGTTTTGAAGGAAAGTCTTTTAGCTTTATGATAGTTGATGATTTTCTAGATTCACCTTGGTTAAGTTTGGTCTAATTAAAGTAAGTAAGGAATTCAGGAAATTTTCAATTTGGATTTAAAATAACATAGGATGTAAAATATAAAAAATTCATAGTGATAATGAAAGAAAATTTGAGAATGAAAATTTTGAAATATTTTAAAAATAGTTATGTATTGAACATAATGTTTTAGTACTTAGAGCCTCATAGCAGAATGATGTAACTGAAAGAAAGAATAGGATATTTGTAGAAGCTAGTAGGGCAATGCTTAGTGAGTATGACTTATAAAAATATTTTTAGGCTAAGGTAGTAAAAATTCCACTTGCTATATTTTGAATAGGGTGAATATGAGGGCAAAATTAAATAAGACACTATTTGAATTACTTAAGGGAAGAACTTTAAATCTCCTCGATGTACATGTGTTTGGTTGCAAATCCTTCATTTTAAATAATGGTAAAATGCATTTGGGAAACTTAAAAAAAAAAGACATATAAAATAGTATTCTTATGATACTCTTTAGTAGAAAATGCATATAGTATATTTAATGAGAGAACTATGGTTATTTAGGATTCAACCCATGTTATATTTAATGAATATGGTAGGGTTATCTAGGTTAGAGAAAATATTGAAGAAGATGAGGATATCACTCATAGGATTGGGAATATTAGAGTAGATGTAGAATCCAAAGAGAAGTATTATTATATATAGTCGACGAATACCAATAATCATCTTATACCTCATCATAGAGGAACCTTCCTATGGTTTTAGGACTAGACACAATATTAGGAAGGAGATTAGTCACACCATATTCGTTTCCATGATAGAGCCTATTAGTGTAGATGATGCCCTAAGAGATGAGTTTTGTGTTATGACAATGCAAGAGGAACAAAATTAATTTGCTAGTAATGATGTTTGAGAGTTAGTGATAATATCTTCTAATTAGAGTGTGAATGGATCTAAATGGGTTGACCCATTTAGATCCAATCACACTTTGCTTAAAAGATATTATCTTTAAGTATAAATTAGATTACTAAGGATTAGTTGGGAGAAATAAAGCTAGACTGATTGTAAAGGGATATAGTCATATTGAAGGAATGAATTTTGAAGAAATATTTCCACCACATATATTAAGATTAGAGGGCATTAGAGTATTACTAGCTTTTATATGCTTTAGAGGATTTAAATTATATAAGATGGATGTGAAGAGTATATTTCTATAAAAAAGGACGCGTATATAGAAAAACCTCATGGGTTTGAGAATTCATTGCTACCAAATCTTAATTACAAACTTAATAAAATACTATATGGATTAAAATAAGCACCTAGGGTGTTGCAAGACAAACTAAGCAACTTTCTAATATATAATTCATTTATTCAGAGCATGATAAATATAACACTATTTATTAAGAAGCTAGGCATATTCATTTTTATTATTTAAATTTATGTAGATGATATTTTTTTTTGAAATAAAAAATAAAAATTTACGTGAAGAATTCTCTTCCTCTATGAGCCATTAATTTGAGATGAGTAAGATGGGAGAGCTAATATAATTTCTAGGGTTCAATGTTAAGCAAATAATAGATGGAATGTTATCTAAACAAATTATATTAAAAAACTAAGAAATTTGACTTGAAAGTATATAAAAGCATGAACACTTCAATGAGCACTAATATATAACAATCCAATTTGCAAGTTAGTTAATAATAATAAAAAAGAAATTTAAGGGATAATAAGATCCTTATATTACCTAACTATGAGTAGACATGACATAATGTTTAGTGTATGTTTATATGTAAGATTTCAGTATGAGCCCGAGAAATAACATTTGAATGTACTTAAGATAATCTTTAGATACCTTATAGGAACATTAACCTTAGGTATCTAATACACTAAGAATAATATATCTTTTAAATTGGTTTTGTACCTAGAGTCTTATTTTATGGTATGCAAGGTAGATTGATAAATCACCTCAGGAACATATCAATTCATTGGTCAAGCATTAGTCTCATGGTCAAGTTGAAAAAAAAATTGTAGCCCTATTAACTATAGAGATAAAATATATAGCTATCGGAAGTTGTGTTATCCAAGTCCTTTGGCTAAAGCAGTAGCTTCTTGATTTTGGTTTACAAGTTGACATAATCCTCATTATGTATAATAATATGAGTGTAATCCTTATAACTTAGAACATAATCTAACACTTACCTACTAAGCATATTAATTTCAAACACTATTTCACTAGAGACCACATGACAAATGGAGATGAAAGCATGCAACTTATTGATATAAAAAATTAATTGGTAGATGTTTTTAATAAAATATTGAGTTATGAGAGAATTAAGACAATTAGTACAAGATTGGGATTTTTTTTTATAACTCACAGAGGGGCCTACGCATTAATATCAAAAAAGAGGTTACACATCCTTAAGGGGATTGCTAGCCTGCTACGGCTCAAAAGAGCTACAAAAGATAAAGCAAAAAAAAAATCTAAGCGCCAATGATCCCCACTAAGCACAATTATAAAAAGACATAATAACAATCTAAAAATAAAAAAGAAAGAGGCATAAGAATCAACAATCAGCTCAGCCTCGCTAGTCAAAAAGGGACCATGCTCAAAATGAGCACTAGTCTCCAAAAACTTATAAAAAAGGCCTGCAGGGACACTAAAGAAAATAATTAACAACAAACAAAATATAATAACAGAAAAGGAAAATTCACCAGGTGAATAGCTCAAACTACCAACTCGAATAGAGTTATGATTGTCAACCAGATGGACCGCATCATTAGCTAGATTAGATAAATAATTAAGACATTAATAGAAAATAAATACAATCTGATCCATTAAACTCAGGAAGTAAAAATAGCAAAACAGTCAGAAATAACCCAGAGAAATAAACAAGCAACACCAAAGGATCCGAATGAAAAGACACCCACCAAAATCATTCCACCACATAAAACCCAAACAAGGGTACAAGATGATAGAGCTCAGGATAAATTGAAACCATCATTCATCACATGGGTAATCCAAATGCCAGTCAATTCACCTCCAAATACATTCAACCACACCCTGTCAATCAGTCATGAAAATCAGCAAACTAGGTTCACAGAGAGCAAAAATAGAGCCTCTCACACACTAATAGAAGAACTCCTAGATAGGGAAGCAAACTAGTATAAAAGAAAAGTTAAAGGGCACATAAGCCACTAGCAAAACCCACAAAAGGGCCCAAAGCCAACACCAACAACCAACCCGCAACACGGCCCTAATCCAACACCAACAAGCATATGCAAAGAACTTAGATAGCAGTAAAGGCCCTAGAAACCATACCAATCAACCAAATGCAGCCTAACAACCCCATAGAAGGTGAAAACAAAAAAAAAACCAAAATAAAGAAAATGAATATTGCCCCAGTCCCCATCATTACTCCCATAGATACCAAGAACCATACAATATAACCAAAACTAGGTCTCATAGCAGCTCCTGAAGGTAAGAGAGTAAAAAATAAGAAAACTATCAATAAATAAAGGGGTGCAATCACACCTCAAGCCCATAGCCACAAAAATCTTAGCAAAAATGTACAATACTATAGAAAAACACCAACAACAGTTCTAAAACACCAAAACAAAATAAGGAAAGAAATAAAAATTACTAGATCGCCAGGAGGGGGGGGGGGTGAATTGCAAAAATTTGTTGCAATAATTTAAAATACTAAACAAGAGTTTCAATATTTTTTGTGTTTTTAAATTTTTAACAAAAAAAATTTAATTAATGCGGAAGCAATTAATTGAAATCAAATTGCAACAAAGAAATTCTTTTTCTCTCACAATTATTATCAAGCAAATATAATGAAAATAAAGTGCAAGAAAAAATAAAAAGCGATAAGGAAAAAGCACACTAGAATTTTATAGTGGTTCGGTCAAACCACGACCTACGTCCACTCTGAAAGTGCTCTGATAGCACTAGAAAGTTCATTAGGGATGTTAGGCCCTATAAACTGACCCAAAGCTAATTAAGAGAGAGAGAGGTGAATTGGTAAAAATATCTTTCAATCAAAACAAAAATCAAAACCAATATCACCACAGTAAAAACCAAAGTGCGAAAATTAATGTGGAAGTAATAAAGAAAGAACACACTGGATTTATAGTGGTTTAGTCAAACCTTGACCTACGTCCACTCTTTGGAGGCACCCTACAAGTATTGCACTAAAGTAAGTGTCTCTCTTTTAGCCCCCACACCTAGGCGGAGAAGCCCTTACAAAATCACTTCCACCTTCCCCGGTGCAGCTTGAATCCGAGATCTTCTTCTTTGGTGAACTTCCCTCAAGACAAGACTTGAATCCGATGGTATTCAAGTGCAAGCTTGCCGGAGCAACCGTGTGGAACCCCCTCCACACTCCCTTGAGTCCCCCCTCACAGGATATTCTCCCTCTCTCAAACTCCACCCTTTTCTCACTCCCTTTCAAGCTCTCTTTTCAAGTTCCCCCCAAAAGAATGAAGCTACAATGGCTGTCAAAGACACATACCAAGTGTCATGTCATAACTTAAATAGAAGATCTTAAAGTGAGCTCATTAATGCAAGTTTTCGACTTTATCGTCCAGGACGATACTAATATCGTCCTGTACAATCAGTGCAAAATAAGCCCAATCACCCGGGACGATTTGAGACGATCAGAAGAAGTTTATTCATATCATCCTGGATGATTAGAACAAATCATGGAATATCATCCTGAACATCACCATAAAAAATAGCTGTTTAATGTCAAATCGTCCAGCATATTGGCCTGGACGATTTTGCGATCGTCCAGGACAACTTGATCGTGCAATCAAGTCATAATTGTTTTCCTTAAATTCTAGAAAATTTTGGAAAAACTGTCATGGATCATCCTTGACAATATTTAATAGTCCTGGACGATCCTCTGGACGATGTCCAAAAATAAGTAATTCCTAAATAGATTTAGCGGCAGATTATTTCTATTTTGAGCCTATCGTCATGGACGATACAAAATCGTCCAGGACAATATATTTTGCATAATGACGGCTGCTTTAATGAGGATGCCCTAATTAGGGTTTCTACTTTTGAACTGATTGTCCAGGATGATATAAAATCATCCTAGACGATGTTACCAAAAATAGTAAACTCTATGAAAAAGTCAGAACTCTTTCAAGTTAGAAAGCGTCAGGAGCCGCACCAAATACAATAGACTCATGAAAGGAAAAAGGATACAAATTGACTCAGACCTAGTCTACCCAATCTTGAGCTGGTTCCAAATTGCATTCTGATCGTGTGGACCTGAAATGTTAGTAGATAAGACAGTCATAGAGAAATAAGAGTGCTTGCTATCATCAAAATCATAAACCATGAAAACAAATCCACAACAATCTCCCCCTTTTTGATGATAGCAAATACTACAATTTGAATTTTCAAAAAAAAAAAAAAAAAAACATTTTCTCCTAATCTCCCCCCTCACTAGAATAACACTTTAAAAATAGGGGAGACAAAATTATTTTTGTTGTTTTTAAATTTTTTTTAAAGGAAAAAAAAAGATACAAATTTGACAACAGTACAAAAATTCAACAACAACGTTCTCCCCCATTGACATTATCAAAAAGAGAAGGGGCACAAAAACAAAATGATTAAAAGATAGAAATAATCGTTGATCTAGTGAACAAAACAAATATTCTTAAAATGAGAAAGTTACCTCTTGGTTTTAATAAAAAACTTAGTAGAATTAAATTGACAACACATAGCACAGAAAATGTTAGAAATTCATAATTTGATAATCCAAACTCAAGTTCTTTTAAAAGGCTCAAAAAAATTTTGAATTCAATATCTAGATCATGGAATAAATTAGAGAAAGAAACAGTCATTTTTCAAAAACTACTGCCATAAAATATATCTAATAGAAGATCAATGCACAAATTGTTGAATTAGAAATCAAGATTTTCAAACTCAAGTATAAAAAATATCCAGGGTTTTCTTAAGCTTTTAAAAAGTATAAGAATGATAAGCATTAATTTTTGTGGGCTCATTTTATGCCTCATGATAATTGGTTGGCGCACTGCGCATCTTTTAATTTTTGATACACTTTGTGCATTCTTTTTTTTTTTCAATTTGGCGTCTTTGCGCATCTTTTATTTTTGGCATCATTGGCCAATTTTTTTAATATGCTACATTTCTAAAATCTTAAAAAACAAAAGTAAACCCATCCTATTGACAAAGCAAATTTCTTGATTAAGAAAATTATGAGTTAGATTCAACAACTTCAAAAAAATTCCTATACAATAAATAAAATGTAGGGAGATAAAAAATTTAGTTTCAAAAACTAATTTAAAAGATGAAAAAGATTTTAAATCAAAATAAGAATAACCTCTTTTAGGAAACAGAGATTGAAAGTAAAAAATCTGAGTTTCCTTCCTTTGACTGTTTTAGAGAAGTTAAACACAATTTACTAAATATTTCAAGAAAAAACAAGAAGTAGATTTTTCATTTTAAGAAAAGTGAATGTGTGTGTTGATCAGAGAAAAAATTTCACGAAACAAGAAAAAAAATCAAAAAATAAACAAAAAAATATAAAATAAAATCGAAACAAAACAAAAAAAGAAAATAACTAAAAACATAACACAACACAAACACACAAATAAGGCTTTTAACAATTATAAAAAGTAATATTTTCAAATAAAGGTGGTATGGTGATTGAATAACCTTCCGCAATATTACGATTCCTAAAGTTAGCCATGAATCACAATTCAAAAAATTTTCAAACTCAATTTTTATGAATCATGCTTTGATACAACTTGAAAGTGCTCTTATAGCACTAGAAAGTTCGTTAGGGATGTTAGGCCCTACGAACTGGTCCAAAGCTAATTAAGAGAGAGAGGTGAATTGGTAAAAAATATCTTTTAATCAAAACACAAATAAAAACCAATATCACCACAATAAAAACCAAAGGGCAGAAATTAAATGCAGAAGTAATAAAGAAAGAACACACCAGATTTATAGTGGTTCTATCAAACCTTTACCTACGTCCACTCCTTGGAGGCACCCTCCAATTATTGCACTAAACTAAGTGTCTCTCCTTTAGCCCCCACAGCTAGGCGGAGAAGCCCTTACAAAATCACTTCCACCTTCCCCGGTGCGGCGGAGTCGCCGGGTCCTTTGATACCAAAGAGATCTTCTTCTTTGGTGAACTTCCCTCAAGACAAGCCTTGAATCCGATGGTATTCAGGTGCGACCTTGTTGGAGCAACCGTGTGGAACCCCCTCCACACTCCCTTGAGTCCCCCCTCACAGGATCTTCTCCCTCTCTCAAAATCCACCCTTTCCTCACTCCCTTTCAAGCTCTCTCTTCAAGTTCCCCCCAAAAGAAAAAAGCTACAATGGCTGTCAAAGACATATACCAAGTGTCATGTCATAGCTTAAATAGAAGATCTCAAAATGAGCTCATTAATCCAAGTTACCGACTTTATCGTCTAGGACCATACTAATATCATCATGTACGATCAGTTCAAAATAAGCCCAACCAGCCGGGATGATTTGAGACAATCAGAAGAAGTTTGTTCATATCGTCCAGGACAATAATATATTATCCTGGACGATCAGAACAAATAGTGGACTATCGTTCTGAACATCGCCCTAAAAATAGCTGTCTGATGTCCAATCGTCCAGCGTATCGGTCTGGATGATTTTGCGATCGTCCAAGACAGTTTGAAATAGCAATCAAGTCATAATTGCTTTCCTTAAATTCCAGTGAAATTTTAGAAAAATTATCCTAGATTGTCCTGGATGATATTTAATAGTCATGGATGATCCTCTAGACGTTGTCCAAAAATAAGTAATTTCTAAATAGATCTGGCGGTAGATTCTTTCTATTTTGAGCCTATCATCCTAGCCGATACAAAATCGTCCAGGATGATATTTTTTGCATAATGATGGCTGCTTTAATGAGGATGCCCTAATTAGAGTTTCTTCTTTTGAACTGATCGTCCAGGACAATATAAAATTGTCTCGGACGATGTTTCCAAAAACAGTAAACTCTATAGAACAGTAAAAAATCTTCCACGTTACAAAGCATCAGGAGCCACACCAAATACAATAGACTCAAGAAAGGAAAAAGTGTACAAACTGACTCAGACCTAGTCTACCCAATCTTGAGCTCGTTTCAAATTGTAGTTTGATCGTGTGGACCTAAAATGTTAGTAGATAAGACAATCGTAGAGAAATAAGAGTGTTTTTTATCATCAAAATCATAAATCATGAAAACAGATCCGCAACACACTCCCCTGAGTCCTCCACTATGGGAATTTCACTACAAACTATAGTTCTCCTTTTTCCCCCTTGGCAAGACGGAGAAGCCCTCACAAGACTCACTTTCACCAACCCGGCGTGGCAGAGTGCCAAGCGCTTTTCTTACCCTCCTGGCGACGGCTTCATACCTTCTTATTTTTCTTCCTCCTGGAGAAGGCAGAGTACCTTCGAGGTCATGGATGTAGAAGAGTCTCACCCTCAGAGAGCCTCCCATAAGTTCTTCTTGGGCCATAAAAGGAGCAAGATGCAGCAAGAATGGAGCAACCGTGTGATCTCCCTCACACTACTCCCTCGCCAAGTTCACCCTCTCCTTTATCTCTCAAACCCCAAAAACTTCTCAAGAACTTTCTACCAAAGATTCTCTCTCTAATCACATTCCTTTATTTTTGTCACTCTCCTAAAACATTACTATTTTGATACTTAAAATAGGCTCCAAAATCTCTGAAATTTTCAAAGTAGCCATTACTATCGTACAGTACAATTTACCATCGTACAGTATGATTTTTATAATAGGCTTCATCCTGATGTGATGGTTTACAAATAGTTCAAAAACTTCTAAATATAGTCATATAGTATAATTAACAGTCATATAATACGATCATCAACTCTTATATTCATATAGGACGATAGCCAGGACGATCAAAACTCGTCTCTATACATTATAGGGTACTACCTACTTTGTAAATTATGAAAAGTAAAAATCAAGGCATCATCCAGGACAAGGTCCGAGATGATCAAAACTTAGCTCTGTACATCGTATTGTATGATATACATCTTACAGTATGATTAGGCAAAAATAAGAGTCGTCTGGGACGAAGTCCGAGACAATTAAAACTCGTCTCTATTCATCATATAGTACGAACATATTTGTACAATATGAGTACCAATCAATGATTAAACCTTGATTTACTCAAGTAATCACGGGTTAATTTAAGTAAGTATTCAAAATAAATCGAACAGTACGAACGGATAATAGAACTTCACTTAATCTAACATCTAGGGTTTTGGATTTGTAACACATCATACCGTATGATATTGTTCGTACCGTACGATATGTTCATAGAAAATTGTTTTACAAGGTCAGATCAAATAGTATGATATAAAATTGTATAATATGGTCAACAGAGAAAAATCTTCATTTTTTTTTCTTTTAAAACCCTCTCCCTCTGTGTGTGCATGGTTGCTCAGGCTTACGTACAATTTTTGGCCAGACTCAAGAAAAGAAAAAATAAAAATAAATTACATTATCTCAACCTCACACTCCTACTCTACCCAATCTTGAGCATTCTGTTACCTTGAGTAACTTGTGATCTTCCTGAAATGTTAGTACTCACAGACAATAACAGAAATCAGAAGATATTTAATGAATAGAAGTTAAGACAACATTATTTGTCATCATCAAAAGCTCAAACTAGGGGTCATGGATTACAACAATCTTCCCCTTTTTGATGATGTCAAATAATGTTTGTTATAGGCAAGTTTGAATGGCATTTTTTTGTTTGTTTAATGTTTATATATATATATATATATATATATATATATATATATATATATATATATATATATATATATATATATATATATATATATATATATATATATATATATATATATATATATATATATATATATATATATATAGACAAGAAAAAAAAAAGAAATGCATTCTATTGTAATATAAGGAAACATAAACATAAGCAAACTACAATAAACTTTTTCCCCTTTTTGACAGCACTAAAAAGAAGAGCAAACAATACTAAGAAAGAAACTATAACACAAATACACTTCAATGAGGAGGATCCTGATCACTTGGAGGTGGAGGTGGGTGTGGTTGGAAATATTGAAGGATTATGTCAAACTAGTGATCAATAGAAGTGAAGCATTCCCCAAACCACTTCATGTCATCATTATGTTATTGATGTTGTTATTGTATGTGTGTGTCAAGATGAGTCTGAAGTTGATCGAAGCGTTCGACCAAATCATCATGAGGGTAGGCTGGTGCAGGTGCTCGGGGTGCTGCTTGCCGTCATAGTCGAGCAGGAGCTACTGCTGCTAGGGCATCGTCTCCTTCTTCTTCATCAAAGTTTGGTTCATCTGGCTCTGGCCCCTGATGAAACAAGATAGGGAAGGAAGCATCTGTATAAAATCATCCTAGACGATGTTACCAAAAATAGTAAACTCTATGAAAAAGTCAGAACTCTTTCAAGTTAGAAAGCGTCAGGAGCCGCACACAATACAATAGACTCATGAAAGGAAAAAGGATACAAATTGACTCAGACCTAGTCTACCCAATCTTGAGCTGGTTCCAAATTGCATTCTGATCGTGTGGTCCTGAAATATTAGTAGATAAGGCAGTCATAGAGAAATAAGAGTGCTTGCTATCATCAAAATCATAAACCATGAAAACAAATCCACAACAATCTCCCCCTTTTTGATGATAGCAAATACTACAATTTGAATTTTCAAAAAAAAAAAAAAAAACATTTTCTCCTAATCTCCCCCCTCACTAGAATAACACTTTAAAAATAGGGGAGACAAAATTATTTTTGTTGTTTTTAAATTTTTTTTAAAGGAAAAAAAAAGATACAAATTTGACAACAGTACAAAAATTCAACAACAACGTTCTCCCCCATTGACATTATCAAAAAGAGAAGGGGCACAAAAACAAAATGATTAAAAGATAGAAATAATCGTTGATCTAGTGAACAAAACAAATATTCTTAAAATGAGAAAGTTACCTCTTGGTTTTAATAAAAAACTTAGTAGAATTAAATTGACAACACATAGCACAGAAAATGTTAGAAATTCATAATTTGATAATCCAAACTCAAGTTCTTTTAAAAGGCTCAAAAAAATTTTGAATTCAATATCTAGATCATGGAATAAATTAGAGAAAGAAACAGTCATTTTTCAAAAACTACTGCCATAAAATATATCTAATAGAAGATCAATGCACAAATTGTTGAATTAGAAATCAAGATTTTCAAACTCAAGTATAAAAAATATCCAGGGTTTTCTTAAGCTTTTAAAAAGTATAAGAATGATAAGCATTAATTTTTGTGGGCTCATTTTATGCCTCATGATAATTGGTTGGCGCACTGCGCATCTTTTAATTTTTGATACACTTTGTGCATTCTTTTTTTTTTTTTTCAATTTGGCGTCTTTGCGCATCTTTTATTTTTGGCATCATTGGCCAATTTTTTTAATATGCTACATTTCTAAAATCTTAAAAAACAAAAGTAAACCCATCCTATTGACAAAGCAAATTTCTTGATTAAGAAAATTATGAGTTAGATTCAACAACTTCAAAAAAATTCCTATACAATAAATAAAATGTAGGGAGATAAAAAATTTAGTTTCAAAAACTAATTTAAAAGTTGAAAAAGATTTTAAATCAAAATAAGAATAACCTCTTTTAGGAAACAGAGATTGAAAGTAAAAAATCTGAGTTTCCTTCCTTTGACTGTTTTAGAGAAGTTAAACACAATTTACTAAATATTTCAAGAAAAAACAAGAAGTAGAATTTTCATTTTAAGAAAAGTGAATGTGTGTGTTGATCAGAGAAAAAATTTCACGAAACAAGAAAAAAAATAAAAAAATAAACAAAAAAATATAAAATAAAATCGAAACAAAACAAAAAAAGAAAATAACTAAAAACATAACACAACACAAACACACAAATAAGGCTTTTAACAATTATAAAAAGTAATATTTTCAAATAAAGGTGGTATGGTGATTGAATATCCTTCCGCAATATTACGATTCCTAAAGTTAGCCATGGATCACAATTCAAAAAATTTTCAAACTCAATTTTTATGAATCATGCTTTGATACAACTTGAAAGTGCTCTTATAGCACTAGAAAGTTCGTTAGGGATGTTAGGCCCTACGAACTGGTCCAAAGCTAATTAAGAGAGAGAGGTGAATTGGTAAAAAATATCTTTTAATCAAAACACAAATAAAAACCATTATCACCACAATAAAAACCAAAGGGCAGAAATTAAATGCGGAAGTAATAAAGAAAGAACACACCAGATTTATAGTAGTTCTATCAAACCTTTACCTACGTCCACTCCTTGGAGGCACCCTCCAATTATTGCACTAAACTAAGTGTCTCTCCTTTAGCCCCCACAGCTAGGCGGAGAAGCCCTTACAAAATCACTTCCACCTTTCCCGGTGCGGCGGAGTCGCCGGGTCCTTTGATACCAAAGAGATCTTCTTCTTTGGTGAATTTCCCTCAAGACAAGCCTTGAATCCGATGGTATTCAGGTGCGACCTTGTTGGAGCAACCGTGTGGAACCCCCTCCACACTCCCTTGAGTCCCCCCTCACAGGATCTTCTCCCTCTCTCAAAATCCACCCTTTCCTCACTCCCTTTCAAGCTCTCTCTTCAAGTTCCCCCCAAAAGGAAAAAGCTACAATGGCTGTCAAAAACATATACCAAGTGTCATGTCATAGCTTAAATAGAAGATCTCAAAATGAGCTCATTAATCCAAGTTACCGACTTTATCGTCTAGGACCATACTAATATCATCATGTACGATCAGTTCAAAATAAGCCCAACCAGCCGGGATGATTTGAGACAATCAGAAGAAGTTTGTTCATATCGTCCAGGACAATAATATATTATCCTGGACGATCAGAACAAATAGTGGACTATCGTTCTGAACATCGCCCTAAAAATAGCTGTCTGATGTCCAATCGTCCAGCGTATCGGCCTGGATGATTTTGCGATCGTCCAAGACAGTTTGAAATTGCAATCAAGTCATAATTGCTTTCCCTAAATTCCAGTGAAATTTTAGAAAAATTATCCTAGATTGGCCTGGATGATATTTAATAGTCATGGATGATCCTCTAAATGTTGTCCAAAAATAAGTAATTTCTAAATAGATCTGGCGGTAGATTCTTTCTATTTTGAGCCTATCATCCTAGCCGATACAAAATCGTCCAGGATGATATTTTTTGCATAATGATGGCTGCTTTAATGAGGATGCCCTAATTAGGGTTTCTTCTTTTGAACTGATCGTCCAGGACAATATAAAATTGTCTCGGACGATGTTTCCAAAAACAGTAAACTCTATAGAACAGTAAAAAATCTTCCACGTTACAAAGCATCAGGAGCCACACCAAATACAATAGACTCAAGAAAGGAAAAAGTGTACAAACTGACTCAGACCTAGTCTACCCAATCTTGAGCTCGTTCCAAATTGTAGTTTGATCGTGTGGACCTAAAATGTTAGTAGATAAGACAATCGTAGAGAAATAAGAGTGTTTTTTATCATCAAAATCATAAATCATGAAAACAGATCCGCAACACACTCCCCTGAGTCCTCCACTATGGGAATTTCACTACAAACTATAGTTCTCCTTTTTCCCCCTTGGCAAGACGGAGAAGCCCTCACAAGACTCACTTTCACCAACCCGGCGTGGCAGAGTGCCAAGCACTTTTCTTACCCTCCTGGCGACGGCTTCATACCTTCTTATTTTTCTTCCTCCTGGAGAAGGCAGAGTACCTTCGAGGTCATGGATGTAGAAGAGTCTCACCCTCAGAGAGCCTCCCATAAGTTCTTCTTGGGCCATAAAAGGAGCAAGATGCAGCAAGAATGGAGCAACCGTGTGATCTCCCTCACACTACTCCCTCACCAAGTTCACCCTCTCCTTTATCTCTCAAACCCCAAAAACTTCTCAAGAACTTTCTACCAAAGATTCTCTCTCTAATCACATTCCTTTATTTTTGTCACTCTCCTAAAACATTACTATTTTGATACTTAAAATAGGCTCCAAAATCTCTGAAATTTTCAAAGTAGCCATTACTATCGTACAGTACAATTTACCATCGTACAGTATGATTTTTATAATAGGCTTCATCCTGATATGATGGTTTACAAATAGTTCAAAAACTTCTAAATATAATCATATAATATAATTAACAGTCATATAATACGATTATCAACTCTTATATTCATATAGGACGATAGCCAGGACGATCAAAACTCGTCTCTATACATTATAGGGTACTACCTACTTTGTAAATTATGAAAAGTAAAAATCAAGGCATCATCCAGGACAAGGTCCGAGATGATCAAAACTTAGCTCTGTACATCGTATTGTATGATATACATCTTACAGTATGATTAGGCAAAAATAAGAGTCGTCTGGGACGAAGTCCGAGACAATTAAAACTCGTCTCTATTCATCATATAGTACGAACATATTTGTACAATATGAGTACCAATCATTGATTAAACCTTGATTTACTCCAGTAATCACGGGTTAATTTAAGTAAGTATTCAAAATAAATCGAACAGTACGAACGGATAATAGAACTTCACTTAATCTAACATCTAGGGTTTTGGATTTGTAACACATCATACCGTATGATATTGTTCGTACCGTACGATATGTTCATAGAAAATTGTTTTACAAGGTCAGATCAAATAGTATGATATAAAATTGTATAATATGGTCAACAGAGAAAAATCTTCATTTTTTTTTCTTTTAAAACCCTCTCCCTCTGTGTGTGCATGGTTGCTCAGGCTTACGTACAATTTTTGGCCAGACTCAAGAAAAGAAAAAATAAAAATAAATTACATTATCTCAACCTCACACTCCTACTCTACCCAGTCTTGAGCATTCTGTTACCTTGAGTAACTTGTGATCTTCCTGAAATGTTAGTACTCACAGACAATAACAAAAATCAGAAGATATTTAATGAATAGAAGTTAAGACAACATTATTTGTCATCATCAAAAGCTCAAACTAGGGGTCATGGATTACAACAATCTTCCCCTTTTTGATGATGTCAAATAATGTTTGTTATAGGCAAGTTTGAATGGCATTTTTTGGTTTGTTTATTGTTTATATATATATATATATATATATATATATATATATATAGACAAGAAAAAAAAAGAAATGCATTCTATTGTAATATAAGGAAACATAAACATAAGCAAACTACAATAAACTTTTTCCCCTTTTTGACAGCACTAAAAAGAAGAGCAAACAATACTAAGAAAGAAACTATAACACAAATACACTTCAATGAGGAGGATCCTGATCACTTGGAGGTGGAGGTGGGTGTGGTTGGAAATATTGAAGGATTATGTCAAACTAGTGATCAATAGAAGTGAAGCATTCCCCAAACCACTTCATGTCATCATTATGTTATTGATGTTGTTCTTGTATGTGTGTGTCAAGATGAGTCTGAAGTTGATCGAAGCGTTCGACCAAATCATCATGAGGGTAGGCTGGTGCAGGTGCTCGGGGTGCTGCTTGCCGTCATAGTCGAGCAGGAGCTGCTGCTGCTAGGGCATCGTCTCCTTCTTCTTCATCAAAGTTTGGTTCATCTGGCTCTGGCCCCTGATGAAACAAGATGGGGAAGGAAGCATCTGTATAAAATCATCCTAGACGATGTTACCAAAAATAGTAAACTCTGTGAAAAAGTCAGAACTCTTTCAAGTTAGAAAGCGTCAGGAGCCGCACCAAATACAATAGACTCATGAAAGGAAAAAGGATACAAATTGACTCAGACCTAGTCTACCCAATCTTGAGCTGGTTCCAAATTGCATTCTGATCGTGTGGACCTGAAATGTTAGTAGATAAGGCAGTCATAGAGAAATAAGAGTGCTTGCTATCATCAAAATCATAAACCATGAAAACAAATCCACAACAATCTCCCCCTTTTTGATGATAGCAAATACTACAATTTGAATTTTCAAAAAAAAAAAAAAAACATTTTCTCCTAATCTCCCCCCTCACTAGAATAACACTTTAAAAATAGGGGAGACAAAATTATTTTTGTTGTTTTTAATTTTTTTTAAAGGAAAAAAAAAAGATACAAATTTGACAACAGTACAAAAATTCAACAACAACGTTCTCCCCCTTTGACATTATCAAAAAGAGAAGGGGCACAAAAACAAAATGATTAAAAGATAGAAATAATTGTTGATCTAGTGAACAAAACAAATATTCTTAAAATGAGAAAGTTACCTCTTGGTTTTAATAAAAAACTTAGTAGAATTAAATTGACAACACATAGCACAGAAAATGTTAGAAATTCATAATTTGATAATCCAAACTCAAGTTCTTTTAAAAGGCTCAAAAAAATTTTGAATTCAATATCTAGATCATGGAATAAATTAGAGAAAGAAACAGTCATTTTTCAAAAACTACTGCCATAAAATATATCTAATAGAAGATCAATGCACAAATTGTTGAATTAGAAATCAAGATTTTCAAACTCAAGTATAAAAAATATCCAGGGTTTTCTTAAGCTTTTAAAAAGTATAAGAATGATAAGCATTAATTTTTGTGGGCTCATTTTATGCCTCATGATAATTGGTTGGCGCACTGCGCATCTTTTAATTTTTGATACACTTTGTGCATTCTTTTTTTTTTTTCAATTTGGCGTCTTTGCGCATCTTTTATTTTTGGCATCATTGGCCAATTTTTTTAATATGCTACATTTCTAAAATCTTAAAAAACAAAAGTAAACCCATCCTATTGACAAAGCAAATTTCTTGATTAAGAAAATTATGAGTTAGATTCAACAACTTCAAAAAAATTCCTATACAATAAATAAAATGTAGGGAGATAAAAAATTTAGTTTCAAAAACTAATTTAAAAGATGAAAAAGATTTTAAATCAAAATAAGAATAACCTCTTTTAGGAAACAGAGATTGAAAGTAAAAAATCTGAGTTTCCTTCCTTTGACTGTTTTAGAGAAGTTAAACACAATTTACTAAATATTTCAAGAAAAAACAAGAAGTAGATTTTTCATTTTAAGAAAAGTGAATGTGTGTGTTGATCAGAGAAAAAATTTCACGAAACAAGAAAAAAAATCAAAAAATAAACAAAAAAATATAAAATAAAATCGAAACAAAACAAAAAAAGAAAATAACTAAAAACATAACACAACACAAACACACAAATAAGGCTTTTAACAATTATAAAAAGTAATATTTTCAAATAAAGGTGGTATGGTGATTGAATAACCTTCCGCAATATTACGATTCCTAAAGTTAGCCATGGATCACAATTCAAAAAATTTTCAAACTCAATTTTTATGAATCATGCTTTGATACAACTTGAAAGTGCTCTTATAGCACTAGAAAGTTCGTTAGGGATGTTAGGCCCTACGAACTGGTCCAAAGCTAATTAAGAGAGAGAGGTGAATTGGTAAAAAAAATCTTTTAATCAAAACACAAATAAAAACCAATATCACCACATTAAAAACCAAAGGGCAGAAATTAAATGCGGAAGTAATAAAGAAAGAACACACCAGATTTATAGTGGTTCTATCAAACCTTTACCTACGTCCACTCCTTGGAGGCACCCTCCAATTATTGCACTAAACTAAGTGTCTCTCCTTTAGCCCCCACAGCTAGGCGGAGAAGCCCTTACAAAATCACTTCCACCTTCCCCGGTGCGGCGGAGTCGCCGGGTCCTTTGATACCAAAGAGATCTTCTTCTTTGGTGAACTTCCCTCAAGACAAGCCTTTAATCCGATGGTATTCAGGTGCGACCTTGTTGGAGCAACCGTGTGGAACCCCCTCCACACTCCCTTGAGTCCCCCCTCACAGGATCTTCTCCCTCTCTCAAAATCCACCCTTTCCTCACTCCCTTTCAAGCTCTTTCTTCAAGTTCCCCCCAAAAGAAAAAAGCTACAATGGCTGTCAAAGACATATACCAAGTGTCATGTCATAGCTTAAATAGAAGATCTCAAAATGAGCTCATTAATCCAAGTTACCAACTTTATCGTCTAGGACCATACTAATATCATCATGTACGATCAGTTCAAAATAAGCCCAACCAGCCGGGATGATTTGAGACAATCAGAAGAAGTTTGTTCATATCGTCCAGGACAATAATATATTATCCTGGACGATCAGAACAAATAGTGGACTATCGTTCTGAACATCGCCCTAAAAATAGCTGTCTGATGTCCAATCGTCCAGTGTATCGGCCTGGATGATTTTGCGATCGTCCAAGACAGTTTGAAATTGCAATCAAGTCATAATTGCTTTCCTTAAATTCCAGTGAAATTTTAGAAAAATTATCCTAGATTGTCCTGGATGATATTTAATAGTCATGGATGATCCTCTAGACGTTGTCCAAAAATAAGTAATTTCTAAATAGATCTGGCGGTAGATTCTTTCTATTTTGAGCCTATCATCCTAGCCGATACAAAATCGTCCAGGATGATATTTTTTGCATAATGATGGCTGCTTTAATGAGGATGCCCTAATTAGGGTTTCTTCTTTTGAACTGATCGTCCAGGACAATATAAAATTGTCTTGGACGATGTTTCCAAAAACAGTAAACTCTATAGAACAGTAAAAAATCTTCCACGTTACAAAGCATCAGGAGCCACACCAAATACAATAGACTCAAGAAAGGAAAAAGTGTACAAACTGACTAAGACCTAGTCTACCCAATCTTGAGCTCGTTCCAAATTGTAGTTTGATCGTGTGGACCTAAAATGTTAGTAGATAAGACAATCGTAGAGAAATAAGAGTGTTTTTTATCATCAAAATCATAAATCATGAAAACAGATCCGCAACACACTCCCCTGAGTCCTCCACTATGAGAATTTCACTACAAACTATAGTTCTCCTTTTTCCCCCTTGGCAAGACGGAGAAGCCCTCACAAGACTCACTTTCACCAACCCGGCGTGGCAGAGTGCCAAGCGCTTTTCTTACCCTCCTGGCGACGGCTTCATACCTTCTTATTTTTCTTCCTCCTGGAGAAGGCAGAGTACCTTCGAGGTCATGGATGTAGAAGAGTCTCACCCTCAGAGAGCCTCCCATAAGTTCTTCTTGGGCCATAAAAGGAGCAAGATGCAGCAAGAATGGAGCAACCGTGTGATCTCCCTCACACTACTCCCTCACCAAGTTCACCCTCTCCTTTATCTCTCAAACCCCAAAAACTTCTCAAGAACTTTCTACCAAAGATTCTCTCTCTAATCACATTCCTTTATTTTTGTCACTCTCCTAAAACATTACTATTTTGATACTTAAAATAGGCTCCAAAATCTCTGAAATTTTCAAAGTAGCCATTACTATCGTACAGTACAATTTACCATCGTACAGTATGATTTTTATAATAGGCTTCATCCTGATGTGATGGTTTACAAACAGTTCAAAAACTTCTAAATATAGTAATATAGTATAATTAACAGTCATATAATACGATCATCAACTCTTATATTCATATTGGACGATAGCCAGGACGATCAAAACTCGTCTCTATACATTATAGGGTACTACCTACTTTGTAAATTATCAAAAGTAAAAATCAAGGCATCATCCAGGACAAGGTCCGAGATGATCAAAACTTAGCTCTGTACATCGTATTGTATGATATACATCTTACAGTATGATTAGGCAAAAATAAGAGTCGTCTGGGACGAAGTCCGAGACAATTAAAACTCATCTCTATTCATCATATAGTACGAACATATTTGTACAATATGAGTACCAATCATTGATTAAACCTTGATTTACTCCAGTAATCACGGGTTAATTTAAGTAAGTATTCAAAATAAATCGAACAGTACGAACGGATAATAGAACTTCACTTAATCTAACATCTAGGGTTTTGGATTTGTAACACATCATACCGTATGATATTGTTCGTACCGTACGATATGTTCATAGAAAATTGTTTTACAAGGTCAGATCAAATAGTATGATATAAAATTGTATAATATGGTCAACAGAGAAAAATCTTCATTTTTTTTCTTTTAAAACCCTCTCCCTCTGTGTGTGCATGGTTGCTCAGGCTTACGTACAATTTTTGGCCAGACTCAAGAAAAGAAAAAATAAAAATAAATTACATTATCTCAACCTCACACTCCTACTCTACCCAGTCTTGAGCATTCTGTTACCTTGAGTAACTTGTGATCTTACTGAAATGTTAGTACTCACAGACAATAACAGAAATCAGAAGATATTTAATGAATAGAAGTTAAGACAACATTATTTGTCATCATCAAAAGCTCAAACTAGGGGTCATGGATTACAACAATCTTCCCCTTTTTGATGATGTCAAATAATGTTTGTTATAGGCAAGTTTGAATGGCATTTTTTTGTTTGTATATATATATATATATATATATATATATATATATATATATATATATATATATATATATATATATATATATATATATATATATATATACAAGAAAAAAAAAGAAATGCATTCTATTGTAATATAAGGAAACATAAACATAAGCAAACTACAATAAACTTTTCCCCTTTTTGACAGCACTAAAAAGAAGAGCAAACAATACTAAGAAAGAAACTATAACACAAATACACTTCAATGAGGAGGATCCTGATCACTTGGAGGTGGAGGTGGGTGTGGTTGGAAATATTGAAGGATTATGTCAAACTAGTGATCAATAGAAGTGAAGCATTCCCCAAACCACTTCATGTCATCATTATGTTATTGATGTTGTTCTTGTATGTGTGTGTCAAGATGAGTCTGAAGTTGATCGAAGCGTTCGACAAATCATCATGAGGGTAGGCTGGTGCAGGTGCTCGGGGTGCTGCTTGCCGTCATAGTCGAGCAGGAGCTGCTGCTGCTAGGGCATCGTCTCCTTCTTCTTCATCAAAGTTTGGTTCATCTGGCTCTGGCCCCTGATGAAACAAGATAGGGAAGGAAGCATCTGTATAAAAAATAAGAATGTTATCGGGTTCACTGGGATAGGTTAACTAATATTTATTTTGAAGAATGTACCCGATAATATGGCCAAGGCTATATTTTGTTTTCTATAGGTGGTAAGGAGGCAAATTATAGTCATATTTTGATTGTAGTCAATTATCAAGTCTGCCTCATCAAATTTGGTGTTTGACATGGTAAGATAGGTAGTGATGGATAAATTAGGGGTCATGCAAATTTGATCGCCAGCTTTGGATACAATAGAAGTTCTAAGTACATGTTGAATTATTCTGGTATTTCGATTGAGGGTTTGGACGAGGGGCAAGTGTTGATAGAAGGCTTCATTTCTAAGGACATGATCGACATTACTTCAATCAAATTCATTTGTGAGAAAGGAATGAACTCTAGGTCCTTTAGCGGAAAGCCTAATGTATTGGGCGATGTCAGCTTTGGTAATTTCTATGTTTTGGCAACAGACATAGGAGTATAAAGTCATGTTGTCGATAGTGTAGGTAAGGTTAGCTAGAAATTCCAATAGAAGTTTAGAATTATAGGGGAAAGCCAGGGTACGAAAGAACTGGAAAGTGGTGGAAGTGAAAAGGTTCAATACCTCAAAATTTTGAGCAATCTGATTGAGCATCTTGGACGGTGTAATCTTGCAGGCTTTGAACTTGTTGTATGCATCCTCATTTTCAGCATTCAAGAAGGAAACGCTGTGACTGCGAGAGGAAGATGAGCTTCCAACGATGAGATGACCGTGCTTGCTAGAACTTGACATTGTGTAAAGGCTGAGTGAAGGTCAGGAAGTGATTGTAATTGAAAAAATATGCCGATCAAGGAAATTTATAGAATTTTTCATGCATCATGCAGTACGATCTGGTATCATATAGTACTATATGACAATAATTATTCTAATGAATCGGTTCATGAAAAGATGGTCAACTCATACATTATGATATGTATCGTACAATACGATCAAAAGGATTTCGATTGTCCCGAGGGTCGTCGGTACGACCCTTAAGCAAAAGTTTCATACAATATGACCAGGTAGATCGTACAGTACGAATGACAATTATATCATACCAGACACTTTTTAAGTCGTTGTCATCCATTTTTGCTGAGATGTATCATATAGTACGAAGAGAGATATCGCACAATACGATCAATAATAATATGGTACCAAACTGAGTAAATTCATCCCAATCCATTCACTGACGTGAATCGTACATTTTGAAGAGAGTTTATCGTATCATACGATGATCAATAATGTTATACCAAGCGAATTGAATGAACTATCACCATATCACACAGTACAAAAGCATTCATATAGTACGATGAATAGAGACGAAACTTGAGTCTGTGTTGTGGTTTTTGTAGAAGTAGATGTATTGTACAGTACAATATCGGATCGTATAGTATGATAAGAAAATTATCAGTTGTCCAGTTTTGGGTGGTGAGTGTGTGATGATTAGGAAAAGCCTTAGAAGAGTTTTTTTTCTTTGTTTTATGCATTAATGTCTATGACACCTAGTCTAGTCCTCAAGGAGCTAAAGATGTCGAATGCTAATGATTTTAAGAATATGTCTACCAATTGATCTCCTGTAGCGATGTGATGCAATTCTATATCTTCCTTAGCCACATGATCTCTTATAAAGTGGTGTCTAATGTCTATATATTTTGTTCGAGAGTGTTGAATTGGACTTTTAGAGATGCATATTACACTTGAGTTGTCACACATGATTGAGATGATTCCTACAAGTAATCCAAGATAAAAAATTTGTTGCTTTAACCATAGTACATGTCCAACACAACTTCCTACTATAATATACTCAGCCTCGGCTGTGGAGAGGGCTACTAAATTTTGCTTCCTACTGGACCAAGAAACTAAAGATTGTCTTATGAATTTGCAGGTACCAGAGGTGCTTTTTCTATCTATCATACATCCTGCAAAACAGAATCTGACTACCCTAAGATTTCAAAGGAAGTGCTGTGCCTAGGATACCAAATTCTTAAGTTTGGGGTGCCTAGTAGATATCTAAGGATTCTCTTGATCACAGTTAGGTGAGACTCTTTAGTATCAGCTTGAAAATGGGTATAGAGGTACACACTAAAAAATATATCTGATCTACTGGTAGTCAGGTAAAGGAGAGATCAGATAATTTCTCTATATTGTTTTTGATCTACTAATTTTCCATTCGGACCTTTGTCTAATTGAATTGTTGAGCTCATTAGAGTGTTTATGGGCTTAGCAATATTTATTTCATATTTTTTTTAGAACATCCTTAATGTATTTTGGTTTGGCTAAGGAATGTTCCATTATCCATTTGTTTCACACTAAAGCCAAGAAAATAGTTAAGTTCTCCCATCATGCTCATTTTAAACGTATTACAAATTATTTTTGAGAATTCATACACAAATTTTTATCTGCAGATCCAAATAAGATGTTATCCATATAAATTTTTCTTCTTTAATTTTTTATAAAAAGAGTGTAGTGTCCACACTACCCTTTACAAATCCTTTATTTAGTAAGAATGAGCTAATTCATTCGTACCTAGCTTTAGGTGCTTGCTTTAATCCATAAAGTGCCTTTTTTAATTTGAATACATGGTTTAGATATTATGAACTTTCAAATCTAAGGGGTTCCTCAACATAGACATCTTTCTTAATTACTCTGTTCAGAAAATCACCCTTTACATCCATTTGATATAGTTTGAAGTTCTTGAAGCAAGCAAAAGCTAAGAGCACTCTTATGGCTTCTAGTTTAGTAACAGGGGCAAAGATTTCTTCAAAGTATATTCCTTCAATTTAGTTGTACCCCTTAGCTACTAGTCTAACTTTATATCTTATTATTGTTCCTTAATCATTCACCTTATTTTTGAAGACCCATTTTGTTCCAACAACATTCTGTTCTTTAGGTCTCTTTACTAACTCCCAAACATCACTCCTGGTGAATTGGTTCAGCTCTTCTTGCATTGCTAGAATCTAGAATTCATCTCCTAAGACTGAATCTATAATTGTAGGTTCTATCATAGAGATGAATGTTGAATGACTAATCTCTTTTTAAGTTCATGCCTAGTTCTTACACCTTCTGAAGGGTCTCCTAGAATTAACGCTTTTATAAGAAGGTAGTGTACCTTCTTATTTTTCTCCCTCCTGGAGAAGGTAGAGTACTATCGAGGTCATGGATGTAGAAGAGTCTCCCTCTGAGGCAATGTAACCATCATTAACAAAAAAAAAATAATAAAGAATATAAACAATAACAAACAAAAAAAATGCCATTCAAACTTGCCTATAACAAACATTATTTGACATCATTAAAATGGGAGAGATTGATACAATCCATGAACCCTAGTTTGAGCTTTTGATGATGAAAAATAATGTTGTCTTAACTTCTATTCATTGAATATCTTTTGATTTCTATTATTATCTGTGAGTACTAATTTTTCAAGAAGATCACAAGTTATTCAGGACAATAGAAAGACTCAAGATTGGGTAGAGTAAGAGTGTGAGTCTGAAATAATATAATTTTCTATTTATTTTTATTTTTCCTTTTCTTGAGTTTGGCCACAAACTATATGTAAGTCTGAGCAACCATGCACACACATAGGGGGAGAGGGTTTTAAAAGAAAAAAAAAGATGAAGATTTTTCTCTGTTGATCATACTATACAAGTTTATATAATACAATACGATCTGACCTTGTAAAATGATTTTCTAGAAACATATCGTACTGTATGAACAATATCATACAATACGATGTGTTATAAATCCAAAACCCTAGATGCCAGATTTGTTTAAGTAAGTTCTATTAGCCATTCATACTGTATGAATACGTTCGTACTATATGATTTATTTGAATACTTACTTAAATTAGCCTGTGATTAGCAGAGTAAATCAAGGTTTAATCAATGATGGTAAATCATATTATACGATAGTAACGGCTAATTTGAAAATTTTAGGGATTTTGGAAGATGCAGAGGAGGAGGTAACAAATTTGTGTCCAATGGCTAACGATAATCTTGATCAATCAGATCAAGATGAGGTATGTCAGCATTCATATGAGGATTTATTACTTATTTCTAAAAAAATTCATGAGTCGTATAGGAAATTGAAAAAGATGCATGCGAGTCTTAATATTAATTTTAGTACTTTACAAACAGAGCAGGTCTACGAACAATTCAAAAACTTCTAAATATATTCGTATAGAAGGAATAACAATCATACAGTACGATCATCAACTCTTATGTTCATACAGGACGATAGCCTGGATGATCTATTGTTTTTGCCTAATCGTACTTTATGATGTATATCGTACCATACGATGTACAGAGCCAAGTTTTGATCATCCCGGACCTTGTCCTGGACGATGCCTTGATTTTGACTATTTGTACTGTACGAAGTATGTCGTATCCTACGATGTACAGAGATGAGTTTTGATCATCCCGGCTATCGTCCTATATGAACAGAAGAGTTGATGATCGTACCATATGATTGTTAATCATACTGTATGACTTGTATATGGGCTTCGTCCCGGTATGAAGGTTTATGAACAGTTCAAAAACTTCTAAATATAGTCGTACAATATGATTAACAATCATACGAAACGATCATCAACTATTCTGGTCGTATAGGATGATAACTTGGATGATCTCTTATTTTTGCCTAATCATACTATACAATGTATATTATAACATATGATGTATAGAGCCGAGTTTTGATCATCCCGGACCTCATCATGGATGATGCCTTGATTTTGACTATTTGTACTATATGAAGTAGGTCGTACCCTACGATATACAAAGATGAGTTTTGATCGTCCTGGCTATCATCCTGTACGAATAGAAGAGTTGATGATCGTACCGTACGATTGTTAATCATACTGTAAGACTTAGTATTAGGGGGAGACTCTTATACATCCGTGACCTCGAAGGTAGTTTGCCTTTTTCAGGAGGGAGAGAAATGAGAAGGTACGCTACCGACACCAAGAGGGTGAGAAAAGTGCTTGGCACTCCGTATGCCGGGTTGGTGAAAGTGAGTCTTGTGAGGGCTTCTCCACCTAGCTGAGAGGGCAAAAGGAGAACTATAGTTTGTAGTGAAATTCCCAGAGTGGAGGACTCCAGAGAGTGAACGTAGGTCATGGTTTGACCTAACCACTTTAAAATTCTGGTGTGCTTTTTCCTTTTCGCTTTTTATTTTTGCTTGCACTTTATTTTCGTTATATTTACTTGGTGGTAATTGTGAGAGAAAAAGAATTTCATTGGAGCAATTTGATTTCAATTAATTGCTTCCACATTAGTTAAATTTTTCTTGTTACAAATTTAAAAATGCAAAAAATATTAGAACTCTTTTTTAGGATTTTAAATTATTGCAACAAATTTTTGCAATTCACCCCCCTCTTGGTGATCTAGTAATTTCAAGCACAGCCACTAACATAATAAGGAAAGCAGCATGTATCAACCACAAAATGCTCCAGAGATAAATTAAGCGCCCGAAGCATTAAGCTTAGCGTTAATAGACATTTTAGTATTAAAGCAATTCAACTTAAAATACCATCAAAATAAGTCCATGTTTAACAACTAAAGGACCAAATAGAAAAATATGATGCATATTCTCCACATGATAACAATAATGGCATTTGGAAGGTAAGATAAAACTTCTTTTAATTAAGTTATCATCCGTAGGAATGAACTTATTTAAAATTCTCCGGACAAAAGTAGCCACTATTGAAGGAATACTTTTATGCCAAAGTATAATAAAAATATTATTGACCTCATTCTTAGATATAAAGCATGCCAAGCATCCTTTAATCTAAAATAACCATCTTTGGATAAAATAAATAAAAGAACATTAGCCGAGTCAGTGTTCAGGTGGCGGTTCAAGATTTGTTGAATAATAGAGTCATGGATAACATTAACAAGTTTTTCATAATCCCAATAATTATCATAAAAAAATAATTCCCCTTAATATCCAGAGTAGAGGAGGTGTTAGTAATATAATCAACAGATTGATCCCCAACCAATGATCTTGCCAAAAGAAAATGTCATCACCACCAAGGCCCCGAGAGATAAAGGACTCAACAACCCATTTAACTTTGTAAAGTCACTTCCACACTTTAGAATCACCAGTGTTAAAACTACAAGTTGTTGGATGTTTACCCACACAATACTTAGCAAACATAAAATTAGCCCAAAGGTTCACTTTAGCATGAAATTTGTACCATAACTTGAATGAAAAAGTATATTCTAAATCATTCAATCTCTTACACCCAAGGCTCCCTCCTCCAGAACACCAAAACATTTGTTCCCAGAGGACCAAATAATTTAGAATTTCTACTAGCCATTTTCCAAAAAAATTTATTGAAAAGCCTATCAATCCTATTACGGACCACTTGAGTAGGAAAAGAGTTTTAAAAAATATAAACAAACAAAGAACAAAGAATACTTCTGATAAGAATTAATCTACCCCCAAAACTTAAAACATTAGAATCCCAGGACAGAAGCTTGTTTTGCATAAAAGAAATAAGATTATCAAAAAGAAAAGTATTCTTTTTTTTCCTTTAAAAAGAAGCACCCCAAGGTACATAATAGGTAAATGACCATGAACAAAACTAGTTAAATCTTTAATAGCCAAAATATAATCATTAGGCACTTTTTTGGAGGCAATAAAAGAATACTTGTATTTATTCAAAGCAAGACCACTAATCATTTCAATTTAATGAAAAAACTTAAAAGTTTTTTGATCCTATTAATAGAAGCATTCATAAACGATAAAATCCTCAGCAAAACATAAATGAGAGATGGGAAAACCACTGAATGTTCTAAAATATAAATTAGGAGAATTCTCAAAAAGGATGGCAAGGCCTCTAGATAAATACTTAGCAACAATAATGAAAATAGAAGGAGAAATCAGATCCCCTTGTCTAAGGCCATAGCAAGATTTAAAAAATCCATTACTTTAATCATTAATAAGGATAGAAAAATGAGACCCCTCAATGCAGTTTTTAGTAAGATTGATAAAAGAAGAATCAACACAAAACAACTTCATAATATTATAAAGAAAGTTCCAATCAATGTTATCATAAACTTTAGCAATATCAAGTTTCAAAATTGTGTTGCCACCTCTCACCTTAACATCCAAATCTTGACAAAATTCTTGGGCCAAAAGAATATTATTTGGAATAGCTCGCCCTTTAATAAAACCCATTTGAAAAGGAAAAATAATTTTAGGCAAGAAAGAATTTAAATGATTTCTAAGTAGTTTAGAGAGAATTTTATTAAAAAGGGTACAAAAACTAATAGGTCTAAAATCATTCTAGCTATTAATAGAGTTGTTCTTGGGATAAGCACAATAGAAGTAGAAGTTAAAAACTTAGGAATAATATTACCAACAAAAAAAGCAAAAATAGCATAATAAAGATCATTACTTATAATATGCCAGGACCTATGAAAAAACTTAGTGGTGAAACCATCCAGCCTAGCCATAGAGTCACCGTTCATGCCATGAACAATATCTTTAACTTACTTTAAAGAAGTAGGTTTATAAAGAAACTTAGTGTGCTCTTGAGAAATAAAGTTAGGGATAATAGAAGGGTTATCAATATGAGCAAGACTAAAATATTTATTGAGATAATTTTGAAAATGCTGAACCACAAGATTAGCAATTTCCAATCGATCCTCAGCAATAGAACCATCATCATGATTAAGTTTATTAATATAATATTTGGCACATTTTCTCTTAACCAAAGCTTGAAAATACTTGGTATTATTATTGCCTTCAACAAGGTGTTTCACAATAGCTTTTTTGTTTCCAATAAGCTTCATCCTATGCTTATAATTTAAAAAGACAATCTTTAGCATCCCTTAGTAAACTGAAATTATCAGCATAAGGAAACAATTGACAATTAGTTTAAAAAATGTCTACTCTCTCTTCAGCATTCAAAATATTTGCGAAAAGATTTTTAAAAACATTTGATTCTAGAAGTTTAAAATTTGTTTAATCCTTTCTCATCTTAAACAAAAATATCCTCATGCCAAAGATAGAGTTATCCGAATGTAAAGGGGCATTCCAATTTTCCTAAATCAAATCTAAAGAAGAGTCATGAAGAACCACATGTTTCAAAATATAAAATGAGCATGAAAGTTAATATGCCTAGTCGTAAGTTTAATTAATATGGGAGAATAGTCAGAAAGAGTCCTGCTAAGATGTTCAACAACAATAGAATCAAAAGTATTAAGCCAACAATCATCAAACAAAACCATATCCAAATGTTTCCATAAATAAACACGATTCCAAGTGAATTTATTACCAAAGAAGCCAATATCAATTAAATTATAATCCATAATCATATTATTAAAATCCTCAATAGATCATAGATAGGAGAAGAACCCCTAATATATTCTAAAGGATCTATCCAAATTGGATCCTTCCAAAGCACCCAAATCTTATTGGCCACATTAGAAATAACATATTTAAAACCCTAAAATATAGTAGTGCCAAGTAATTTAGAACATGAAATAAGGGGTTCAAGTAAAACAAGCATTGAAACATTGTAAATGCGACATAAGTTCTTAACTCTTATCTTTGAGGAGGGGCACACAATGCCCCTAACATTCCAAATAACAACATTAAACATAAATAAAGGGGGCTAATGAATACTATGTAAATGGATGGTTCTAGGAGATTGAAAAATGATGTTCATATTTTTCCTACCTCTCCTACTATGAAACTTGATGTAACTAGTGTCATTATCATCTTTAGAAAAATATTTAGCCATAATATCCATATCTTCCGTATTAGTAAAGGCATCACTATAATAATGTGAGTTTAAGGGAACCTTACTATCTTTGATTATACATGTTGCCTCACTTCCAGAGGCATTTCACCCTCCTCCAAGGAAAAGCCATCTTCTTCATGAGTGTTACTACATGATCCACTACCAACTTTTCACTCCGCCAAAATGATTTGGCCATCCACCTGATCCTTTACAATAGATTGAGAAGGTATATTATTAGAAAAATTATTATTTAATAACACAAAGTTCATACCAGGCAAGTTTTTGTTAAGAGCACAAGTAGTAATAGTAGAAGGTGAACCATGTTTAGATTAGTAGTGATAGCCAACATTTGCTCATCAACATTTTGACAACCAGAATCTAAGAAAGAGATAGAGTTAAGATTTTCTCCCTAAAGAAGACTAGGATCATTTACATTGGCGGATTGCGGCTCAATATGAGCTATGGTAAGTTGAGTAGATTCCTCAATATTCTCTTGCACCTTAGGAACATCGACCTCCATCACATCAATATTGGAGTCATAATATCATGATTAACCAAAGGAACATCATTTATATTTCATTGTTTGGTGGATTCCTTTTCCTTCCTAAGATGGGGGTGTAGCCTATAACACTCATTTACCCCATGACCATGCATCTTACAATGAGAGCAAAAAATAGGCAAATTTTTAATATCAATTTTTTGAAAATAACCATTCAATTATGAACCAAACAAAATCTTATTAGAATGTTTCTTAGAGATATCCAAATCAACTAAATCTCGGGCCACATATGGTTAAGAGATAGAATCCATAGCTTGGTCCATTTGCAAAGGCCTACCAAAAATTGAAGCAGAGCCAAATAAGATTTATGAATTAAAAAAATGAAGTTTATGGTTCGGGAAGGAGATCCACACAGGGGAAATTGAGAATTCCACATGAACAACAAAGTCCAATGTCCATTTGAGTAATCTTATATGGCATGCTTAAATGTAGTAGGATAGCTTTAAAAAAATATGACTATAATCCAGATCATTACTAAGTAGGATCATAATATGTCTCAGATCTTGCAAGTCAATATGAAAAGATCTAGAAAGTTTTAGGTTAACTAAAAACTTATGAATGACATCCAGATTAAGGTGCCTAAGAAGAAAATTTTCAACCAAAGTAAGAGCAAAAGGAGCCTCTAGCTGCGATACAATAAAATCATCGAACATCAAAGCCGGATATCATTCAAACAAAGTTTGAATGAAATGAAGTTTAGAGGAAGAAGATGAAGAATCATCCAAAAGCTCATTAAAACAACTAAACAAACAAAAGGAGAACAAACATAAGAGAAAAAAACCTTGGGAAGTATAATAGGAGAGGGAAGAGAGGAGCACAAAAACTAAAATCGTAGATCACCTCCAAATTGCTTGAGAGCACGAGAGCAGTGAAGAGGTAGAGTACATTAATAAGATGGGGAATTATTTTTTATTTTTTAATTTTTTTTAAGGGGAAACCCACACAGGGGCTTACGCTTTGATTAAAATTAAAGGGTACATAGTCCTTAAGTGAACCTCAAGCTCACTATTGCTCAAAAGAGCTACAAAAATAAAAAGAAATAGAAAACCTAGGAGCTCGAGTTCACCAATACAAAACAATACAAAAATACCAATGTATATTCTATGGTGCTCAAGGAAAAGCACCCAAAAAAAGGAGCATACTTAAAAACATCAATAGGCTCCAAGCTCCCATCCTTAGGATCAACCTTACACTCATCAGCACCAGACAAATACTACAAAAAAGACTGATAGACAAAAAGGGTAGAACAATAATATAACACAGAAGTAGTGTAAAGATAGTCCATCCAATTAAACATAGAAGTAGAAAGAAAAAAAGGAAATGAAACTTTAAGATGTAAGACATTCCCATGATACAACTCAAGCAAACCATAATAGGAAGGTAGCCACCACTGTCAATGATCAGCAAAAAATCCAACCAAGGAAACAAAAAAAACTTATAGTCAGACAACTATCCAGTAATAACACAACCACCAAAATGCCAAAACAAATCAAACACCAACCACCTGCAAACACATAGATAATAACCCCAGAAAATAGCCACAACCCAAGTAATGCCAACCTCAACTCGTAGCCAAGCAAGAACCTGTCTAGTAGGAAATCAAGAGGGCACGAATAACATAAAAATAAGAAACCCAATCAAGCATAAGCCTTACCAGGCTCCATGGCAGCAAGGTCGAATAATCATAGCACCCGACCAGATCAATAGATAACCAAAGACCACTAGGCAAGCCATACCAACCCAGGCTATAATTGAGAACAATAAAATAAGAATTAGAATAACCAGCATAAACACCACCATAAAAATGCCAAACTAAATCAATAACAAAAACCCCCAATAAATAGATAGATAATAGCCCTAGTAACCTACCACAATCCAGGTACAACCACCCTTAACCCTCAGGAGAGTTGAAACCTTGCCAGTAAGAAACCTACTCTAGCAACTGCCTAAAGGCCATATACTAGAAGAAGCTCCAGGAGAAACAACACCAGTGAAAACAACACAAAAGTAGGACATCATCAAGAAACATGACAATAATATAACTACTACCCAAGAAACCAAAAGACCAAAATTCTGTAAACTAGAAAATCATAAAAGCCCCCACACAAACCCTGGATGTGACCAGGCCAAAATGAGAGATAATATAATCAACCACACATAAACATAATAGCAAAAAGCACCAACTCCCCACGTAGGGAAACCAAAAAGTAGAAACTAACAAAAAATACACATTAAATTCTAACATAGGGTAAACCAATAGCATCAAGTCTAAGAAGCCCTTTCAGAGCCACTAGAATGTTGGACCCAATAAAATTAGAAAAACACTCCAAACCACAACTATAATTAGCAAGCCATGTAGCACATGCATTACCATCTTTATAAATATGATAGAATGAATATTTCAAGAAGATCAACAGTTTCTTAATCTCCCTCACATGATAAAACAGATCAGGATTGCACCCTGAATCATCACTAGAATTTAAGAATAGGAAATTATAATTAAAATTAACCTCAATAAAGACATTAGTTAAGTTAAGAGAAATACAGAATTTTAATACATAAAGAATAGCCAAGGTAGTAGCATAGAAAACATCACCATTATGTAAAGGACCAGTAAAGAATATAATAAAACTACCATCACTGTCTCTGATAGTCCCACCAAAGCCCACGAAAGAGTCAATGCTAGTACCAACCACATATAGCTTAAAGAAATTTATGGGGGGTTTGATCTAGTAAATAATTCTAGAATATTTGGCAATATGATCACCCTCACAATTAAGACCTAAAGCAGAACCAACAAAAGCATAATTTTTAAAGTTCTTGAAAGTAAGCATTTTAATAGAGATAAGAGCCAAAACCTTATCTTTAACATTCTAGATAACCTTATAATGATTCATATAAACACCATTAAAGAGAGGGTGATTGCTTTCCAACCTTAAATACCATAAGATGAGAGAGGGAATAACATTTTTGATGTGCCCTTTAGACTTAATGAACCGAGCATTAAGCATAGAATTAAGGGATAAATGAGCATTAAAATAATTCAATTGAAACATGTAATCAAAATAAACCCAAGCTATAACAGAAACAGGTAAAAAATAAAAACATGATTTATATTTTCCATATGATAACAACATTGCCACTTGGAAGGTAGAATAAAACCTCTTTTGTTGAGATTACCATTAGTATGAATGAATTTATGCAAGGTTTTCCCAGACAAAAAAAACCACAGTGGACAGGATACTTTTATGCCAAATCATAGAGAAAATAATTTCAATGTTCTTCCTAAATCAAAGGCATGCTAAGAATTCTTTAACTGAAAACCATGATCTTTGGACAAATCACATAAAATAATATCATTAGAAGTAGTATTGATAGTCAGATTCAGAATTTGATGAATAATAAAGTCTAGGATAACATTATAAAGTTTCTCATAGTCCCAATAATTATTAATAAAGAAGGAATTAACCTTAATAGTTGTAATGGAAGAAGAATTCATAATGGTATCAATAGATTATTTACCCAACCAATGATCTTGCCAAAAGAAAATATTAACTTCACCAAGCACCCAAGAAATGAAAAGCTCAATAGCACATTTAACCTTGTAAAGTCTCTACCACACTATACACCTTGATTAAAATAACAGGTAGTATGGTGCTTACCATCATAGTACTTAACAAACATAAAATTAGCCCAAAGGCTCACTTTAGCATTAAAATTATACCATAATTTCAAAGAAAATGTATAAGCCAAGTTATTTATACTTTTATAGCCTAACCCCCCTTCAACCAAAACACCGCAACACTTATCCCAAAAGGTCGACGTAATTTTGGAATTGCTAGAAGTACCTTTCCAAAAAAAGTATTGATAAGTTTATGAACTCTATTGCAAATAACTTGAGTCAGAAAAAAAGTTTGAAAAATATAAACTAACAACGAATATTGAATATGTTTGACAAGATTTAATCTACCACCAAAACTCAAAAAATTAGAATCCATGATAAAAGCTTATTATGAATAGATTTAATAAGATCATAAAAAAAATAGGTTTTATTTCTACCTTAAAAAGAGGAACCCCGAGATACTTAATGGGAAGATGACTATGCATAAAAGTAGTTAAATCTTTAATGGCCAGAATGCGATCTTTGGAAACTCTCTTAGAAATAATAAAACATCTTTTGCTTTGATTAAGAGATAAGCCACTGACCATTTCAAATTGATAGAAAAAATTCGTAAGTTTATGAATCTTGTTAATAGAGGCATAAGAAAAAATAATAAAATTATTAGTAAAATATAAGTGAGAGATGGAAAAGCCACCAAACATTCTAAAATAAAGACTCAGAACATTCTCTAAAAGATGGGTAAGGCCTCTAGATAAAAATTAATTAGTAATAATAAAAAGAGCAAGGAGAAAGAGGATCATGCTGTCTTAAACCATGAGAAGATTTAAAATAACCATTACTAGTCCCATTAACGATAATAGAAAAATAAACACCTTCAATACAATTTCTAATAAGCTTGATAAAAACAAAATTAAAAATAAAAAGATGCAAAATATTATAAATAAAACTCCAATTAGTATTGTCATAGGCCTTAGCAATATCGAGCTTAAAAATCAAATTTCCCCCTCTCACCCTAACATCTAGGTCTTGGCAAAATTCTTGAGCCAACAAAATATTATCAGCAATGACCCTCCTTTTCACAAAACCCATTTGAGAAGAGGATATAATTTTAAGTAAAATAGAAGTGAACAGACTCATGAGAATTTTTGAAATCAATTAGTTAAAAAAGGTACAAATACTAATAGGTTTAAAATCATTCCATGTACTAACAGAGTTGTTTTTGGGAATAAGCACAATAGAAGTAGAAGTAAAAAACTTTGTGATAAAATTATCAGCAAAGAAATCCAAAACATTAGAAAAACGTCATTATTAATAATATGCTAAGACTTTTGAAAAAATTGAGTGGTAAAACAATCAGGCCCAGCCACATAATCACTATTCATACTAAAAGAATCTCTTTAAATTCCTCAAAAGATGGAGGTTTAGAAAGAAACTCATTCTCCTCTTGGGATATAAGGCTAGGAATAAAGGAAGAGTTATCCAACTGATTCATACTAAAATTCTTATTGAGATGATTTTAAAAATGCTAAATCGCTAAATTATCAATTTCCATAAAATTTTTAGTGATAGAACAATCCTCCTAAAGAATTTTATTAATACAATTCTTAGCCCTTTTCCTCTTGACCAAGGCATGGAAATAATTAGTGTTATTATCACCTTCATCCATATGCTTAGGAACAACTTTTTGTTTCCACAAAACCTCCTCCAGCGCTTGTAATTTTAAAAGAAAATCTTTAGTATTTCTTAATAACATGAAATTAGCATCAAAAGGGTCAACTTGACAAGTAGATTCAAAAGTGTTTGCTTGCTTCTCAGCTTTCAAAATATTGGCAAAAAGGTTTTTAAAATCGTTATGTTTGCACCAATTTAAAATATGCTTAAGCCTTTTTAGCTTAAACTAAAGTCTCCTCATGCCAAAATTAGCATTATTAGGATGCAGCGGGGCTTACCAATTATTCTGAATGACATCAAAAAAAAGTCATGAAGTAACTATATATTTTAAAATTTGAATTTGGGAGAAGTATTAATTCGTCTAAAACCCAAGGCTAATTAACAGAGGGTAGTGTTTAGAGAGAGTCATGCTAAGATGCTCAATAGTAAAAGAGTTTAAAGAATTAAGCCAAGGATCATTTAAGAGAAACCGGTCGAAACATTGCCATAAATGACCTCTATTCCATGTGAAATTATTACCAGTAAAACCAATATAATTTAAATTACAATACAAAATCATATTAATAAAATCCTCCATAGACCGATAAGAAGTGGAAGATCATCCTATCATCTCAGAAGAATTATTAATAGCATTAAAATCTCTACCAACAAGCTAAGGTAAATTAAAAATACTATGAAAATTTATGAGTTGATCCCAAAGATCTTTCCTAATATAATGAGTAGATGTAGCATAAATAAAAGAAGCACAATAATGAAAATTAAAAACCTCCACATTACAAAGCATAATTTGAGTAAAGTCGCCAATAAATTTAATTCTAACATGGTCCTTCCAATATTACAATGCATAACTTGACAAGACTGGGAATTATAAATTTAAGTGCCTAGGTTATTAGCGTATGCATTTATTTTTATGATGTGTGTTTTTATTGAAATTTATGTTTAAGCACATTCTTTTATATGTATGTTTGATTCTATGTCTTATGTTATTTGTCAAGAGCATGCTTTTCTATTTGAGTATTTTTTATCATGATAAAATAAAAAAAACACAAACATCATACAATACAAAACTCACTTCATAGTGTATGATACACATAGGATTGGATGGTTGCAAGTCAATAATTTTAATATAACAACTTGATATGATCATTATTATTAATCATACTATATGAATGACTCACCTTATTATATGAATAACTCATCATACTATTTGATTACCTCTAGTGAAATAGTCATATAGACAACCCTTTTAGACCATCAAAAAGTTGAAAATCATATGGTACAATATACTATCACAATGTATGATTTGATCATTGATTGTCTACTTTGTGTGGGATAGATTAAACTCGCTTGATTGGCCTGTATGATTCTTTGATCATATTGTATGATTTTCCATATCATACTATATAATCTTAATAGATCCAATAAGATGGGATTTCATTTTAACTTTCATTTCACACCTTCAAAACTCATTCTCTTACCCCTTGTGTAAACTTTTTTCTCCCCTTCAATGGAAACAAATTGAAGCATATCTAGTGCTCCAAGGATGAGTTTGTATGATAGATTTGTGAGTGAATATGATCAAGCTATATATGAAAATCATAGGTTTATCTCCATTACTGAATCAAATGTAGCTGGCCAAGAGAGCCTTTCATACTATATATTAGAGCTCTTCACAAGCATTTCACTTCAATTTCTGCTTTTCTTGATTGTCCCTATCACATTGACCTACTTTTAGATTTTTTCCAACCTTAGGATCATTGAAAATAGGATCACCATATAATCATATGTATATTAGTGCTAATGACCTACAAATTTCCAATATCGATGAAGCATCCATGATATTACACAAGCCTTGAATTATAACTAGACTGTCATGAATAACACACTTAGAATTTCTCCTATAAACTAACCCCAACCACTTCTTAGTAATATTATATTGAATGCACATGATATTCAACACATTCTTCAATATAATATAATTCTCAAAGCAGGTGATAATATTAATATTACCCCTTTTTTATCGTCACCTATTTTTATATGGCTAATATATAGTTTAATGCTGTGAATATGATTATTATATACATTAAATATTTAACCACCATTAGAACCCCCGACCCTTTAAAAAGTAAAACATAGCTTTAGGAATTATTATTGCCTATATCCTAAAAGCAAAATATAACCTCACCTATCCTACACCACTATACCACCGACCATCCCACTTTATAGATAAATCTTTTCATAACATTTATAGTGAATGTCATAGGTAGCATCTACAAAGGCAATGCATGATTCAAAAGAAGAAGCAAAAGAAGGGGATCTCTTGTTCAACCCCTTCCAAATACTTATCACATACCCCTAGGATGCATGGATGAAGCACTTTGGTTATCAAGAAATAAAAGTTGACACTCGTATAAATCAATTAACATAAAAGTGGCAAGAGATGTAGCAACAACATGAGGTGGATCATGCCTAGTTATGGGACTAGTTAACCACTCTTCACATGTACTTTCAGCTGCCATCACCACCACATGATTAGGGACAATAAGATATATGATTTTCCTTGTAGTATTTTTCTTTTTTGTTTATTGTTCCTTGCCTTGTTGTACCTTGTTTTGTAGTGTTTTTCTTTTATGTTATACTTCTCTTTTTGAGTTGTCAAAAAAGGAGATGGGTGTTTTAGTTAGTTTAGTTGTGTTAGTGTTTGATTATTCTTATAATTAGTCATATTATTTAATTAAATATTACCTATAATTTTATGATATTGTTATTGGTGTCATGCTTATTTAAAAAATTTTAAAAATATATAAAAAAAATTAAATAACTTTTAATTATTTTCCTAATATAATTTAAAAAAGATATAAAGTGAGGGGAAGAAGTAGGAGGTGAGTCAAATATCTACTTGAAGGTTTTAAATTCAAACAAATTACATTAACCAACTTAAAAAATGGGGAGATTATTGAAACACCTGATCCTAATATGTTGAGATTTTGATGATGTTTTATATTATTAGATAACTAAATTAAAATTTTCCTCCAAATATATAGGTTATTTTTCTATACTTACACTTTAGGCATGTCATATGAACTAAAGCTAAATACAACTTACAAAAAGCCACATTGGAGGAGAGAGCTCTAGAATTGTATAATAAATAATGTCAAAACTTTTAATATGAGTATATTTTATTCTTTTATTGAGCCTTTATGTACCTATGTGTACGTTGGCAAGACAACTAAACACACACGTAAGTGGGGATCAAAACGTAACACTTGATTTTTTTGCTAAATCATATTTTATGATCTTGATCGTACTATACAATCAACTATTACTAAAATCAAATCAAGCGATTCATAGAAAATTATAAAATTGAAAAAAAAAATTAAAGATGATCAATTATTTTAAAAATACTTGCTCAAAATTCTAGATTTCCAAAAATTAGAAATTTTGAATTTAAACTAATTATATTATACGACCTTGGTCATATAAAAACAATATTAATGAACTTTGTCTATTTGGGTATGAGAATCAAGTAATAAAATAAACATCAAATCTTTTTAAACATCATCCTGTACTATCTAAATCATATAATATGAATGAGTAGTATATTTTTTAGATGATCGTTGTTCATCTAGAATGATCTCAAGACAGATTTTCAACTAATAATACAATAAAATCTATATCATGTTGTCTAATTTTAGACAACTCAAATTACATGTATTTTCTTCGATTGAATTAATCAAACAATAGAAACATTGATTCATAATGTATATTAAGTATATTAAAAAATAAATTTAGCTTGTGCTTTTAATAGAAAATTCTAATTTTCTTAACCATAAAGTGTGGGTGAGGCAAGAGATCCAAAAATATATTTTTTCTTGAGAGAGTCCTTAGAGAAAAGAGGGGTGTTCACTTCCATTATTTGAGCTTAAAAAAAAAAAAACTACTTAAAATAGAGGGTATGGTTGAGTAGAGGTTCCTTGAAAGAGCTGAGGGGTTTTGTGAGGGAGATCACATGGTTGTCCTCGTCAGCTTGCACCTTTCACTTTCAGGGTTTATGTTGGGAGCTCTTGGAGAAGAGCTCTAGATTGAGTCATTGTATGGAAGACTTGTGACTAGCTGTAGAGGCTAGGGAGCTGTATCTCCACCATTAAAAGGAATAAATGGAGAGAGAAGGTATCTTTACCATGTTGGGATGTAAAGGAGTGAGCCTAGGAATTTTTGGGGAAGGAAGAGCTTGTAAAGTTAATTCTCTACATAGGAATGGAGAAGGCCTTCTCTATCTTATTGAGTATAAAAAGAGTGTTTTCTAATGGAATTCCAAGGAGGATGAACTTGAGTAGTGTACATAAGTCAAGTTGATCGAAGCACTATACAAATCTTAGTTTGCATTTGTTTCCCTTTTTGTGTTATTTATTTCTTATATTTTTATATTTCTTAGATCTATGGTTCAAACGACTGTTGTTGTTACACCTAGGAAAATATTTCAAAAACAAATTCTTCATAATATTTTTCTACAAAATAAAATTATTTTGCTTTAAAAATTTTTTCTTGCCCTAAAAAATAAAAATAATAAAAATAATTATACTTTTTGCCTTACATTTTTACTATTATTTTCAAAACTAGTTTTGTAGCTTATTGTGTTATTTTAGTAAAATTTTTAAATAACCAATGAAACCCCCTCTTGGCTGTGCAATGTCACTTTTAATTATCAATAGAGATATTCAAACCTTGTTTCCTTGTAAGCTAACTATACCAAAATTGGACTTTTATAAGGGTAAGACTAAGCTGGTGGACCATATAACCACCTTTAAATTCATGGTTTATTTCTTAAAGATTGATGAAGCTATAAAATGTCATATACTCTTTACAACCCTAAAGGAGTCAACTTTGACATGGTTCACTTAGTAGCTTGTGGGAGTGATCACCTCCTTCCTAAAATTTAGAAGATTTGTTGTAACACAATTTTGCAATGCTTATAATTCTTAAAAGAGCTCATAAGCTCTCTTGAAGATGAAACAGAAGTTGAGAGAGTCACTAATGAACATCATAACAAGTTTTTTAGAGAGAAATACTTGAGAAGTATAAAACCTTGATGTCATAGTTTGCTAGGTTTCCTTAACCCAATGATTTAGAGAGGGCACTTTTTCTTATGCACTTTCATGTAGCAATTGAGAATACTTGCTGGGGTTATTCAAACTAGACAACAACCACATGAATGTCAAGGTGTAAAATGGGTGGCTAGGTCCTCTTCCAGCACTTTTCCATATGAACTTACCCCTAAGAGGGAGAAATAATAAGGCGTAGAAAGAGAACGAATCCATTTTAAGGATAGAAGTAATAAAAAGGCCTAATCTACCATGTCATCATCATGTCCTTGAGCATCCAAGTGCACCCCAATAACTAAGGTCATTGAGAATTATATGGCCACAAGATCTAAGGGTTTAGAAGCCCATTCGTATCACTCATCCGTACAATAAAGAAGTCATAGACACCACCCACTAACTTATTCTAAAAGCACAATTTGTGGGAGTTATTTGATTTAAACTACAATATCACACCAAGAGGGTCCAGAGGTGAATTAGTATTTTAATAACATTTGTTTTTCAAAAATCCTTTTGAAAAGCTTAATACCAAATTCAAAACTTAAGTTAAAAATGAGATCTTATTCATATAGAAAGTTTAGGAAAATGCATCCTAACCTTAATATTGAATTTAGTACTTTACAAACTAAACATGCTAATTTAGTTTAAGAACATTTTGATTTAGATAGAGATCACATGTCCCTGCTTGATGAATTTGATACATTAAATAGGAAACATATTCAGTTATTTGATGCATATAATTTCTTGAAAACATTGTATATTCAGTTAGAAAAAAATTATAAGATATTTGAAGAACTTGTATGGGAAATAAATAATAATGAGAATTATTCAAAAGTGGAAGTGGTAGCCTATGAATATGAAAACAAAGATTTGAAAGAAAAACTTACAGCACTTGAAAATAATAAAATATCATCCCCATTAGCTCAAATGAATAACCCCTCAATATTGCATGCTTCACACAACTTTAAAAAGAGGTATCGCAACCCACATTGGTTAGTGAACCCATTTCCCGGTGTAAGGTGCTTCGCTTGTGGCATGCTAGGTCACCTAACCCGCACTTGTACAATTCACCACATGACACACCTCATTTCAAGACCTAAATTAAATTCATCACAGCATAGCATGCATACATCTCATTTATTCAAGCATAAGGAGGAACCCAACTCACTTGAGTTCCTAAATATAACCTTTGAATGACATCGTAGGGATGCTCTTTTGAAAAACCTAGTGAGAGTATTTGGTACTTGGACAGTGGCTGCTAAAGACATATGACTAGAGACATGAAAAAGTTCATAGCACTAGAAACCAAGATAGAGGGCAAGGTGACTTTAAGAGACAACACCACTAGGAAAGTGATAGGCTCAAGTATCATTGGAAATTCTAAATTTTTTTAATTGAAAATATTTTATTAATTGTTGGTTTAAAGCATAATCTATTGAGTATTAGTCAATTATGTGACAAATGATTTGACATAAAACTTATTTCTAAAAAATGCTTGATTAGCATAAACGATAAACTTGTATTATAAGGAAATGGATAAACAATGTTTATATATTAGATCTTAACTGTATTGAAAATTCAAATTCACCATGTTTAAAAATAATAATGGATGATTGTTGGCTTTGGCATAGGAGACTATGCCAAACTAGCATGAAAACACTTAGGAATATCACTCAAAAAAACTTTGTTAGAGGCGTACTTAAGTTAGACTTCACTAAAGACCATCAATGTTATGCCTTCCAAGTAGGAAATCAAGTAAAACCATCATTTCATTTAATCAAGGATGTGAATATATCTAGGCCACTAGAAATCATTCACATGAACTTATTTGGACCTATTAGTACAGGTAGCCTAGGTGGGCATTATTATGGATTTATGATTGTAGATGACTTCTTTAGAATCACTTGGGTAAGATTCCTAGGATATAAGAATGAGTCATTTGAAGAATTTAGAACTTTCTCCACTTTGATTGAAAGGAAATTAGGATGCAAAATCTCAACAATCCATAGTGATCAAGGTGGAGAGTTTCAAAATGAAATATTTGCATCTTTTAATCAAGATATAAAAATAGAGCATAATTTCTTTGCCCCTAGGACTCCTCAGCAAAATGGGATAGCTAAGAGAAAGAATATAACCTTAGTAGAATCTACTAGGTTAATCCTATCTGAGTACACTCTTCCTTTTTTTTTTTTTTTGTGGGGTAGAAGCAATAAACACTACTTATTATGTTTTAAACAGGGTGAACATTAGGTCAAAAATTGGATAAAGCCCCTGAAGAACTCCTTAAGGGTCGAACATCAAATCTATCCCACTTTCATGTCTTTGATTTCAAATGTTTTATCTTAATCAATAGGAAATCTTCCTTAGGAAAGTTTGATCCTAAGGCTGACGAATATGTCTTCTTAGGTTATTCATCTTTAGGAAAGGACTATATAATCTTCAATAAGAGGGACCTGATAGTAGAAGAGTATACTAATGTAATATTTGATGAATAGAATAAGACCTTTGAACCTAAATTTGAGGAAGAAGAGGTAGAGGCCATTTAAGGGGTAGAAACCATTACCATATGAGATAGGGTGGAACCTCAGAAAAAATTGCTTAGAGATTGGAGATATTCTTCTAGTCATACTAAGTAATTAATCTTAGGAAACCCATCGAAAGGTTTAAGAACTAGGCACAGACATAGGAAAGAGGTTAGTCTTTCAGCATTTATCTCTATGATAGAACCCAAGAGTATAAATCAAGCTTTAACGGATGAATTTTAGATCCTAGCAATGCAAGAAGAGTTGAACCAATTTATGAGGAATCATGTATGAGAATTAGTCAAGAGACCTAAAGAATATAGATTGGTGGGAATGAAGTGGGTCTTTAAAAATAAGGTAAATGACTCAGGAACCATAGTAATAAATAAGGCTAAACTAGTAGGTAAAGGGTATAACCAATATGAGGGCATAAAATTTGAAAAAACCTTTTTCCCAATAGCTAGACTGGAAGCTGTTGCAAATCTATTTTTTATGGTTTATATTTTGATGATTGACAAACACTATTTCTGTTGGACTGATTGTTGCTTCTAACGTTTCAGGAATCGAAGATCGGACGAACAAGACGAAGCCAATTCAGGATTGCGTAGGTTTAGGGTTGAGTCAGTCTGTACTTTTGTTTTTTAACTTCTTGAGTATACTTGTAATAGTCAAAGAGACTGATGCTAAGTAATCCTTCACACAAATACTTGAGAGACTTAGAATTTCTATTTTTACTCATATTGGCCCGGGCGATTTCTTCTATCAGCCTGGACGATCTGGCTTAAAACAGAAAGTCTAATTAAGGATTCTTAATTAAGGCAGTCGTGATTAACATAACGGCCTGGACGATACGTGTATCGGCCAGGACGATATTCTCAAAATAGAAAGAAGTTGCCGGCATAGACAATTAAGGTATACTGCATTTTTAAATTATCGGCCAGGACGATCCAGTATCGGCCTAGACGATATTCACAAATTATGCCTTAATTGTTCAGGAAATCAAGGGAGTAATTAAGGATGATTGATACGATCCTATCATCCTGGACGATCGCAGGATCGGTCAGGATGATCCAGTCAAAAACCTTAAGTTACTTCAGGACGATAAAAATCGACCACCTCGTATCCAGGGCTAATGTCAGGACAAATTTCCTCTGATTTGAACTGATCGGCCTGTACGATCGTGAGATCGGCCTAGACGATCAAGCCAATTTTCAACCATCCTGTTTTTCATCCAGGGCGATGCTCTAGCCGATCTTCATTGATTTGTACTGATTGGCCAGGCCGATGTCCATATCGGCCTGGACGATAAAGTCAGCAATTTGCAATTAATGAGCTCCTTTGAAGCTCTTCTATTTAAGAGCTCATGTTCAACGTTTTGAGAGACCTTTGGCTGCTGCCTTGACCTGAGAAGACCTTGAGGAGAGAAAGAGAGAGAGGGAGAGAGAGAGAGGATCTTGTGAGGGGGAGCTTGTGAGGGGATTCATAAGGGTTGCTTCAAGGATCCCTCTGCTTGTTCTTCGTCTAGAGTTTCTCATCCGTTGAAGGGTCGGTAGAGGTAAGGAGTTAGCTTTTGGTTGTGGTTCTCTACCAGCTTCAGGAGGAAGTAAAAGGAGGTAGGTTCTCTGCCTTGCCGGGGTGGCAAAAAGGAGGTTCTTGTGAGGGCTTCTCCGCCTAGCCGTGGGGGCTAAAGGAGAGTCACGTTTTGTAGTGCAATACTTGGAGGGTGCCTCCAAGGAGTGGATGTAGGTCGAGTTGACCGAACCACTATAAATTTCTGTGTTCTTATTTCTGCTTCCGCACTTTTATTTCCGCACTTTATTTTCTGTGGTGATTTTGGTTTGTGATTTTCATTCTTTGAGAAAAGAAATTTTTAATTACCAATTCACCCCCCCCCCCTCTTTGTTAGCTTGGGCTAGTTCTATAGGGCTTAACATCCCTAGCGAACTTTCAGAAGCCATAATGGTGCTCTTAGATTTTGCTTACTTCAAGGGTTTTATTTGTATCAAATATACATTAAGAGTGGTTTTTTAAATAAGATAATCAATGATGATGTTTATGTTGAGCAACCCCCAGAATTTGAAAACTCATAATTTCCAAATCATGCATTCAAATTAAAAAATGCACTGTATATAAGTTAAATCAAGCACCTAGAGCCTAGTATGAAAGATTTAGCTCATTCTTACTAGATAGAGGATTTGTTAAGGGTAGTGTAGACACCACCCTCTTCCTACAAAGGGTAAAAGATGATTTTCTCATTATTCAAATATATATATGACATCTTATTTGATCTTCAGTTAAAATCTTATTTGATAAACTCTCAAAAACAAAGACTAATGAGTTTGAAATGAGGATGATGGGAGAGATAAATTATTTTCATGGTTTTACTGTAAAATAAATGGAAGATGGAACATTCCTTAGCCAGACTAAATAGATCAAGGATATTTTGAAATAAAATATGAAATGGACAATGCTAAGACCATTAACACTCGCATGAGTTCTATAATTCAACTAGATAAAGACGCGAATGGAAAATCAATCGACCAATATATATATATAATTTGATCTCTCCTCTATTTAACTGCCAATAGACAATATATAGTATTTAGTGTGTTCCTCTATGCCAAATTTCAAGCATACCCAAAAGAGTCTCACTTGACTATGATCAATAGAATTCTTAGATATATACTAGGCACTCTAAACTTAGGAATTCTGTATCCTAGAATCATCACCTACTTTAAAATCTTAGGGTATTCAGATTTTGATTTGGCAGGACGTAGGGTAGATAGGAAAACAAATCTAGAACCTGTCAATTTATAGGACAATCCTTAGTTTCTTGGTCCAATAGAAAGCAAAATTCAGTAGCCCTTTCCACGGGTTAGGCAAAATTTATAGTAGTACGGAGTTTTGTTGCACAAGTTTTATGGTTAAAATAATAATTTTTAGATCTTGGACTACCCGTAGGAACCATCCCAATTATGTGTGACAAAACTAGTGCAATTTTTATATCCAAAATTCCAATTCAACACTCTCAAACAAAATATATAGATATTAGACATCAATTCATAAGAGATCATGTAGCCAAAAGAGATATACAATTGCAAAATATAGCTAGAGGAGATCAATTGGCAGACATATTCACGAAACCACTAGCCTATGACACCTTTAGCACCTTGAGGACAAAATTAGGTGTTATAGATATTCATGCTTGATCCAAATAAAATGACAAAAAAAAAAAAAAACAATTGCTCTAAGATGTTTCCTAATCTTCACACACTCATCTCACTAAATTCCCCAAATTTGTTAATTATCTATCCATATCATACTTATGATTTAAATTCGTATGGTACTATCATTAAAAAATGCATGAATCACAGTCCTCTATTGAATCAACAATCCATATTTGATCCCTAATCTACACATCATACTGTATGATGCACGTGTCACTAATCATCCATGTATTCAAATTGTTTGGTATGATATTATTACCCTTCATACTATACGATATATACCTTTCGTACTATACAATCCATTTGGCCAAGTTGATTGGGACAAATTTAGCTGGGTCAGCATGATTTTATTATAATTCATATTGTATGAACACCAGTTCATACTGTATTATTATTTTCATCAAAGATTGTACTGATGACCACTCAGGATGAATATATTTTTTTATATCATCCAGTATGATCATGATCGTTATGCATAATTTGACTACCTTTTTCCAACCGGTCATCAAGATGAAATAATTACTTGATTGTATTAGATGATTTTCGATTGTACTATACGATGAGTCAAAATTGCTTTCAATAGGAGGGGAAACATACTCATTTCATACAATATTTCTTCACTACAATTTTCTTCACTTATTTCAATTCAATGGCTAGCTCAAGAAAACATGTCTGTATCATCCCAGGAAGCTCTTCCTCCTCTCATTTCCATGACAATCATTTACTTTCTACTAAAGATAAGGATGCCTACCACAAATTCAAAGCATGTAAGATATCTCTCCTTCTCATATGTTAAATTAAGTAGCCCTTAACTTTGACGTGATGAGCCTATTCTTTTCCACTACCCTTCAGTTTCTCCTCACCCTGGACTGTTGACCTCATTTTTTGTATGAGGTCACTAAGGCTCTTCCAAAATCCAGATTAATTTTATATCCTAGGATCCACTCTAGACCTTAAGATATCCTTTCCTAGAGCCAGACCTTAGGATCCACTCTAGACCTTAAGATCCTTTCCTAGAGCCAGACCTTAGGATCCACTCTAGACCTTAGGGCTTACTCTAGAGCTTTGGATTCTCCAGATCCTAGATCTTAGAAACCCTCTAGATCCTATGACCATTCCAGACTCAAATCAATATCCACCTTTGATCAACTCCAAATTCAAGTCAATCCCAACCCTTGATCAATTCAAATCTCAAGCTTCATTCAACTCATATCTCAAACTTCATTCAAGCATCAAACATACCCAAACTTTGACCCAATCAATTTGACAATCCAAACTTCAACCTAAACTTTGATCCTACCTTTAATCTAGCTTTGACGCTATCCATTCATTGACAATCACCACATGATTGCAAATGATTTGGATACTCCAACATTAATCATTCAAACTTAAAATCCATTCCAAATCCAGAAATCCAGACTCAAATTCAAAGTCTTAAGGCTCTGTTCTAAAGACCCTTTTTAAAGATTTTTCAAACATTTCAAAAACCAGTCAAATGGCCTCTGATTCAGAGTCCATCACCTACAAAGTGATAAGACATGTCTCTAGAGGTTACCATCCAATTTTGAGCACATTCTGAGGTCTCTAACACCAGAATCTGAATTAAAATCCAAAGGCTGTAAAACTTTCAAAAAATTACAGCCTATGCCATTGGACTTAACACCCTGAAGATTTTGATCTTGGAGCCTTTATCAAAGCCTCCAATCACTTCCAAACCCTTGATTGTAACCCATTGAGCTGCAAACTGCGTTTTTCAGACCCATTTTTTACCCTAGTTGACCAGTGGGTCAAAATTGACCAAAATACCCTTATGGGATTTTCAAATGCTCATTTCAACTCAATTCAATTCCAAATTCTTTGAAACCACTTTCAACAAGTTTCAAACATTGGAACCCAACTTGTTGAGCCCAAACCCAGACCTTGGGTCAACCTGGTTGACCAAGTCAACCAAGTTTGACCCATTAACCCATACACCCCTTCTCTTTCAAATCTTTGAATCAAGTCCATTCCAAGTCCTTTGAATGCAAGGGATGACCCCTTGGGTACCCAAGAGACCTCTCTTGGAGACCCAAGCCTTGGACTCACTTGGGTTAGCCATATGGCTTGACCCAAGTGACCAAAGAGAGGCCTCCCTTGAGCCATCTCTTGACCTTAATCAAATTGAATCCAAATCAAGGTGTCGTTGGGTTCCCATTGACCCAATGCACCTTCCTTGACCATCCCAACCCTTGGGCTAACTTGGGTCAAGAGTTAGGCTAACCCAAAGTGCCCAAGATCACTTGGGATTGAGCCAACTCTCAACCTAAGCCTAATTGAACTTGATTAACACCTCCCATAGATGGCCCTAGGTCCAACACACCCCCTCCAGCCTTCCCATGCCTTGGGCTAACCTGGGTCAGGGTTTAGGCTAACCCAAAGTAGCCAAAGACACTTGGATCCGAGCCATCTTCAAACCCCGACCAAATTGGACCCAATTGCCACTTGCATTGGGTCCACCAGACTCAGACCCACTTCCCACCTCAAGCCCAGGGTCTGACCTAACCTGGGTTGAGCCCAAATTGACCCAAACTGAGCAGATTTGGATCAACCCGAGCCATCTTTTAACCCAAATCAAATTGGATCCAATTGCCACTTGCATTAGGTGCACCAGACCCAGACCTATCTCCCATACCAAACCCAGAGTCTGACTTGACCTGGATCGAGCTCAATTTGACTCGAACCAAGCAGGTTTTGGTCCAACCCAGCCACCAGTTCAATCCAGGAATTTCTAGGCCAAATTGACTCCACCCTTGGCTCCAGCATGTCCCCATAAGCCTCCCCCAGTCAACCCGACCCAGACCATGGTCGGCGGCAGTCAGAACCAATGGGAAATTAGTTCTAGTGGTCCCCCCCAGACAATTCCTGGTTCAAGGCTGCTGTCCACCAGTTTGATCCCGATGATCTCCCCAAGACATCGCCATCGTCCACCTGGTAGTGATCCGATCCCTCTCCAGCTTAATCCCAGCCGTCCAAGCTCCCGAAAGGGGGCCGAATAGCCTCGAGCTCTCCAGACTACTAGAAGCATCAAGATTCATTCTCAATCGCTTCCCAGAGCTCCTTCGAACTCCCATACGCTCCCTTCGAGCTCCCAGATCGATCCCTCCTTCCGTTCGAGCAAGCGCACGTGAAAGCATTCGTCGTCCCGCTCGAAGTCGCACCTCCGGCCGTCCTCCGATCCCGACGCATGAAGCAGAACAGTTTTCCATTGTCCCCTGAAGCTTCCTGATAGAGAAGCTCATTCGTTGAGGCCTTCTCTGCGGTAATCCCTCCATCCTGAGCTCCCTAGCTAGGTAGTCCGGTCAAGTGTGAAGGAAACCTTCATCCCAACGGATTTCCACTGTTGGATTGAAGGTTTCTTTTGTTCTGATCCTCCCTGTGAAATTTCATCGGAGTTCACCTGTGGGATTGCCCGGATCAAGCCGAAGAAGCTCTGCGGTCTCGGATACGAGCGGGATGTTGAAGATGAAATCTCAGCCGTTGATCTCGAACAACGGCTCAGATTAGATCCCGCAGTATCGGAGCGCATTTGATCCCAGCCGTTCGATCCGCCATCCAACGGCAGTGGTTAATCTGGCCATTAACGGTTAGCGCCAATGATTGCTTGGCCAATCAGTGCGCGATGCGTGTAAAGAGCCGCTAACTGTGTAATTGCCGGATTAATAAATCCAGAAATTCAAGGGAACTTCAAAAATTCATAACTCCTTCCACACTTATCCAAATTAGGCGTTCTTAGGCTCAATGGAAAGGTCTCAGGGAGATCTACAAAAACCTTATGGTTTCAGACCCTGGTTAGGTCAGTGTTAGGCTTAATTTCAATTTAAGCATTTTATGAATTTCTTTAATTACTTTTTAAATACAGGTCCACCAAGTCTGGAATTTTGGGATATTGAAATTGAACATGTTTCTGACATGTCCAAATTTTATGTCCCCATTTTAAGTTGTTCAAGGGCATTTTCCTCAATTTTTAAGTTTAATGGTCATGGTTTTACCCTTAAATTCAAAATGGGATATAGACCTATCCAATGGGATTTAGGGTGTGATTTTTGGTGTGCTAATGATGAGCAGGATAAGGAGGGTAGAGCCACTGATTTTGCCCGAATCCAAACTTAGGATAGACTCCTATAGTGTTTTGAAGGTGACTTAGAGCTCGCCTTGGGTTTTTTAGTTAACCACCTTAGAGTATTCCATTTGAGCTCAAATTTGGTGGGTTTAGTCCTTAGGTTCAGGTGATCCTATGGTCCAAATTTCATCAAATTTGGAGTTCATTTGGTTCTCGAAGTAGGAGCCTAAAAAATCCTTCTTAGAAATGGCCTGTTAACCTTAATCAATTGATAATGAACTATTATTATCTTGTAAAATCCATTAAAATGTCCTTAATTTTCCCTAATTAATCCCCTGATCAATAAGAATTGAAACTCTCTTAAATTGATCTCTAGATTTGTCTTAATTTAGTCCTTAGCTAAAATTAAGTTTTAACCAATTTTAATAAATCTTAAAAATCTTAAAATTCTCAAAAGGGCTTTAAACACTTGTTGATCTGTCCTTAGGTCATTTATGACCTTTGGAATTGATCCCAAAGAGTTTAGGACTCATTTAGGTTCAAATCCTTAAGCAGCCCCCTTAGTTGTAATAACTTGGTAATTCCTACGAATATGTAAAACTTCTAAAATTCACAGTTAATTATAGAAAGATTTTGACTAATCAAACTTAATGGCTAATAATTTCAATTAGAATCTATCGTTCTCTAAAAATATTAAACCTCCATAACTTGGTTAAAGTCAAGGACTCATCAACTTAGGTGACCTTAGGTCAATACGGGCCATAACTTTTTTTATAAAAAAAAATCATAACTTTTTATAGAAAACTCCAAATTGAGTGTACCACCAGTCCAACAACTCATAATTAGGTCTAATATTTATTAAAAATCTGAAACCATTAAGATTGATTCTAGTTTTGAAAGTCGAATTTTAACCCCTTAGTTAACGTATCCGGGTAACTCTTTAAAATCTGTCAACTTCTCCAACTCCTAAAATTCTTTTAATAGGTTATTAAAATTCCCAACCAACCCATTAAAATCAGTAGTCAACTCCCCTTAATATTAATGCACTCCTTTAATTCCAACCAATTTAAAATAACCTAATTAACCCCGATTGCTACTGGGTAACCCAGGCCTACGAGGCTATTAACTTAGCCCTAAGGAAAGTGAAATAAACTTCACGGCCACGGTGTGAAACAAAGGTAGTAATCAATCAACTTTTAAAATACATTTAATTAAAATTCCTAATTTATTAATATTTAAAGTTTAACTAAAATCCCCCTTTTAAGCCTTAACAAACCCATAACTTTAGATAACTTTGACTAATCACCCAACTTAGGATTTATCCCAGCCACACGACATTTTACACACACTTTAGATGATGTACTAGGACAACCGACTCTAGATCTAGGTTAGGCCGGTGTTTACTTTACGACTGTGTGCTGGGTTTTTCATAGTTTTCACTGCATGTTGTGGATGAAATTACTTTGTTGTGTCTGCTTACTTTTCTACACTCTGTGGATGAATTGATGTGTTTGGCGACTAGATCACCCTTAGGTTAGGTAGGATCTGGACGTTCACATAGTTTTTTGCAGGTGGCCACGCTCATGCAAGGCAGTAAAAGGGGGCTAAATCAATAAAATTTTTTTATTAATTATTATAAATGCTTGCACAGGTGCTTCCGCTGCTAAAGCCACCAAATAAAAGAGCGTGACCAGTGTGCTTTACTTTCTTTTTCGCACTTTTATAACTGCTAGGGAATAACTGCTTCTTATTTATCAACTGCTTAGGATAACCTTGCAGGAGAGTCTAGATTTTTGATTTGATATAAATGTAATTTGTGTAATTATTAAGTGTTGTGAAAGTTAATTTTGAGTTGAGATACATAGGTCCAAAGCTTGGATTCCAAAGCGGAAAGGATACCCTTTTGGGAAGTATTCCCTTTTCCATTTGGAAATCCGAATTTGGATCACACTTCTCTTATACCCAAAGAGGAAAGAGTGGCCTTCCCCTTAAAAGGGAAGTGCCCTCTTATCCGTTTGGGTAGATTACCACGAAGAATCCAAGGAGTTTGAGGAAATGGAGTCCAAAGAAGAACAAGATTGAAGTCTTGAAGATTGAGAGTATCCCACTCAAAACTACTTTAAAATTCTAAAATTTTAGTGAGTCTAAATAACATAGAAAGATAACGAACCTAGGGAATTAGCCGGGGATCGACCCCGGGGTCGCATGCATATATCTGCATTTCTTCTTTCCTTGTTTTAGACCCTCCCCCCCCTGCGGGTAGAGTCCGGATAGTCTGACCTATGAGGACGAGGTGCTGGACCTGGGGAAGTCCAGTCTTCTAAAAAATTATTTTATAAGTCTGTTTTTTTAAAATTTCAAGCATATTTGATTTGGAAGTTGTCGACCAGCATGCATTGCATTAGATACAAATTAAAAGAGTCAAAAATTTTAAATGCATCAGTTTTAGCATTTTAGCACCCAACATAAGTCAAAGGGGCCAATTAGAAAAATTTCTAAATGTCGGCCTCGATTCTCTAAAACTTTAAGTATAATGTCCCTACCACTCTTTCATAAAAAGATCGGATTCATCTCTTTTAAATCGACTAGGTAGTTAGCTGGCTCCCCAATCCAGGCCGGGGTAAGTCTTTTGCACTGTATTAGTTAGGTTCGGATGACTGTGGTCTAGTGTCCAAATTAGATTTAGAGTCCGGGGCAGATCTTTGATTATAAGACCCCAAATTTTGGGAATATAATCACAACTTTCTAATAAAATGTTCAACTCAAATTAAATCTTCGTTCAATCCTAAAATGTAAAGCCCAACACTTAGGCTAAGTTGGGACACTTCCGGATGGTTCTGGAATCTCAAAGTGTCCCCTACCTCTCTTCCTTTGATTCTGTTAATAAATGTTCAATCTTGGTCCATTCCCTTTTGATTTTCCAAAAGATCCTATTAGATTTTTTGATATCACTCCTAGAAAATCTAATAAAATTTCATTCTTATTTTAATCAAGAGTTTTCGTAGGGGACTCTGCCTCCCCACGATGTAATTAACTACGAGGGCTTGCGCTCGTAGGAGATTTGGAACCATACACATCTGATTTCAAAATTAATTTTTTTTTTTTAATTTTAGATTTCTTTGAGAAAAGTTAAAAAATGATTGTCGTTATCATATTAGAAGAATTATCATTGAAAGATGTTATCTCCCTTTGGGGAGATACATCTTTCTTTGATAAGGCTTTGGATATGAATTCAACAATCATACTCCTTGAATATCATAACCAGATATTTAGTTGAACTTTATCTTGTCCCCTCGGAGCCGTGTGAAGTTCTCTTTAGAATCTAGCCATGGTATTCAAGAAGAATTACATAATTCTAAGTCTGAACACCGTTATGGAATTTTATTTTCATCCTGTAGGGTGATATACTCTTCCGAACGAGTTGATTCGACTTCTCGAATTAGAATTCAATCTCAATTTTAAAATTCCCAAAGAAAACTAATATTTTTCAAAACCTATTTTCAAAATTCCACCAACAAAGAATGGCACGCCCGGTGGGACAAATCTCTCTCCCCATCTTTAAAAAGAATGAAATTTTGTTTCATCGGTAGTCTTAACTACCTTCCTTCCGTTGGTCCCTCAACCCATTTCTTCCTTGGGGGAGTGTGGATAACATCTAAAAATAATTTTAAAACATTAAAAGAGAGGTTCTACCTCCCAAAATTTGTTATTTGCTAACTTAATCGTCCTGATTTTGACCTTCTGCCCTGGGATTTCCTATGAGGCGACAGTGTCAAATCAGGTCCCTAAGCATTATTTTTAAAATTATGATTAACAAATGTCACATTCAATATGCCAACCTTCTAAGATTGAAAGGAGTTTGAAAAATCTTTGACTTTAAGAAAGTTTTGAAGTATTTTAGCTTTGACCTCTTTACTCCCCTTGAACTTTTAGGAATGAGGAGGGTTAGACTATTTACTTTACTTGGGTCTTTCTTACAACTCCATAAGCCTTCGGGTAAGGGGAAACTCTGTCCGTTGTGTTTTGGATTCCGTAGGAAAAACCCCATCTTAAGTCATTCAAAATTCCAATTCCCTTCAAAATGTGGAAAGTAAGACAATTTTCTCCAAGTTCCAAATCTTCATATGTTACCCCATACTGAAATTACTAAATGACAAGAGAGGGGGTGAATTGTGAAAATCTTCTCCATAATAAAAATAACCCTAAACAAGAGTTCTAATTTTTTTTGTTATTTTTGAAATACTACAACAAAATTTTAAACAATTTTTTCTTCCACAAGTTTCACCATGCAATAGTTATGAAAATTAAATGCAAGTAAAAAGTAAACGATGATAAGGAAAAAACACACCAAGAATTTTTATAGTGGTTCGGTCAAAATATGACCTACGTCCACTCCCCAGAGTCCTCTGCTCCAGGATTTTCACTATCAAAATAGTTCTCCTTTTGCCCCCCTCGGCAAGGCGGAGAAGCCTTTACAAACCTCCCTTTCACCAACCCGGTGTGGCGGAGTGCCAAACTCTGTTTTCGCCCTCCTGGCGACGGCAGAGAACCTTCTCATTTTTCTCCCACCTGGAGAAGGAAGAGAACCTCGAGGTAACGGATGTAGACGAGCCTTTCCCTTGGAGATCCTCCCTCAAATCCTTCTAGGGCCACAGGAGGAGCAAGATGCAGCAAGCTTAGAGCAACCGTATGATCTCCCTCACACCTCTTCTCCCTCACAACGCTCACCTCCTCCTTCCTCTCTCAACCCTCAAGAATTTCTCTAGAGCTCTCTCTCTTGGAATCCCTCTCTAACCACGTTCACCCCCTTTGTGATTCTTACTCAAAAAGGACTTGATTGACATCTAAAAATGGGCTCCAAAAACCTCTAATTTCAAAAGTAGCCGTTATTGTTCGTACAGTACGATGCAACATCGTACAGTACGATGTGTACAAACAGACGTCGTCCTGGTACGAAGATGTACGAATAGTTCAAAAACAATTCGTACTGTACGATATAATATTGTACGGTATGATCCATAAAACACTATTCGTACAGAACGATTTCCGGGACGATCATACTTCGTCTTTGTTCATCGTATGGTACGATCAAGTTCGTAAAGTACGATGTTCAAAAATTAATTAGGCCTGGATTACATGCACTAATTACGGGTTAATTTAAGTAAGTATTAAAAATAGATCATACAGTATGAACACGTTCGTACAGTACGAGCGGCGCAAAATCACTTACTCAAATTAAACTACGGCTAGGGTTTTGGATCTGAACATATCGTACAGTACAAACATATTCGTACAGTACGATCTATTCACAGAATCATCCACATAGCTCTGATCGTACGGTACAAAATAACATCGTACAGTACGATCTACAGAGAAGAATTTCTATGACAATTTTCATTTAAAAACAAACTCTCCCCTTGTGTGTGTGCATGGTTGCTCTTACTCTTATGCATTTTGTGGCCAGACTCAATAAAATAAAAAAAAAATAAATAGAAAAATACAATGTTTGACTCATACTCCTAATCTACCCTTTCTTTAGTCTTCCTTTCGTCCTGAGTCACTTGTGATCTTCCTGAAATGTTAGTACTCAAGGACAATAGAAAATAAAATAGTATTCAATGAAAGGTTGTTCCAAAACACTCATTATTTGGCATCATCAAAATCTCAAACTCTGGGTCATGGGTTACAACACATACAACCGTCTTATGGGCTAACATATGTTGACCTTTTGAGAATACCTTCCTTTCGACATGTATTTAGTCCCTTTATCTTCCTAACGTGTGTTGGGTGTGTTTTTTTTACCACTCAACATGTGTTGGAAGGTTGAGACTATTCTACAAGCCTTAGATTTTAAATAACAAACTCTTTTTCACTTCTCTTAAAAAAGAAATCTAATTTCAATCATCTCTTTAACTTTTAGAAAATTCAAATGTCTGGCCAATTGATTTTCTCTTTCGACCGAGAGTTGTCCTCAACTGTTAATGACCAAGGGAGCACTATCATCTTTGGAATGGGATTCAGTACCGCTGAGTTTTCTACGGATGGACATCAGATTGTTAGTTTGGATGCCAGTAAGGAAGTTCCTCCAGTGGTTGAGTTGATTGAGGGATCTGCACCCACCTTGCCAGTAATTAGTGATGACCAGAAATAGCCTGAGCCAGTTATTGAGCCTCCCACTAAAATCAAATCTGTTTTTGAGGAAGGATCTAGTTCTGGACTTAACTTTTCTACTAAGAATCAAAAGAAGAACTACTTGAGGAGACTTAGAAAGAAGATCTCTAAGACAAAGAGAATTGCGCCTTTTAAGACTTTAGCTCAAGTAGAGCCTGAGGCTGATCAGGAGCTACCTATTCCTGCCTCCTCTCCCCTTCTAAAAGGGAGCCGCTTTTACCCCTTAGCTCCTGCTCAAGGGGAGGAGAGGATAGCTAGGATAGCCCGTTACCTACCATGCCTGGTTGACTACTCAACTAAAAAGACTCAAAAAAAAAAAAAAGCATCTGCAAAAAACAAGGGCTTTGAGAAATATAATCCATACCTGTGCTGCACAATCTGGGCAAACAAAAGAGCAGTACATGAAATAGTTGAAGGGAGTGATCTCTCATCGCTTCCAAAAAGAAGTGTTAAAAGAAGAGGCGTCTAAGGCGAAGAATCTGACTCCACAACCTATTAGGAGAAATAAGAAGTATATCAGACAGCCCGCTACTTCAGTACTAGTTGATAGATACCACTGGGCGCCATGCCCTCCTTCTTCCAAGATGGAGGGTATTGTGTTGACTGGGTCCGAGAGAGGCCGCCATTCTGTTGGTAGACCCCCGGTACCCCCTTCTAAAGCTATAAGGTTGGCCTCAGTAGTTGTCAAACCAAAGGGGAATGAAACTCTGAAACATCTGGATGTAAAGGGCAACAGGCCCAAATCCCCTGAGAAGAAGTTTGTCCCAAAAAGGACTAAGTTGGAGAATTTACCACCGCCTCCAAGAACCCCAAAGTTCATTCTCCAACTCCAACGAGTCCCAGTTAAACCTCCTCCAATTTTGATTGAGTCGATGGATGTTCAACCTAGTTCTCCAGTTGTTGCAGTGGACAGTTCTCTTGCAGCTAGTCCAATTCCTGATTCAGTTATAATTCCCGTTGATGATCCAGTTGTAGATAGCACAGATTTATGTGTCATTCCTAGGCTTCAAACACAAGAGTCTGAGGACCTTACCCTACCTGATGTGGGAGCTATTTCTCTACAAGCTCCTGCTTCACCTCTTGAGGTATATGTCCCTCTCTCTGTAGAGAATGCCACTTCTCCGATTACTGATCTTGGGACAGTCGAGAAGGAAGGAATTGACCTAGATCTTGAGATAGAAGAAGAACCAGTTACAGAGTCTCAATCAGATCCTAACCCAAAACTTACAAAAATCATTGCTCTCCTGGATTCTGAAGAATTATTTGATATGGCTGAGTACAAGGGATACTTACCCCTCGATCCTAAATCAATTGGGGATAGACCGGTCGAGGAGGTAGTTCAAGAAATAAGAAATATTCTGTTAAACAAAGAGGGAATGGCTTCTTTTGATCCAGACCTAGATGACCTCCTTGGAGAGGAAGATGATTATGTTGGTAGCGTCTCCATGGTCGAAACTAGAGGTTCCAACAAGGAGGCTGAACCTGGTAGATGCCGGCTTGCTAAAGATGATGATCCACAGGTTGCCGGGTCTGATTCAGATGAGTCCGTAAGGGCTAGGGGTGAAGAGAATATTAAAGATTTGGAGAATCAGTTGACGACTATGATGTCACAAGTCAAAGAAATGCAAGAGAGATTTGACAAGTCAGAGCATGATTCACTTAAGATTCAACAAACGACTCGAGAGATTGTGGAAAGGGTTAAAAAGACAGAGTCTAGTCCCAAGCCTCCCGAGTCAACACCAGTGATTCCTCCTTGCCTATAAGAGGCATCTCCAGCAGCACCTACAGTTCCCCCTGTTCCTTCAACTCTGCCTCAGAAAGACATTGAGCAACTGATTGAGGACCAGGTAAGGAAGGCCTTAGCCTTTTCTCAAGGAACCACATCTATTCTAAAGGGTAGACTCTACCCCGAAGAATATGATTCAGTTCCTTACCAAAAAGGCTTTGTACCACCAACTTTTAAAATTTTCACTGGAATAGAAATCCCGAGACAACATCTAGCCCACTTCAGAGCAACTTGTTGTAATGCGGGAGGGTCAGATGCTCTACTATTTCGTCAATTTGTAAGTAGTCTATCCGACATTGCTTTTGAATGGTACGCTGATCTGCCCAATGGTTCAGTAAAAACCTTTAGCGATCTAGAAAACCTTTTTCTTAAAAGATTTTCTGGAGCGCAACAATGAACTATTGTGGGCAATCTTGTTGTTGAAAAACAAAATTCGGGAGAGTCTCTGGTTGAGTACATCTTGAGGTGGAGAAACCTCTCGATGAAGTGTGAACCCCAGTTACAAGAGCAACATGCGATGGAGATCCTCCTTAAGAATATCCACGGCCCTGTTGCTTTTCTCCTGAAGGGTTTCACCATTAAAACTTTTGAAAAACTTGTTAATAAGGCTAGCAATTTGCATGAAGAGGCTCATAAGATGCCATTCCTACGAGAGCAGTCTGAAGATAAGAAGGGTCCCAGATTGGTTAAGACTTTTGAGAAAAAGGAAGTAGTGTCGGCAGTCGACAAGGGAAAAAGGCCAATAGCTAGTCAGCCCAGTGTTCCTCCACCACCGCCGCCACAGCCAGCTCAGAGACAGCCCTTTCAGGTCACTCCTCAGTACACCAGAGACCTTAACTTTGTCCCTTTTAGAGAGAGATTGGAAAAACCATATCCATTTAAGAGGGAATAAGTTAAGAGGATTTTCAAGAGTCTGTTAAAGAAACCAAATTTTTAGCTGCCAGAGGCCAGGAGGCCTGAAGATGAAAGTAAGAAAGATTATCCTAAGTATTGTCCATACCACCGGATGCTTAGTCACCCTCTTGAAGATTGTGTTGTGTTCAAAGATTGGCTTGAGAGGAACTACACCCAATGTAACATCGTAATACCTAAGGAATACTTGGTCGATCCAGAGAAAGCTTCAATTAAAACCATTTCAGGTAACCCTCTTAACTCTCCTTGTTTTGTTGAAGATGGTTGGGACATTGCTTTGTCCTGGGCACTTAAAAAGTTGATTAACAAGTCTTTTCGTCTTTCTCAACAGCTGACTATGATAGCCCAGGCCCCAATGTGGAAGGTTGACCTGGATGCTTCGCAGGAGGATGTTGAGCCACTTTCCTCTCCAGTAGTCACAGGATCTACTGTCAAATGCTTAAAAGAAAAGGAAGTTAATTTTGTAGAGAGGAAGTGTGTAGATGAGAGATGTATTAGGATGGCGGATGGGGGTATTAAAACCCTCTCCCCTCTTTTGTTATCTGACTTTTACTTTGCCCCATCAAAGGCGAAGGGTCAGAAGATGAATAAAAAACATCCTTCTGCTTCTGTCTTGATGATTAACCATGGAAACGAAAAGCAAGTTGATGACTCTCATGTTTTAAATCAAAGTTCCGCTGAAGAAAGTTTAATATCAAAAAAATTGACCTTCCCGAATCAGCTATTCAAGAAGAGGTCGAATGTGAAGCTTTATTAGAAAGTGATTTCCCTCAAATCAATTTTAAAGGGAATCCTATCTTGATAGAACTTTCAGATTCTGACTCGCTCTCAGGAAATGATGATCCAACGCCTATGGTGTACGTAGACACTGCCCTAGTTTGCCCTCCTAAAGATATTGAGCAGGTGCAACTCCGTGGTAGTAAAGTCTTACCCCCTAGGCTTCCCCCTCAGGAGAAAGGCAAGCAAATTCCCTTCGAAGATCTAAATCCAAATTCACCTCAACAACCAGACTTTCCTTTAATCCCTCCGGGTTTTGAGTCCGCCATTCCTAAGGTTGATTACAATGTTTTAGCCTACGTTAGGAAGTTGCCAGCAAAATTAAGTATTTATGACACCCTCCTTCTCTCCAAAGAAATGAGGGAGTCTTTAATTAAAGCGCTTCTCGACCCCGAGATTTGCTTAACCCAGTTGGCTGCAACTTCAAAAGGTGAGGCATTCTACTTCAAAGAGGTTCCTGGAGTTACCTTTTCAGATGAAGATTTGCTCTTGAGAACTGCCGATCATAATCGTCCCCTTTACATTACTGTAGATGTGGGAAATTTTAAGTTATCAAGAGTCCTCGTTGATCCGGGTGCATTTGTCAACATAATGAACATAAAAACCCTCGCATACCTCAGAGTTGATACTAGCAAGCTCTCAACCGATAGGTTGGTGCTTCGTGGGTTCAATGAAAAGGGCGAGAGAGCTTTAGGTTCAATCACCTTGCTCTTACAAATAGGAGACTTGAAAACTGAAGCTAAATTTCATATAATTGATTTGGCGACATCCTTTAATACCCTTTTAGGTAGACCTTGGATTCATGAATATAGAATGGTTCCATCTACCCTTCACTAATGCATCAAGTACCAACGAGATGGCATTGAACACGTGATTAAGGGTGATCTGCAACCATTTTCTATTCAAGAAATTGGGATCTACAAAGATGCTACATATTTTGTTCCAAAAGGGTCCTCGTCCCGTTCTAAGTTAGAGATCAAAATTGTGGACAAGTTGGTTGGATAAAAGTCCAATCAAGAGAAAGAAAAAGAAAAAGTTATTGATCAAGAAATGATACAATTAAGTAGTGAAGACGACTCTGATATCGTTGTCCTCAGGCCTCCAAGCACATTACCTCAAAGAGGTGGGAGGATGGCCTTAAGGGCATGAGGTCGAGGTCGTACTTCATCAGAGAGGAGAACAACACCTGTTTATATTGATTTGGAATCAGATTCTGACATTGAGTCCAAGGTGCTGCCTTCTCCCTCAATTATAAAAATGCAAATACTTATCCAAAATTTGATCTCACCTTAGAGGAGGACAGTGACATTGAGGAAGAAATTGTAAAGGTAAAAAGTGACGAGACTGAATTAACAATGTACGAAAAACTCAGTAGAAGGATTGAGGCCCTTTCCTTGACCCCATTGTCAGCTGGCAGGATTGTAGGGTTAGAAGTTAAAGTGACCCCCAACTTGAACGGCGAAGTAAAGAAAGTCCAGAAATTCTTTCCTGACTCCTCCTCCGCAAGGGATGAAAGTTATGTAACCCTTGAGGAGGCAGATTTTAATGAATTAATAGAATTACCTTTCGACTACTTCCCTATTTGTGTGAAAAATACTTTCTCTAAAGGTTCTGTAACATACCGATGGACTAAGGGTCAGGCCAGATACCACGAAAATATTTGGCAAACAAAAATTAAGGATAATCCTACAAGTGGTATCGGCTTTGGAACTGTTAGTTCATTCGATGACGATGAGTATTCCCTAATGATAACTTACCATCTTGAATCACCAAATGTCCCTATAAATCCTTTCTGTGCTCTCAATGGGTTCTGTTTGGAGACTTTAGATGATCCCGATGACCTTCAAGTTCGGGATGCACCCCCTGAATTAGAAGAAGAAATTAAATTGACAGTCGATGAATTAAAAGAAATTAACCTGGGAACCGATGATGACCCCCGTCCAATCTTTATAAGTGCTCTACTGAGCGAGGGTGAAACCAAAGATTTAATCCAACTCTTATCTGAGTTTAGGGATTGCTTTGCTTGGACGTACGAAGAAATGCTAGGTTTACCTGCTGAGGTAACATTTCATAAACTTGGAGTTCGGCAAGATGCCATTCCTGTCAAACAAGCTCCTCGACGCATGCGCTTGGAAATCAAGCAACAAGTCATTTCTGAAGTTAAGAAATTGGCCGAAGCTGGGTTTATCCGAGAGGAACAATACCCCTCTTGGGTGGCCAGCGTCGTGCCGGTCCGAAAGAAAAATGGTCAAATTTGGATTTGCGTCTATTATAGGGATCTGAATAAGGCATGTCCTAAGGACGAGTTCCCTCTACCAATACCAGAACTCATGGTGGACATTGCCTCCTCACATGTCATTTTCTCATTCATGGATGGTTCGTCAGGTTAAAACCAAATCAAGATGGCGCCAGAAGATGAGGGAAATATTGCGTTCAGAACCCCTATTGGAATCTTTTGTTATAAGGTGATGCCATTTGACTTAAAGAATGCCGGAGCAACCTACCAACGGGCCATGACCCGTATCTTTGACGACTTAATTCACAATTAAGTTGAGTGCTATATTGACGATTTAGTTGTCAAGAGCAAGGTCAAAGAGGCTCACATGTACGACTTGAGAGTTGTATTTGAGCGGTTGCGTCGCTACGATTTGAAAATGAATCCCTTGAAGTGTGCCTTCGGCGTCACCTCAGGGAAATTCTTAGGATTCGTAGTGAGGCACCGCGGAATCGAGATTGACCATGCTAAAATCGAAGCCATCTTAAATATGCCATCTCCTAAGAGCCTTACCCAGTTAAGATCTCTACAAGGTAGATTGGCATATATAAGGAGGTTTATTTCTAATCTTTCCGGGAGATGTCAACCCTTTTCTGTCCTTGCGAAAAAAGACACCAAATTCGTATGGGACGAGAAGTGCCAAAATTCTTTCGATGACATTAAACAATACCTTTCTAATCCGCCAATTCTCTACACTGTGGCCATAGATGAGTCTTTAGACGCCTTATTGGATCAAGCCAACGATGAAGGGAAGGAGAGTGCTCTCTATTACCTTAGTCGAAGACTTCTTCCTACTGAAATTTGATACCCATCAATTGAGAAGCATTGTCTTTCTTTGGTTTTTGTAGCTCAGAAACTGAGGCACTACATGCTCTCCCACTCAATCAGCTTGATTTCAAGAGTTATTCCTTTGCAATATCTTATGACCTGACCTACATTGTCAGGACGTTTAGCCCGTTGGTCTATGATATTACTGCAATTTGAGATTACTTTCACTCCTCTTCGTGTTGTGAAAGGACAAGTCGTTGCCAATTTTTTAGCAGCACACCCGTTGCCGGCAGATTCTCCTCTGAACGATGATCTACCCGACGAACAAATCATGAGTTTAAGGGAATCTGGCAAGGCTGTCTGGGAATTGTATTTTGATGGAGCAGCATCCTCCCGTAGGAATGCGACCCAACAATCTGTAATTCCTGGAAAGGCTGGAGTCGGTCTAATTTTCATAACGCCGGAAAAAGGAATGATGCATTTTTCCTACCATTTATCGGAGCCTTGCACAAATAACGAAGTTGAATACGAAGCTCTGATAACCGGTTTGGAACTTGCAATTCTAATGGAAATTAAAGAGATTAAGATCTTTGGAGATTCCCAGTTGGTGATTAACCAAGTGGTCGGAACTTATAAAGTCTTGAATCCTAATCTTTTAAGATACCACCAGTACACACTTCACTTGTTGGAACAAATTCCTACTGCCACTTTGTACAGGGTTCCCCGTGGAAGTAATTCCGCAGCGGATGCCTTAGCAAAACTTGCTAAGGAATTTGCATGTCCTGAGGAGGATTCCATCCCTATAGAGATTCAGGGTCGTAAAGCCCTCTCTATTATAGATTTGGAACACATTAGTAAGACTCCCCTTCAGATCCTTTCTACCTCTTCGACAACCGATGAAGTAGGCGATTGGAGACAACCCTTAATCGACTACCTTAAAGAAGGGAAGCTTCCCCAGGATAAGTCACTCTCCAACCACATTAAGAAATGTGCCCCATCTTATGCACTAGTTAATAATTTTTTATACCGTCGGTCCTTCGATCATATGTGGTTGTGCTGTTTAGACAAGCGAGAAGCCTTGAAGATTGTTAGAGAGGTTCATTCATGATTATGCGGTGCACATCAATCGGGTCCAAAAATAAAATTGAAGATTAAAAGACTTGGATACTACTGGCCTACAATGATTGACGATTGCATGAATTCTGTAAAGCACTGTCATCAATGTCAGGTCCATGGTGTGATTTTACATCAGCCGCCTAATGTGTTAAACCCTACGATAGCCTCGTGGCCCTTCGAGAGTTGGGGCACAGATATCGTTGGGCCGATTGACCCTCCCTCCGCGAGAGGTCATCGTTTCATATTAGCAGCGACTGATTACTTTTCAAAGTGGGCGAAAGCAATTCTCCTACGCAACGTAACATCACACCATGTCTTAAAATTCTTTCATGACCATATCGTATATCGATTCGGTGTACCCCACAGAATCATATCCAATAATGGGTCCGCATTCAAGTCTACAAAAATTAACAGTTTTGTGAGACGCCATAATATTGATTGGAGATACTCGACGATCTATTACCCTCAGGCAAATGGATTAGCTGAGGCCTTCAACAAAACCTTGGTGCAAATTATTAAAAAGACCCTTGATGATAACAAACGATAGTGGGATGAGCGGTTGGTAGAAGCTTTGTGGGCTTATCGTACCACTTATAGAACCCCGACCCAATCCACCCCGTTTGCACTAGTGTATGGATCTGAGGCCATTCTACCCTTGGAAATACAAATCCATTCGCTCAGGATTACAGTTCAGAATCAAATCACAAATGAACAAAATACAAAACTGTGGTTGGAAGAACTCGAAGGCCTTAAAGAGGGACGTCTCCAAGCTCAACAAAGTTTAGAGTTATATAAGTCTCGTATGGTTCAAGCCCATGATAAGCTAGTGCGACCTAGACCTTCCAAGCGGGAGACTTGGTGTTGGTCCTTTGGAGGCCTATCTTAGCCCATCGAAAGTTGGGAGGCAAATTTGAACCCACTTGGGAAGGACCCTTCGTCATAGAGACTGTCTACGAAGGAGGCTCGTATCAGTTAGTAGATTATAAAGGAAATCATCCAATGCTACCTGTCAATGGGTGTTTCCTTAATAAATACTATGCTTTTTAAATTAATGAATTTTCTTTCTTGATTCACAATCCAGTTCTTTCCTTTTTTAAATTCTCTTACTTTTTTTTAACGCCCTTCGCCTCCTCCTTAGGGTCGGATCGTTCCCTCCCTTAGGATCACATCTACTAGTGGTGGAGTACGCCCTCCGTGGCACCACCCTGGCCTTTGAATTGGGGATTAGTGGTGGAGTACGCCCTTCGTGGCACCATCTTGATTCACACTCGCTAGTGATAGAGTACGCCCTTTGTGGCACCATCCTAGTTTGCTAGTTTCGGTCCTCTGTGTGGAGCAATTTTCCTCCCCATATGACCATTTGCTAGTGGTGGAGTACGCCCTTCATGGCACCATCCTAGTTTGCCAGTTTTGATCCTCTATGTGGAGCAAGTTTCCTCCCCACATGACCATTCGCTAGTGGTGTAGTACGTCCTTCGTGGCATAATCCTAATTTGCCAGTTGATCCATCTACTAGGAGTAAGTCTTCTATCAGCATCCTGTAGACCTAAGGTTGGGTGATGCCCTTCCATAGACCCAAAGTTAGGTATTCCCTACTTTGGTTTCCAGTTAATCTGCCTATTTGGAGTAAGTCTTCTATCAGCATCCTATAGGCCTAAGGTTTAGTGAAGCCCTTCCTTAGACCCAAGGCTAGGTATTCCCTACCTTGGTTTCCAGTTGATCCGTCTACTAGGAGTAAGTCTTCTATCAGCATCCTGTAGACCTAAGGTTGGGTGATGCCCTTCCATAGACCCAAAGTTAGGTATTCCCTATTTTGGTTTCCAGTTAATCTGCCTATTTGGAGTAAGTCTTCTATCAGCATCCTATAGGCCTAAGGTTGGGTGATGCCCTTCCTTAGACCCAAGGCTAGGTATTCCCTACCTTGGTTTCCAGCTGATCCGTCTACTAGGAGTAAGTCTTCTATCAGTATCCTGTAGACCTAAGGTTGGGTGATGCCCTTCCTTAGACCCAAAGTTAGGTATTCCCTACTTTGGTTTTCAGTTAATCTACCTATTTGGAGTAAGTCTTCTATCAGCATCCTGTAGACCTAAGGTTGAGTGATGCCCTAACTTATACCCAAGGCTAGGTTTTCCCTACCTTAGTTTTCAGTTGATCTGTCTACTAGGAGTAAGTCTTCTATCAGCATCCTGTAGACCTAAGGTTGGGTGATGCCCTTCCTTAGACCCAAAGTTAGGTATTCCTTACTTTGGTTTTCAGTTAATCTGCCTATTTGGAGTAAGTTATCTATCATCATCCTATAGGCCTAAGGTTGGGTGATGCCCTTCCTTAGACCCAAGGCTAGGTTTTCCCTACCTTGGTTTTTAGTTGATCCGTCTACTAGGAGTAAGTCTTCTATCAACATCCTGTAGACCTAAGGTTGGGTGATGCCCTTCCTTAGACCCAAAGTTAGGTATTCCCTACTTTGGTTTTCAGTTAATCTGCCTATTTGAAGTAAGTCTTCTATCAGCATCCTATAGGCCTAAGGTTGGGTGATGCCCTTCCTTAGACCCAAGGCTAGGTTTTCCCTACCTTGGTTTCCAGTTGATCCGTCTACTAGGAGTAAGTCTTCTATCAGCATCCTGTAGACCTAAGGTTGGGTGATGCCCTTCCTTAGACCCAAAGTTAAGTATTCCCTACTTTGGTTTCCAGTTAATCTGCCTATTTGGAGTAAGTCTTCTATCAGCATCCTATAGTCCTAAGGTTGGGTGATGCCCTTCCTTAGACCCAATGTTAGGTATTCCCTACCTTGGTTTCTCCAGTTCTCTTTTCCATTAGGTGTAAGCCTTCTATTAGCATCATATAGGCCTAAGGTTGGGTGATGCCCTCCCTTACACTCTTAAGATTCCACTTCTATTCGGTCAACGCCAATGTGTGCAGCAGAAGTTCCTTCTACCACACACATTGGGGGTCCATTTGTTGACCTCATTTTTGTTTGAGGTCACTAAGGCTCTTCCAAAATCCATATTTATTTTAGATCCTAGGATCCACTCTAGACCTTAAGATCATTTCCTAGAGCCAGACATTAGGATCCACTCTAGACCTTAAGATCCTTTCCTAGAGCCAGACCTTAGGATCCACTCTAGACCTTAGGGCTTACTCTAGAGCTTGGGATTCTCCAGATCCTAGATCTTAGAAACCCTCTAGATCCTAGGATTATTCCAGACTCAAATCAATCCCTACCTTTGATCAACTCCAACTTCAAGTCAATCCCAACCCTTGATCAATTCAAATCTCAAGCTTCATTCAACTCAAATCTCAAACTTCATTCAAGCCTCAAACATACCCAAACTTTGACCCAATCAATTGATAATTCAAACTTCAACCTAGACTTTGATCCTACCTTTAATCTAGCTTTGACCCTATCCATTCATTGACAATCACCACATGATTGTAAATGATTTGGATACTCCAACTTTAATCATTCAAACTTAAATTCCATTACAAATCCAGAAATCCAGACTCAAATCCAAAGTCTTAAGGCCCTGTCATAAAGACCCTTTTTAAAGATTTTTCAAACATTTCAAAACCCAGTCAAATGGCCTCTGATTTAGAGTCCATCACATACAAAGTGATAAGACATGTCTCTAGAGGTTACCCTCCAATTTTGAGCCCATTCTGAGGTCTCTAACCCCAGAATCTAAATTAAAATCCAAAGGCTGTAAAACCTTCAAATATTTACAGCCTATGCCATTGGACTTAACACCCTGAAGATTTTGATCTTGGAGCCTTTATCAATGCCTCCAATCACTTCCAAACCCTTGATTGTAACCCATTGAGCAGTAAACTGCATTTTGCAGACCCATTTTTGACCCTAGTTGACCAATGGGTCAAAATTGACAAAAATACCCTTATGGGATTTTCAAATGCTCATTTCAACTCAATTCAATTCCAAATTCTTTGAATCCACTTTCAACAAGTTTCAAACATTGAACCTAACTTGTTGAGCCCAAACCCAGACCTTGGGTCAACCTGGTTGACCAAGTCAACCAAGTTTGACCCATTAACCTATACACCCATTATCTTTCAAATCTTTGAATCAAGTCTATTCCAAGTCCTTTGAATGCAAGGGATGACCCCTTGGGTACCCAAGAGACCTCTCTTGGAGACCCAAGTCTTGGACTCACTTGGGTTAGCCATATGGCTTGACCCAAGTGACAAAAGAGAGGCCTCCCTTGAGCCATCTCTTGACCTTAATCAAATTGAATCCAAATCAAGGTGTCATTGGGTTCCCATTGACCCAATGCACCTTCCTTGACCAGCCCAACCCTTGGGCTAACTTGGGTCAAGAGTTATGCTAACCCAAAGTGCCCAAGAACACTTGGGATTGAGCCAACTCTCAACCTAAGCCTAATTGAACTTGATTAACACCTCCCAGGTCCAACACACCCCCTTCAGCCAGCCCATGCCTTGGGCTAACCTGGGTCAGGGTTTAGGCTAATCCAAAGTAGCCAAAGACACTTGGACCCAAGCCATCTTCCAACCCAGACAAAATTGAACCCAATTTCCACTTGCATTGGGTCCACCAGACCCAGACCCACTTCCCACCTCAAGCCCAGGGTCAGACCTGACTGGGTTAAGCCCAAATCGACCCGAACTGAGCAGATTTGGATCAACCCAAGCCATCTTTTAACCCAGACCAAATTGGATCCTATTGCCACTTGTATTGGGTGCACGAGACCCATACCTATCTCCCATACCAAACCTAGGGTCTGACCTGACCTGGATCGAGCTCAATTCGACTCGAACCGAGCAAGTTTGGGTCCAACCCAGCCACCAGTTCTATCCAGGCATTCCCAGGCCAAATTGACTCCACCCTTGGCTCCAACATGTCCCCATCGGCCTCCCCCAGTCAACCTGACCCAGACCATGGCCGGCGGTGGTCAGAACCAATGGGAAATGAGTTCCGGTGGTCCCCTCAGACAATTCCTAGTTCAAGGCTGCTGTCCACCAGTTTGATCCCCACGATCTCCCCAGGACATCGCCATCATCCACCTGGCAGCAATCCGAGCCCTCTCTAGCTTAATTCCAGCCGTCCAAGCTCCTAAAAGGGGGCCGAATAGCCTCAAGCTCCCAGACTGCCAGAAGCATCCAGATTCATTCTCAGTCGCTTCCCAGAGCTCCTTCAAACTCCTAGACGCTCCCTTCAAGCTCCCAGATCGATCCCTCCTTTTGATCGAGCAAGCGCCCGTGAAAGCTTTTGGCGTCCCGCTCGTAGTTGCACCTCCGACCGTCCTCCAGTCCTGATGCCTGAATGAGAACAGTTTGCCATTGTCCCCTGAAGCTTTCTGATAGAGAAACTCATTCGTTGAGGCCTTCTCTGCTGTAATCCCTCCATCCCGAGCTCCCTAGCTAGGTAGTCCGGTCAAGTGTGAAGGAAACCTTCACCCCAACGGATCTCCATCGTGTGATTGAAGGTTTCTACCATCCTGATCCTCCCTGTGAAATTTCATCGGAGTTCACCGGCGGGATCGCCTGGATCAAGCCGGAGAAGCTCTACGGTCTCGGATACGAGCGGGAGGTTGAAGACGAAATCTCAGCCGTTGGTCTTGATCAACGGCTCGGATTAGATCTCGCGGTATCAGAGCGTCTTTGATCCTAGACGTTGATTCGCCATCCGAAGGCTG